>WBNH01004995.1:45419-74126 GCA_013401255.1 Urocolius indicus
GGGGGGGGGGGGGGGGGGGGGGGGGGGAAGGGAAGGCCCCGCTGTTCGCTCCAAGGCTCGCGGCCTGTTCCGCCGCCGCTGCCGCCGTGCGCCAGGCCCGGAGCCGTCCGCCCGCCCCGCCGGGCCCCGCCGGGCCTTTGCCAGCCTGGGCAGGGCTCGGATGGAGGGCGCGGGTTGAGCTGCTGCTTGTGTGTCTCGGTGGGGGAAGGGGAAGGGCTGAGGCGGGCTCGGGCCCGGCCGCCGCGGTGCGAGAAGCCGGAGCCGCGCTCCCCCGTCTCTCCGTCAGGGTGAAATAAGGGGCGGCGCTGGCACCCGGCTGCTTGTCGAGGCTGAGGGCTCTGCCTTGTGTTTTCTCCTCGTTTGTTTCCGCCGGTATGAGCCCGTCTCGGATTTGAGGCGGGTGCGTGTTTGCGGGGGGGGGGGGGAGCCTGTCCGGGAGAAGGGATGGGGACGAGCGGTAGCAGGTGCAGGAGGCGCTTGTCACGCAGATGGCGAGAGAGAGAACGAACCAACGAACGAACGAACGAACGATCCCGGTGGTGGGACCGTCCCGGTACCGCCCCGGCCTGGCCGGCTGGTTACGTAACGTCCTGCTCACGGAGCTGAGCTTCCCTGCGTCCTCCGTCGCCCCGGGATCCAAAGCGTCCCCTGGGGCACCGATTCGCTTTGCCCTGCAGGCAGGTCTCGGGGAACCGTATATTTCCCCGTCTCTCGTTGGCGAGCATCCCGTCCTTTCTGCTCTCAACGCTAGTTTTGAATCTTTCCAGTACCGGCTGTGCTGGAGCCGTGCGTTTGGGTCTGGTGGCCCTATGCAAATGCGTTCAGCGTGTCGATAAATTCTTTAAGCACTTACTAGAAAGCAGAATGGGAGAGCTGTGGTGACGACCAGCTCGTGACTAAAACTTCCCTTGCAGAAAAAAATCGTTATTCCTTGTAGTAAACAGTTTAAGAAACCCTTCTGGGCTGGTGGGCTGCTGCAGTAGAACTTCAGCAGAACGTACTGTTACCACGCTCAGGAAGAAAAAAAGTCTTTGTTAAAGACAACTAAAGGCTGTGAAGTAGAGCCTCATACCCTTCCGTTCTGCATCCTTAATTAGCAGTGTCATAAGCATTCCTCCTTCATTGTGTATGGTCACCTGTTACTTTGTCCTCAAGTGTTCTCAGTCTACACTGAGATTACACTCATCTACACTGAAGATTATAATGTCGTATTCTTCTGTTCTATGGTCTCTGAAAGTGGAACGTTTAATTACAAACTCCAGCTGCGTTTCTTCACTGGTTTGATGGTTTTTTTTTTTTACTTGATGGAAGAACTGTCATAGCTTTTCTTAGCAGGAGGGGACCAGACCTATGATTATGCTCCTGGAAGAGCTCTGAAAGTTTCTTGCTGTTTGCTCAAGTCTCAGCTATTCCTACAGCTTTCTATTGAATTCTCAGGCGGTGTCTTCCATCTGCAAAAATAAAGGGAGCTGCTGCTTTTTTTAAGACCTTGGGGGCAGGGAGGTTCCCCAAGTGTTACTTTATGTTGTGTTCGGCAATGATGTGAAACTCGGGATAAAATTTACACTGACTTATGGATTGAAATAAAAAGGGCACACGTGTTTCTCCAGGTTGTGTTGGAGCTATTTCAGAGTTAAAGCATGCTTTGATTAGCAGTAAGTATAACTTCAGTGCCTCGGAGCTGTAGCAATGGATGAAAACTCTGCTGTGTGTTGAATGAATTCATGTTGTCTGCTAATTGTTTGGGGGCTTTCTTTTTTTCCCCCTCCCTAACTGTTCTCTGGAAATATCTGTCTTCTTGTTTTCTTCCAGGCCTAATCTCACAGTTCTTCTCATTGCGAGTGCGCAGACCAGAAGCTGAGGTGAGACACGTTGAAATCTTTACACCTTTGTGGGGAAAAACCTCTTTATCTGAAGCTCTTATGGGATTTACTAGAAAGAATGAGGACATTTCTGATTGTTTTTGCTTTCTTCTCTTCAGTGTGAAAACAAACGATGTTTGAGAAAGGAGGAGTAATTCAGAACAGAAAACGTGTATGCTATGGTTAACTGGTTCCCATCACTCGAGAATCTGTTTTCTCATCGTGTGACACTCGTTCAGCATCGGGATAAAGGATAACGACTCTATGGATATACAGAATCCTTCACCATGGTGAAACTCGCCAACCCGCTGTACACAGAGTGGATTTTGGAGGCAATCAAAAAGGTAAAGAAGCAAAAACAGCGTCCTTCGGAGGAGAGGATATGCAATGCAGTGTCGTCTTCGCACGGTTTGGACCGCAAAACTGTTCTGGAACAGTTAGAGTTGAGTGTTAAAGATGGAACTATTTTAAAAGTCTCCAACAAGGGTCTCAACTCCTACAAGGATCCTGATAATCCTGGGAGAATAGCACTTCCCAAGCCTCGGAACCATGGCAAGTTGGATGGTAAACCAAACGTGGACTGGAATAAACTTATCAAACGGGCAATTGAGGGCTTGGCTGAGTCTAGTGGCTCATCCTTGAAGAACATCGAGCGCTTTCTGAAAGGTCAGAAAGATGTGTCTGCATTATTTGGAGGTAGCAATGCCTCCATTTTTCACCAGCAATTACGACTAGCTGTCAAACGTGCCGTTGGCCATGGCAGGCTCCTTAAAGATGGACCCCTGTACCAGCTCAACACTAAAGCAACCACTAATGCTGACGGGAAGGAGAGTTTTGAGTCTCTTTCCTGTCTCCCTCCAGTGTGTCTCCTTCCCCACGAAAAGGATAAGGTAAGACCCAGTTTGCACGGGCATTTTCTTGTCATTGATGAAATGTGTTGATCCATATACATGAGAATCACAGTTTGAGGTCAGTGTGTGGGGTAAAGGGAAATTGATCATAATTTGTACTTCAGACCTGAAAACTGCCAATGAGCTGCTGTGGGGAATTTACCTCTTAAACACCTGTGGTAACAGGCTTACTATAGTTAGTAGGAAGTAAGCTTCCTCGCTTTAAGGTGAGGTGGATTTGCAAAGCAAGCTTGAGATCATCTCTTATTTTCACATTTTTATTTGACTACAGGTTCAGCTTCTTGTTTTGAGTACAGATAACGCAGTGGTTGCCACCTAATGCTGTTGTAGAGGCTTTCTTTGCTCACAGTGAAGAAACTGCTGTCTCAGGACAGCTTTGTTGTGAAGTGGGAAGAAAAGGTATACAGAATATAGCAGTTGAAGAATGAAATTAGAGGATGTAGAGAGCATGGCAATGCTGGAGTGAACACACGCAGACTGTGTGCCCCTCCCCACCTTTCTTGAATATAGTTCATTGTACAAACCAAAGTATTTTTCTGTTGCTTCCTCCTATACGTTTTTTCCCCCTGTTTTCTTGCATCCTTTTGCATGCCTGAGGTCTTTGACCCTCCACTCCAACCTCAAGATGAAGTTGTTGGAGTGAAATTCACGCTCACTCGGTATCTTTCCTGTCCTTGTGCTACTTGGAGGCAAAGTAAAACGGAAGTCTGTGTTTGCTTATTGAAGATCAATTTGCCAGTAATTCATAGCTTGTAGACTCCAGGACTTCTGGATTGTGGAAATTACTTTTTCTGTCTATAATAGATACATTTCTCAACAGTGTTGGACTTTTTTTGTTGTCAGTATCTTCTTCGGGGGTATGTTTTGAGTACGTTGCTGCTCAGCTTCAAGTCAGCTTTGCCGTGGTGATGATATATTGGGCTTTGAAGACTTAACACCGCTGTGGGAGTCTTCTTTCTAAAAAGTCTGTACAGCTGTTTTATCACCAATAAAGTTCCTCTGAAGTTCTCACAGAAGTGTGGGGGCTGTACTGTGGACAGAGTACTTAACTCTCAGAGCGTTGTGTTGTGGGCTGCTGGAACGTAGGAAGTAAATATTACTATGCTGAAAATTCCAGCAGCTTCCTCTCTGCCTTTGTTCAAGTGTTCTGTCTACAAATGTTTCTCGTGTACTTCTCCAACTGTTCTCTGTAATGAAATCAGTATAGCTGTAAAATGGCATGAAAACTGGATGTAAACAAGCCTGGCACTTGAGGCAGCTGTGTTGAGAATGGTAGTAACAGTGGATGGTATTAGCTGTGTATATTGTTATTAACACAGTATGTTTCACAGCCTATTCAGTCTTCTTGTTATGTGCCAAAAACTCAGGACCAGCTTGATATTCTTTCAGATTTAAGTATTCCCTGGGGGTTTTCTTCAGATGGGATATATCAGAGTGGTGAATATGGACTACTACAAATACTGAATTTGGTCTGGGGTTTGTTTTTTGTCCCCTGGACAAGTGTTTGTGTGTTCATAACTATATAAACACGTGTGCATGTGTACGTACGAGCCTTTTGGGCTGTTTAGATGTGCTCTCTAATTCTTTTCCACCTGCTCATTGTTAGTTACATTTGAATGCACAGAAGCTATAACAGAGAGGGTTTTTTTTTTTCCCAAAGGATTTATTTGATAATTCCTTCTGATTTGATTTTCTTTGTTTGTGCATGTGTGTGTTTTAAACTAACTTGCTAGACTTCTGCTCTTCATGTACCATCTCTGTGCTCTGTAACCCGTGCTGAGTGCCCCACTAGTTTCTTAGGTCATTTTGAAGACACAAAATTAAAACGTCTGTGTAGGTTCTGCCAACATTAATCAACTGGCAGGTCAGCAGAAGCCAGAAGAGCAGTTCCTATTCTACAGTTGGTTTTAAGACAGTTGGTTTATTGGGATTTGGTGTGGTTTTGGTTGTGGTGGGGCTTTTGGGTTGGTTGTTTTTTTGGTGTGTGTTTTTTTTTAACGCAGACACTGTGTGATAATCTTCCTTCCCTCTGTTGTTTTGTGTTGAATCTCAGGAAGTTCTGCAGGTGCAAAAGGCTTACTATGCTGTAGCGATTTTCTTGACTTATTGGTGCTTGAGAGTGGCGAGAGATTTGATGGAGGGATGGTGTTTGTGTTTCCCCCCTCACTCCCTTCTTTCTTTAATAGAATTGTTGAGTACAGATAGTCTTTGGAAGTACGGTGACAGTTTCCCTTGATTCTTAAAATAGCCTTGGCAACAACATGAACAAAAGCTCAACTTCCCAGACTTGAGAAATCCTAAAGACCTGTCTCTTGTTTGTTTTTGTTAGTCTTCTATCCTTGCACTATTTGGTCCTTTAACATCCATTTAAGATCCTTCCATATGATCCAAATGGATGAATCTTCTTCCTTTCACTTGTTTAAATGTAGCTTTCACTCAGGTGCCAGTGCTTCCCTTTCTGTTTGATAGTTGTGCCTGGAAATGAAGATGCAGTTCTGGATATTTTCCTGTGTGTTATGGAACTGAATAGCTTGCAAGAGGTCTGTGAAAATTGAGGCTTAAATATTTTTAAGCAAAATAAACATAAAGCAGCATTACAGAAGCTGTAGACGTGATTTGGGGTTTGTTTCAGTTTGTTTTTTTCCCCCAGTGTTCTGTGAATACCATGTTCTAGCGTTCAAGGGCAAAAAGCTTGACCAGTTCTCATGGTTTGCCAGGTAGTCATGACATGCTGCTGACATTATGGTTTTGAAATCCCTGGCCTAAAACACACTACTTGAGTGAAAAACAGGCCAACAGGAAAAAAAAACCCCATGCCGATGAGCAGAGCTCAGTGCTGGAATTTGCTTCTCTGATAGTGACTAAAAAGATGACAAAAAAGAGTTGTGTTTAAATGCTCTGTTTGCCTTGACTGTGCCTTGGCTTTAGGGAAGTGGCCTTTTCTTTCTTTTCAGCTTCCTGCAGTTGAGAAGCTACAATGGGAATTGCTGTTAAGAGCTATTTTTGCATTCCTTGTAGTATTTTTTTTTGGACTAAGCACTGAACTTGACTTTGGTGGTGTGTTTGTGATAGGTGACAGACTGGTAAGAATCACAATACCTGCTCGTATAGTGGAAAGAAAATGTGTGTGTGGGGTGGGGGAAGAGGTGATAGCAAATTGTTACGATATGTAAAAGTAAATGGTGTTCGTACTGAAAGTGTAATGAACGAGGAGATGGTTGAGATGTTGCCCCTTGGGAAGTATCAGGCAAGTATCATCCCTTCAACACAGCGAGGAAGTGTAGGTGTTAGGCTTCCCACATTAGGTAAGCCAAAGAGATGATAAGCATGGAGCAAAGAACGTTTGGCACCCAGTCCACCATCCATGGGTGCTACCTGGAGGAAATAAGCAATACCATGCAAGCTAGACTCTGTTATCTCCCTGTTAAGGTGCAATTTCTCCAGGAAAGCCTTGATTAAATATGCATGAAATGTTTCTTTAAAGTGTAACTGTCACTTCTGTTTCATGTGTAATTACTGTACTTGCAGACTGAGACGGGGTTTTAACTTTTTAAAGGTTTTTTTTTCCTCAAGATAAAAATGCCGTGTGCTAGTATTTGTGCAGAAGAACAGTTGTATTTCTAGAAACTTCCTACTGGTTTTAAAAATGCTTATTCTGAGATGGGAGAAAACATTCTTCAGTGCATCTTAACCTTTAACTGAATGCTTTGTGTCTTTAGCTGAGGGCACAGCTTGTCTTTTTTTTTGATCAGAATCTTTGAAATAGTAAATTTGCTTTTTTTTTTTTTTGTCTTTCCCTCCCCCATGCTTTGTTGGGACAGAAATGCTCACTGAACCCACGTTGGTCTGGAAAGCCCCTGGGTTGGCTTCTTGAACAGTTCTCATTTGGTGCAGTCGCCTTCATTTGCAGGGTTACGGTACCTGCTAGTTCAAGTCATATTGTGTTGGCACAGTGCAAAAGTGTAGCTGGGAAGTGTGTTGTTTTAGAAGGCTGGCATTTAAGTGTCAAACAAGACCAAACTCGGTGCAAAAATTACTGCCCTGCTGCACTGCTATTACAATACAGCAATACTTAGTTCTCTTTAAGACAAAAGAGCCCTTTCCTGGGACGTGGTTGTGAGGAACTAAAGTTGTAGTGAGATGCAGGTCTAAAAGCTGGAAGCTCTAGACGAGGACAGCTCGTTCTGCCTTTGTTTTGTTGACACTTGTTACAGAACACAGGTTAAAAGGCTGTAAGAGTTTTAGTAAAAATATGAATACCTCAGCTAACTGAAGGAGGAGTTGAAATAATTGATGCACGTGTTGGATATTTCCAGGGTATTTGAAAGCTGATCTTGGGACGATAGTAGGGCTGTTTCTTCCAGAACTGAAAGGCAAATACAGATAGCATTAATTGATCTCCGTTTATGCTCTCTTTGAAGCTTTTACATCAGTTAAAACTGGATATGGCTGTAGCAACCTTTAAGTAAATATCTTAATATTGTCCTGCAGTACAGCTGAGAGTATGAACCCAAAATTCCGAGAGTGCTTCCTGAGAAAAAATAAAAGGCAATCTTCTGTGGCTGAAAAATAGAAGGAATCTGTAAAGCAGGTTCCCTGTGCTGCTCTCACACGTGTTTCTTGTGGCACGTCTGTTTCCTAGGTCTGTGTTGCTATTTATGTGTTAGTACTTATGGCTTTAACTGTAGGTTATTATACGTGCAGCATCCTTTAGGCCTTCCCTCTTGCAAATAATCACTCCAGATGCCAGCATGCGTTCTTGTTTATCACATGAAGCCAGACTTCTTTCATCTTTTTAGAAAGTTCATGTCCTTTGAGGGCATCATATTTGTTCTGAAGGCCTTTAAGCACACAGTAGTGATTGCTATAACGTGCCTGGTTTAGGTTAATAACTGTGAGTTCCATGTCTTAAAGCAAAAGACTGTACCCTTACTGGTGAGGGAGCTATTTGTGGATTGGTTTGTTTTGGGTGGAGTACATAAATGATCTGCAACCGGAGCATTGTAATTACATTTTCAGAGCTCACCCTTGCTCTCCAAGGGTGCTCTTCAAAACTTTGGCTCCCAGCTGGAAGAGGATTAGGATTCACTCTCTTCCAGCTGGTGCTGTGGAAGAAAAGGCTGTAGTTCTGTCTAAGAAAAAAAACCCTGGCTGATAACAGATGGCCTCCATCTGTACTCTGTGTAACTCTGGAAACTCGAGTGCTAAAAAATTACTTTGAACTTGATTCACTTGATTAGTGAGCAGGTGAAGTAGCTCTTAGTAATAAAGCAGATGTAAGCGTGTCAGAAACGTTGCTGTTATGGACAACTGGGAATGGATGCTCTGAGATGGTGCATTTAGGGTGAAATGATGGGGGATGATACCAAGAGGGGCTCTGGCAGCGTTTAGAGCAATGGAACTTAAAGGCAGTTTGTGACTGTGGGAAGGAAGATGTTAGATGTTGTGATGAGTACCTTTGTCAATGGGGTACTGAAGTGGTTTTAATGGCATTCTCCACCACGGTTTCAGCAGAAGCTGAGTGGTAGCTGGTTAAAGAGGAGAAGGCTACTCCAGAGTGGTGCCTGAATCCATGTTGTTAGTCCTTTCTGGCTTGGAGATTGTTACCAGATATGGAATGACACACCTCTGAAGTTTAGTTAATAAAGGAGCCTTATTTACTGCAGAGCTTTAAAGTATAGTTAGACAGGGAGGAGGGTGAATGATGGAGAACATTCCTAAATAAACAACAGCTTAATTCCAGTGTCAGCTCTGTTATGTGGCAAGGGAAGAAACAGCAGAGAGTGAGGGCAGATAATTCCCTCCCAGCCCTTCCTCTGGTTTCCCAGCCGTTTTATCTTTAGTAGTGGTGGGGGGGAAAAACAGTTCAAAAGGTATAAGTATGAAATGAAGTAATATCATTTTGGTTGAAATATAGGTTCCATGCTATTGAAAAAAGTACAAACACGCAATCAACGTAAAATCAGGTAAACAAATCCTCTGCATGACAGACTTGCTGAGTCCTTTGACCTCTGTCTTCCCTGGAGTAGGTGGGTAGATGCCTTTTATTCCTGCTTGCCTCATTAAAGGGTTTCAAACTAAATTTACCCTAATGAGTTGTGATAAGTCATGTTAGTCTTGGTTCCACCTGTTTGGGTTTTCTCTTTATTTGTTGTGTAAATCTGAGTGAATTGTTCTGGCCTGACTGATTTTTGTCTGACTGTGGGAATACCTTTTCTTGGAACCGCTCCTAAAGCCGCTTCAGGCGTCGGGTGAAGAAATTGTAGCTCACTGCTTGGTTCATTGTCCAGGAATCTGGCAGCCTTTCCATTGTCACTGCTATTGTGGTAAATCTGGATTTGCAGAGAGATTGAAAAGAGAGGAGAGAGAGAGAAGGGTGTTGAAAAAGAATGACCCTTGCATAGCAAAACCAAATCCCATTGACAATGTGTTTGCTTGGTTTGGGTTACTTTTTGAGGGCCAGGTAACGAGTTGATGAATGAATGATGAATTCTTTTTCCAGGCATTTTTCTATGAAGACCCATGAATGACTAAAACTTTTGATTATCAATACTTCAATCAGTTCACTAGATTTGTGAAAACTGGATAGAGCAAAATATTTATCCTAGTACCCAACTAAAGTCCTGCACAAGTGGTATTAAAAATATGGGAATGGAACTTTTCCTTTTCTGTTTGTTTTTTTTCTCTTAGCTCTTCAATCTTTAGCAGCAAGTTCAGTCACCCTTTATCCATGCATAAAACAAGAATTAAGTCAAATATAAAGGTGTTCTGAATAGAAAGGAAATCATTTCTATGTATTTCTCCTCATTTCTGGGAAGCTGACCCATCTAATCTTTTAAGTCCAGCACAACTGGTGATGGATACAGCTTTTATATGTGTGTGTAGGTTTGACTTCATTTAAAATTCTTCAGCAATATTCAGCTTCTCCCAGGCATTAAGTTGCTTCTCATTTCATTGGGACTCAATCCTGGATATTTAGCAACAAGGTCGTTTGTTTGCAGCGCTGGATTTCTGAACTTGTCTGGGCTCATAGTGAATTCCTTGAAGGTATGTGTGGAAGGAAAGAAAGCAATTCCTCAGCTGGGTTGTGATGACTAAGCTGCAGAAGCTGCTAAGCATTAAAATGCATGGGAAATCTTTAGCATGATCTCAGGAAGGAGTAGATGCACTTGCTTTGTGCTGCTGCCGTTCGTATTGTTATTTTTAGATATACGTCTGTATAAATCCAGTGGCTGACTGCCTTCTTTCAGCACTTGCTGTCAGAGGTCTTACACTGAGCAGTGGGTTTAGACAGTGAGGAATTACATGCAGAGTGTTTATTTTCTTTTTGTCTCCAGTCTTGTGTTCAGGGCAGTCAGGCTTCAAAAAACGAGTAGGGTTTGGTTCCAGAGTTGTACTTGTGTAGGTATCCAGAGTAAAATACATGTAGGAGCCTTATAGCCAAATTCTTACAGTTCTTTTTGTGCCTTCTCTGTTTGCATGTTCACGTGGACCCCTGCCTTAGGTGAAATGTTGTTACTCGTTCCTGTTTGTTTCCTAACAGAAGTGTTTTCCCCTATTTAGGGATGCAGCAAACGTTGAAACAAAGCAGTGTACAGTATTGAAAGGTGGAATAATTACCTATAAGCACAGAAAGTATTTAGATATTTACAAAAATCTCTTTCCCCAAAGTAATTTCTTATTTTTTAGAAATCAAAATCAACGCTGAAGTGCCTTGTTTTTTTTTTTTGGTGAAAACTGAAATATCAGGGAAAGCAAACTGCTTCCAGGGAGAGGAGTTACGGTTTTAGTTTAGATTTGGGGAGTGTGTTTTTCCTTTTGCAACTGTGCAAGTCAATACCTTCTTAGAAATACTGTTTCATCTACAATTGACTTTGCAGCATCATCTACTCTGAAGACAGCATCCTTTATTTTCTTCTTGGAAAGTGGAAAGCTGGGACAAAGCTTGGAAGAGAGCTTACAGGGTATAGGCTTGGGTGAAGAAAACTTCAGTAACTTGAACTGCCAGGTTCCTGAATTAGTGTCATATGAAGGGATGTGAAGGGAATTGTCTTCATACTGCGAATAAAGAAATTTGAGCCTCTTTTCCCTGTCTCCCTCTCATCCCCTCCCCTCTGGAGTTTGCAGGCAGGAAGTCTTGGCGTGTGATCCTGATTGTGACGTCCAGATCTTGAATTGTTTTAATCCTCTGATTAGAGGACCTGTTAGCTCTGGGAAGGTTATTTACCAGTTGACTGTCTAAATATTTCCAGTGGACGTTCTGTAAAGCCCTTATCATGTGCATGCTTAATGGTGAGGCAGTTTCTTCAGTTTGGATGTCAACTGTAAGCAGGATCCACCTTACTTTTTATAGTAGGTTTCCAGATGTCATAACCACTGCGTAGAATTCAGCCTGTACACACTTGCACTAACATCCACACTGTTAACCTTTACGCTTCACTTTACTCTTGTAGCAGCTTTTCAGACGTTCTGTCCGTTGTCACACTCCTTCAAACAGCAGCACTTCTTTTCAATGTCCTTTTATTTAGCTTTTCAAGTGACCCGTTTCTGTTTCTCTTGGCAAGATGTATTTTGTGCTTGTAGTTTCTTCTCTATATTTCCTAAAATCTTTTTTTTTTCTTTCCCCTGGCACTTGTTTTGATGTAGCCTCCTGTTTTGAGGCCATCATTCTGCTGTGGAAATATGTTTCTTTCAAATGAGGCTCAAATAAGTGAATTAGAGACAAAATAATCATTGACACAGGCAAACATATGTACATGTGTTACTGTAATAGTTTTTCATGTGCCTGTTAAAATATATTTAGCACTGTTTTCCTGAGCACAGAGTGTGTTAAGGAATTGGTGGGTTTTTTCTCTCAGTTGCTGTATATTTTTTTCTTCACCACACTGTCCAAGCAGAATGTTGAAGGCTGTGTTTTGGTAACTCAAACAGAAAGAAGAATGAGTTAAAAAACCTGAACCCATTGTAGCCACTAGTTGATATTACTGAGTAGTGTTTCCCAGATGATGCTGTTTCTCTAGATACACACACCCACACAAAACAAAGTGTAAAATCACTTTGGTAATATAAAATTAATGAGTTCTGATTTTATTTGAGGCATGGAACTGAAGTGACTTTCTTCCCCAGCCGCTGATCCAAAAGGCATGGAGTCCAGGCTTTGTGATGCCTTGCTTACTGTAACATGTTTCCTCATGTTTTGAATCACTTTCTACACGTGGTGTAGGTTGTACTTTCCCCTCTTGCTTTGCTGGTTCATCTACTCTTTCCAGTAACTTCAGCATTTGAGGCAGACCTTTGCAACAGCGTGAGCTGTTTGAAGTGGAATTGTTTGTCACTTGTTTAAAAATAGAGACACAAAAAACTTCATTACCTAGCATGAGTTCTCAGAAACCATCTCTCAGTGCTGCTGGATGATGACTACCTAGCTAAGAAAAGAAGTGTATTGTGGTGCTGTAAATACTGGTTTTGGTAGATTCTCTCTCTCTGGAGGGCTCACATTCCGAGTGTCTTAACCAAAAGTTGATGTGAGTGTATGTGTTTCTTTTACACTATCTTTAATTTGACACTGACTCAATTCCAACCACAATGGCTATTACAAGGTGTTTGATGATGGAGCAAAGACAGTCCCGGTGTGGAGTGAAGCTTCTGCTGGTATTAAAATGTCTGCAGGAAGTGAAGTGTGTTCAGGTTACTGGCAGTGATCACTGGCAGTGTGGGCTACAGAGCTGGCTGTGAGTTCTGAGGAGTTTCATTACCTTGCTTTTCCTAAATAAAGACAACTCCAAAGCAGATGGATTGGTCCAAAGTGAGGCTGAAACATTTCTTTCCCCCCCCCCACTTTTTCCACAGACACTTCTCCGGAGTTGCCTTTAGAAGAGGGGTACAGTTTGTGAATCTGTAGAGCACATTGTGTTTCTCGACATCCTTTGTATAGTAACAACATGTGCTGAAAGGCTGGCAGGCTGCAAGACACTGCCAGTCCAATTTGTTCTGGCTCCCTCCCTCGCTGAATCTGGTGACATCACACAGATAGATGTGCATGCGAGAAAAACAGCAGAAGGAGTTGAATGTCTGCCAAGAAATTTGCAGTATGAAACCGAGCTGGCTGCTTCCAGTCTTGTTTTCACGAATCTTTCATTGTGTGCTTGCGTTTTTCACTTGCCAGGATGTTCTTTGCTGAACAAACACAGCGGCAGTGAAATCTCTCCATACTTAGCATAACCCAGTCTCACCCAGAAGCTTTTTTTAGAGGTGTAGCCTGATCTCCACGTTCAGACTTATTCCAATGTAATAAATTCCTCAAAAATGTTCTGAATTCTAGTAAAATTTTATTCTTTATTCGCCTAAACTGTAGCTGATTTGTTTTTCAGATGTGTCAAATATGTTTGCAGTTGGTCAGAGGTGATAAATACAGGAAACACTGAAGCTGTGAAGGGTAGATTCTTCCAAAGCTAGATGGTATTTACGTGTGGATGGCCAAATTTGAAGGACTATGGGGATGAACACAAGCGTTGCACAAGTAGTGGCTAGAAAAGAAAGGCTGTGTTAGTATTGACTGCACAGAGGTTCTACAAAATTCTACTTGATTTGGTAAATTGCTTGTGAACTTCTGCAGAGGACACAGAAAACAGTTGAGTGCTACTCTGAAAAGTTGCAGCTTGGAGGGATGAAATGAAAGGAGCAGGGAGTTGATGGGGTTTTTTTTAGGATGTAGTGGTAAAACCTTCAGCTAAAAGGCTTGGAGAACAGCAGATGTTTTACATAGTTCAAACATTCTGAGGCTGCATTCAGTTCTGTGTTAATTTATAGCCCTCTTTCCCAGCTCGTTTTGCCAAGATTCCTCTAGCTCTCTCTTTTCCTTTTTACCTGGGATTATCTTACCTTTGGAGTCCTATCTTCTATTCAGGTTACAGTTAGTGCAGTATTGTGAGAACCAACTGAAATCTATGAAACTCAGTGTATGTTATGCACTGCTTACACCTGACATAAAATGTCTGGGTCCTTTGGTGTGTTTCCTGAGTGTTTTTGTTGTCATTTCCTCACAGCCGGTTGCTGAACCAATTCCAATCTGCAGTTTCTGCCTTGGTACAAAAGAGCAAAATCGGGAGAAGAAACCTGAGGAGCTCATCTCTTGTGCTGACTGTGGCAACAGTGGTAGGTTGACCATCCATATTGCTGCTAGTAATAACCCTTCCACTTGAGCTGGAAGAGCTTGATACAGTGACTGCTACTGACCTATACATCTATGTCTGCGGCACACGATGCAGTTAGTTCAGCTGAATCTTGTGCCTCCAGAGAGAAGGCAATTTATGCTAGCACAAATAGTTCATGTTGGCAGGTTTCTTTAAAGATGTGTGGTGATGATGACCGGATTCATCATGCTTCTCAACTGAGTTCTGAAAAATTATCTTGGTCTTCTTTTCTACGTGGGCCTGCCACTTGCTGCCTGGGGTATTGATTTTGTGTTATAAGTAGATAAGCACCTGCAAATAGGCACGGGAATATGTATTTGATAAAGGGAACTCTTTCTCTGAGCTATCTATGACTGTTACCAGCAGTGGAATGGTTTTACTGGTAGAATTCTGTCCTTTTCCTGTAGGTCATCCGTCCTGTTTGAAGTTCTCTCCAGAGTTGACAGTTCGAGTGAAAGCCTTGCGATGGCAATGTATTGAGTGCAAAACGTGCAGTTCCTGTCGAGATCAGGGCAAAAATGCTGTGAGTACACTGGAATAGGGCCTGAATGAAGAGGATATCAATTGTGTGGATGTTTTATCACATGACAAAATCATTCTAGAGTCAGATATCTGCAGCTTTTGTTTGAGTCTGGTAGTCTTTGAGAGCTGTGAAATACCATATGTCTGTAGTTGAAAACCATGTGCATGTTTTCTGAGGTGGTGGCTGATTAATGGAGGGCTTGATGCTGATGCACATCTAAAGGGAGGTTAACTTTTATCTGTCTTGCACAGGATAACATGCTATTTTGTGACTCATGCGACCGTGGCTTTCACATGGAGTGCTGTGACCCCCCTCTTACCAGGATGCCAAAAGGTGAGGACTTTGTGACAAAAAGGGTAATTTAAGATGGTGTTGGAAGAGATCAGTGGGTAGAAAGCACTTCCATACGTTTAATCTTCTTTTAGCTACGTTTAACTTATTCTTTACAGCATGGCTTTTCAGGTATTAGAAACTAGGGAAGGGTCACAGCTTCACATCCAGATTTTCCTCTATCTCCTGCTTCCTGTATGTGGCTGACTGAAGGGGTTTGAAAAATACTCTTTGAGGTTTGAGGGAATAGAAGTGCTCCTTGCAGATTAAAATGTTCAGCTTCTATTTGAATGAGTACCCTTGTACAAGAGAAAGAGATGAGCTTTACAGAAGAAAGGGATGGGCTTCTAGGTGTCTGAAATCCCATCGTTTGGACAGCAGAGAATCCTGAAGTACAACCAGATTTTTCCATCAGAAAGCAGGTTATCTATGGAAGGTTGTTCCTTGGTAGTTAGAAGAGAAACATCTTACAGAAGGTAATTGGAAGTGGTGTAGTTGTAAGCAAGAATATGGGCTAATTCGATGTGTTCCTCTTTAATGGTTTTTTGATACATAGAACGTAGTTCTGGACCACAGTCAAAATATTTCTTCCATGTGTATGTGGTAATTGGAGGCTTTGGTGCTGTTCCCACCCTTTCAGTCAGAAGGCCTGTGACCTTGTAAGTCTCCCTTCTTTGTCCTATCTAGATGTGCCTTGCTTTCAGTGATGGAGGCTTGTGTCTTACAGGTATGTGGATATGTCAGATATGTCGGCCACGGAAGAAAGGAAGGAAACTTTTACACAAGAAGGCAGCACAGATAAAACGGCGCTATGCCAATCCCATAGGACGTCCCAAAAACAGGTTAAAGAATCAAAACACAACGTAAGTCCTTCCAAGGAGGTGTAAGGTGTGAGGTTCTGTAGGGCAGTGGCTGTTTCTGAAGTGTCTGGTCTGCTCTGTGAGAAGGTTTCTTTTGCAACAAAAACCTCCTCATTGTTCTTTAATGCAGTGTTTCTGAAGAGTGCTGTGAAAGTTGGGAATCTCAGTGGTTTTATCTCAGCTGGCTGCTGATTTTTAAGTGTAATGTTGTATTATGGTGTGAATCTATTGTTTATACTCACATTAACTGCACATTACGTTCAGTGTGGAGAAGGAAGTACAGAACTTCTACTGAGGTGTTCAGAATCTTGGCTTCTCTGGAGTCCACAGGCTCTTGACTACTTTGTTATGGAGTTCACATATAGCTGCTGTGTGATTGATAAGTAGGGGTAGTCCACTTTGCATCCCAAATCCAGACCTTCTGACCATTATCTTTCCCCTTCTCATTCTTTAGATCAAAAGGCCCTTTCAGCAAAGTTCGAACTGGCCCAGGTCGGGGTCGGAAGCGTAAGATCACTCTGTCCAGCCAGTCAGCATCAGCAGAGGGAGGATACCTGGAGCAGGCAGATGTCTTGGACCTCTGCAGAGATGGCAGCGCCACCTTGAAGTTTAACAAGAAAACCAAAGGGCTTATAGATGGCCTTACTAAATTCTTCACTCCCTCCCCTGATGGACGAAAAGCTCGAGGGGAAGTGGTAGACTATTCTCAGCAATATAGGATCAGGAAGAAGGGTACCAGGAAATCTAGCACTTCAGAATGGCCCACAGGTAAAGATTTTTTTCACCCCGCCAATGTAAGTATCCTGTACATCAACTTGCAGGTTGCCCCAGGAAATGTGCTAAATGATGTCATGTTTGAAAGAAGTAACGTAGGGAGTAGAAGTATGAAATGTAGATGAAGACAATTTTCTCTCTCATTTACAGACAATCAAGATGGCTGGGATGGAAAACAGGAAAACGAAGGGTTTTTTGGGAGCCAGGATGTCTTGACTGAAAAAGACATGGAGTTGTTCAGAGATATTCAGGAACAAGCACTGCAGGTAAAGTCAAACTTCCAGTGTCTGGCAGTAAAGTACAAAGTTTGCAAAAGAAATTTAAGCAAACCCAAGAAATCCACTCCAACCCATGAACAAGAATCAATGTGAAATACAGACTCTCTGAGTCGATGTGGCTTTGGTGCTGTCAGAACACAGAGCTGTTAAATAGCTGGTAAAACAATAAAAGGTGGGACTCTGCTAGCAGCATAGGGCACACAGAGCCTTTGGTGGATGAAGCATTCTTTTTCTAGATACTTCAGCTCCTTATGAAACAGCTCATGAAAGCTGCTGCTTTTTTTCCCCTTGCATAGAAAGTTGGGGTGACTGGGCCTCCTGATCCACAAGTCCGATGCCCTTCTGTCATTGAATTTGGCAAGTATGAAATCCAGACCTGGTACTCTTCTCCATATCCACAGGAATACTCAAGGTATGACTGAACATTCTTCTCCTTGTTCTACTTCAGTGTTTATGGGAAAACTGTGCTCCAGCAGAGGGAGAAATGTTAAGAAAAGTCTTTTGAATGGGTTCCCAAAGAACTGACATGTTCCATATTCTGAGGAGAGTATGTTGGATGGAGTTAAATCACAACAATATTGGGACAATTACACTCAATTGATGTCAATGTAAATGGCCTTTTTAAAGCAAACAGATAGGTGGTGGTGTGGCCCATTGCCCAGGAGTACACAGACCTTTCTGTTCCAAGGAGAGAAGGAGATTAAGTACGTTTTCTGTGCATTCATTAGAATAAATCATTCCTATGACTTTAAGTATAGTAAGGTGCTTTTGGCCTGTCAGTGTGTACTGGGGTTTTATCATCGAGTTCTCTATCTGCAGGAGTGAGGAATTTTATACAGAACTCTGTCTTCAGGGTGTGATCTTTCCTTGTCTTGGCTTACAGGCTACCCAAGTTGTACCTTTGTGAATTCTGTCTCAAGTATATGAAAAGCAGAACCATTCTCCAGCAGCATATGAAAAAATGTGGCTGGTTTCATCCTCCAGCCAATGAAATTTACAGAAAAAACAATATTTCAGTCTTTGAGGTAAGTTAAGAAAAATAAGCTACTCCCTTATAGATATAAAATGGGGTCTTTTTCACTCAGTTGTGTGATAAGTGTTCCATAGCCCTGGAGATCTTAATTCTTGAAGCATTCAGTTGCTGAAAGGGAAGAGATAAAAGCAAGCAGTAGGAGCTGACCTCATGTATAGATGATTCTTCCATGAAACATACAAGAAGGCTTGCTTTCTCAAAATCCTTTTTCATTTTAAGAGCTGTTAAAGTTGAAGTTCTCTCTTACACTAACAGTGACTTGACTGTGGCTTGTATGATGTGCAAGTGGAAGTCCTTTGAGTTGGTACCTGTGGCAGAGAAGTCTTCTTGTCATGTTAAACAATTCAAACACACAGGGCTCCTCAGATGGCCCGTGTCCTTGCATGACAGCAAATGAAGTGACAAAACTTGTTTTTTCCTCATTTCTGTAAGGTTGATGGCAACGTCAGCACTATCTACTGCCAGAATTTGTGCTTGTTAGCCAAACTCTTCCTGGACCACAAGACTCTGTATTACGATGTGGAGCCATTTCTTTTCTATGTGCTGACACAGAACGATGTCAAGGGCTGTCACCTTGTTGGCTACTTTTCTAAGGCAAGTATTTGAGTACTTCAAGCCTGAAACTACATTTGCTGTGGTGAGAAATGCTACTTCAGAGGCTTTAAAAATGTTGTCATTTAAGCCATGTAACAAGTTGTGAATACAGGTACAGTTTTCTCTCTTTCCTTGGCTCAGGTACGTTGTTACTCCCAAGAGGTTTTGTGTGTTTGATGTAGAAGTAATTAGGATCTGGTACAGAACAACTTCTGTTTCTCACTGGTTTTTATTTGCTGCTTTTTTTTCCCAACAGGAAAAACACTGCCAACAGAAGTACAATGTTTCCTGTATCATGATTCTTCCACAATACCAGCGTAAGGGCTATGGCAGGTTCCTAATTGACTTCAGTAAGAAACTTTTTCTTCACTTTTTTTTTTGTCTTTGTCTTTTCACATTTGAAAGAAAGATTTAAGCGTGGAACAGGAGAGATTTCAAATCAAAAAAACACCCCCATTTTGGGACAAAGGATTCTAAAGCTGACAAAATCATCTGAACATCACGATTTACTCGTGTTGGAAGGCTTCAATTCTAAAGACAACTTGATCATTTTCCTTTTAATTCTCATGCTTCCTGTGTAAGCAAGTTACAGTGGAGACCACAGTCAGCTGTCATTAGAGTGTTTTCAGCAGAAGCTTCCCTTGTGCACCTGGTTCTTTCTGCATGGTCTGTTGAAGCCTTCAGCAGTTTTAAGTGACTGAATGCCTTAAGCAAAAGGTGCTCATGGTTAGGTTTGGATTTAGCTTTGAGAACTACAAACCCAAGCATATTTATGCTCTGAATACTCAATTCTCAGATTCATCCATGGATCTCAGCAAGTTCACAGGGACATTGAGCTGTGTCTCTCTTATGATGTTGAGTGCAGTCTGATACAGTCCCTCCCTGTGACCTTGTCAGTTTGGGAGTCAGTCCAGAGGAAATACCCTACTGGTGTAATGATATTAGAATGTTTTGGCTGGTAAATATCCTTGTGTGGATAAGTTGTCCTCCTGAAAATATTGGTGAAACAAAGGAGGTCTGTGATGTATCTTGGGAAGTCAGCAGTGAGAAGACATATTTGTCAGCTGATTCCTCTCTACTCTTCATCATTGTGGGGCGGATATATCCTCCTGGTCTTCATTGAACCTCTGCACTATATCACACTCTTTGATCTCTGCAGATTGAGCTCCAGTACGGCCCTGAAATGCGACAGTGGAGCATTTTTAGGGAAGTTGTTTGCCATATTAAAGTGGCTAAAACACGTTTTCCCTCTGTCACCTTCACAATTGCCATTGCAATTAGAAGATACTCCGTGGACTGTGCTTCAGGCTTAGGATAGTTTCTAGTTGGGCAAGTGCTGCCATCTCGTGGCATTAATGGCAGGAGTTTTGATATCACACACTGGCATGACAGGAGTTTAAACAACCAAAATATACTCGGCTGGAGTATATAACTTATATATCTTGTTATATCTTGTAGGCAGCATTCAGCTACTCTGGAAACGATGCCTTTGTAGGGGTTTGCGTGGAAACAGAAGCTGTATGTGCTGGTTTTGTAATGATTCTTTTCTATCTTTAGGCTATTTGCTTTCAAAGCGTGAGGGTCAAGCAGGATCACCAGAGAAGCCCCTGTCAGACCTGGGGCGCCTCTCATATATGGCTTATTGGAAAAGTGTCATATTGGAGTGCCTTTATCATCAACGTGACAAGCAACTAAGCATCAAGAAACTGAGTAAGCTGACTGGAATCTGCCCTCAAGATATCACCTCCACTCTGCATCACCTACGAATGCTGGACTTCCGTAGTGATCAGTGAGTACAGGAGTCCTGTCGTACTTCCACATAGCTTCAGGTGTATTGGAGTGAAATGTAAAGGTGTTTGGAGACAAGCCACATCTAGTAAGCTTGATTTGAAGACTAAGTGTCCAAATACTGTCTGTACTGGCTATAGAGATTGATGATGCTTTTGTGTGATGCAAGAATTGTGCAGTGCCAAAGGTGGATCAGATTTCCAGCTGTGTAGCTCTGTAGCTGTGGAACTTCTGAGTAATTGGCAGCTGTGAGCAAAAAAGCAAGCTGGTGTCTTGGCCGTATTTCTCAAGATAGTGAGTCCAAAATAATCACAAAACAGAGCAAAGAACATCAGTTTCCTTCCTCTGCAGGGAAATCTGTTCCTTTATCAAGTCACTGAGCAGACAGTTGTTTCCCTCCTTTTCTCTGTGCCTCAAAGCTACTGTTAGCTATGTGGATTAACAGAGATGGTTGAATGGTGGGTGCAGCACTGGCAGAAATGAGATGTGTGGATATAGAATAATCTCCTTGCTCAGCTGAGTGTACAAGTGAAATACTGGGCATTATTCTTGTTTCAGACCGTAGCACTTGATGGAGTGGGGTTATATTCTGCTGTTTCACGTGACAAAAATGTACATAATGCAGCCTGTTGTTGATCAGAGTGTTATTCCTGTTTAGATTTGTGATCATTCGTCGGGAGAAGCTGATCCAGGAGCACATGGCAAAGCTCAGAACTAACGTCCGACCTATAGATGTGGATGCGGAATGTCTGCGTTGGACACCCGTTATAGTTTCCAACTCAGTTGTCTCTGAAGATGAAGAGGAGGAGACAGAGGATGGGGAAAATGAAGAGCAGCAACAGCAGAAAGAAAAGGATCCAGAGAGCAGTGTAAGAGTGAATCTGATACTTGTGTGTGGCATGCAGGTTACACTGGGTGCTTCTGCAGGCAGAAAATGCCAAACTGGGGCATTTGGCATAAAAAGCAATATGGTTGTGATTAGTTTATGTCTCTGAACTACAACCAGGGGAAACGTTGAGGCACAGTCTAGCAAAAGGTTAAAGACTATCTCTGGAAAGAGTAAAAGGGCTTTGATGCTTTCTGTAGTATGTATTGGCCAGGGCGGAGGTGTCTGTGTGTGTTTAGAAAAGAACAAAACCAAAACACACCACCCATCCTCTCACTCTGGAGCAACATGGTCTGTCATCAAGTTACTGCCATGGATTTAGATTTGAAGGACCCAATATTTCTTTGAGTGACGGATAGCATAGATGGAAAAGAATCAATAACAGCTCTGAATGGTTTTTAACTGAAGGTTTTTGCTGTGGACTTCTGTAAAAGCACTAACAGCTTTATAACTACTGCCCACAGAGCAGTGAAGGCTTCTGAAATCTAGGCTGCTGTCCTTGAAGGGTTACCCTGTCCCATCAGGGGTTACCCTGTCCCTTCAGGGGTTACCCTGTCCCTTCAGGTGATGAGTATGTGATTACCTGGGGGGAAATCACAGAATCATAGAATGGTAGGGTTGGATGGGACCTTTAGAGCTCATCCAGTCCAACCCCCCTGCAGAAGCAGCTCCCACCTAGATCAGGTCACACAGGAGCGTGTCCAGGTGGGTCTTGAAGCCCTCCAAGGAAGGAGCCTCCACACCCTCCCTGGGCAGCCTGGGCCAGGGCTCCCTCACTGAAACACTAAAAGAGTTTTTCCTTATAATTAAGTGGAACTTTTTGTGTTGCTGCTTCATCCCATCACCCCTTGTCCTGTTGCTAGCTACAATAGAAAGAAGTGCTGCCCTCAACCTCCTGACACCCACCCTTTAGATACTTCTAAATGTTAATAAGATTCCCCCCTCAGTCTCCTCCAGACTGAGCAGCCCCAGGTCCCACAGCCTTTCCTCGTATGAAAGATGCTCCAGTCCCCTGATCATATCCTAAAGGTTGATTCTTTTGTTACTCTTAAAAGTCACTCTGCTTAAACTTTAGTGATTTCTTGCTCAAAAGCTTTTGTGGAATGGAATTGAGAGTACAAGTGCATGTTTAAATAGCAAATGTGAAACCTGTTTGTTTTCATTTCAATCAGATGGTAAAATCCGTGTCCTGGGAGAAGAAAGAGCAAGAAGAGCCTTACTCACCTCCAGAGAGCGAAAAAAAGCCAGACCTCGTTGCTCCAGCCAATTCTGCACGGCCAAACAAGCACATTTTTTCCCTGGATAGTCTTCCTGCAAACAGTCAGCCAGCAAGAAGAGGTCGATGGAGCCGCAAGGGCAAAAGGCTTCGGGAGCCTTTTGGTGAGCAGGAGCCGATGCTGCCCATGGAGGACAATGCAGTGGCCCCCAGCGGGCGCTGCAGCGAGTGCGAGGAGAAATCGGCAGCCTCACGAGGCCGCTGCAGCGACTGTGAGGAGAAGTCGATGGCCTTGCAAGGAAGGTGTGATGAATGTGAGGAGAAGTCTCCAGCCCCGAGAGGCCGGTATGTAGAAGATGAAGAGGAAAAATCTACAGTTTCCCAGGGACAGTATGGCAAAGGTGAGAAGTCTGCCCTTCCCCGGCGGCGGTACAGCGAAGGGATGGAAAGGTGGAGAGGGCAGTTGAAAAAGAACCCGGAGCCCCTGAAGTGTAGATTCCCAGAGGACTGTGACAGGTTGCCTCGCCGCTACAGTGATAGTGATAGGGCACTTCTGAGGTGTTTCAGTGAGAGTAGTGAAGAGGAAGATGATGAGCCCGTGAGTCCTCGATCAAGCTCTCCGCCTGTTCTCACCAAGCCAACGTTGAAACGAAAGGTGTGTGCCTTCTTTTCTTCTTGCCTCTGTATCACGCAGTGTGTTCTGCCAGCGGGTTCTAAACTACTCACATCTGTGTTGTAGTGTCTCTGAACTGTCAGCTGCTGTGGATGGGCTGTTTGCTTCACCTGTTTCTGTGGCTTGTACTGTTACACGGGTGTCAGTCTGGCAGTCCACATGGAAGCCCGTTGTGTTGTGTTTGATGTCTGACTGCAGGCTTCTGGTGAAGTCTGGATTCTAGAAGGCAGCTGTTCTGATCCTGCTTAGACTGTTGAACTCTGCTGTTGATGTTTTCTACTTTACCGGTGGTTTATTTCTACTGCATGTGATTAAAGTGTCTTATACTCTCCCACCTTCCACTTCCAGAAGCCGATCCTTCACCGGAAGAGGCGAGTGCGCAAGCGGAAGCACCACAACAGCAGCGTCGTCACTGAGACAATCTCGGAGACCACAGAAGTGCTGGATGAACCGTTTGAGGACTCAGACTCTGAACGACCAATGCCCCGGTTAGAGCCTACTTTTGAGATCGAGGAGGAGGAAGAGGAGGAGGAGGAGGAGGACGAAGAAGAGGAGAATGAACTTTTGCCCAGTGGATACTTTCGGCACTTAGCCCCACCAGACACACTCAGGCATAGACCCTCTTCTAAGAGGAAGTCCAAAGATGAGGAGGAGTCTGATGACACTAATGGTATGTTTAGTGGTATGCTGTTGAAAGTTTGATGTAGATAATGTGTCAGTGAGTGTCAGGCAATGCTAGTTCACGACAGAACAAGCTACTTACCTTGGCTTGTAACTTAAAGCCAAAAGGTAGGCTTAGGCATAAATCACTGGTCAAAGCAACCTCAAACATTCCCTTATGAAAATGTGGTGTCTTATTAGCAGTGACCTGATCCCAGGGTACCCCTTTGATTCAGCTCTCCTAGTGAAACTGGTATCTGTGATTGTGGGGAAAAGCTACACAGCGGGGTTGCTTACAGAAAGAAGTCAGAAATGAACTGGAGAGCCCTCAGTTTTCCATAACAAAGAGAAAGAATAAATGGTCTCTTTTGAGATGCTGTTCTTCATCACGTCGCATGTCCTGCTTCTCAGCTTCTCCTTCAAGTTCTCTGAACCTTCAGGTCATAAAATGAAACGATTTGGTTGGAACTGGTTATGTAGAGCCCACTGGCAATTGAAAAGAAACATGAATGGACTCATTAATTTATCTTTCAACTGGCTTGTGGTTAGCAGGGGAGAATTTATTCCTTCAAAGTCCTTAGGTACTCAAAGCACTGAAGTGATTATAGCCACACATCCCATCCGTTCAGCATCTTGTTACCCTTAAATCCTTCCAGCAGCAGTTAATGATGGCAATTCAGTGCAAACACACGTTGATATGGCATTTGCTTAGTTGGCAATGTATGCACAGTCACTTAATACCATTAGTTTCAATTCTGTTGTGTCCAGACTACTCATGAAATACACCATCAATAACACTGTAGAGTTGGGACAAGGTCTGTTAGGTAAGTGGTTCTCTGTCCTTTCCATCTGTGCTCTCCTGAATGCTTTCTGGTGGAGATGCATTTCACTTGACAGATTCCACCCACACGTGTTGCTTTAAAGAACACATCAGTGATTTTTAACTGCCCATAGAGTGCCCAGGGATCAGAAATGGTGTTTGGAAAGCCACTGGTTTAACTCACACCCATTATAATCTACGATGATAAATGTCTTGCTCACCTACTTTATCTTGTACTTACTCTCCACTTGTAATTTAGTGCTTTCTGTTCCCTTCTGTCACTTCTGTTGCTTTTTTTTTTCCCCCCCCTGAACTTCTGCAAATTTGTCAGAACCTCTGGAGTAATCAAGCAGCAAGCACACTGGTTTTAGGGTATTGCTGCTCTGACATCAGATGGTGTCTGTTGGCTCCTTATGCCTTCAGTGTGGGTGGCTTTGCACAGACCCAGCAAAACTGTAATGGTCTTACAGCAAATACAATGTATTTTCAATTACCCGAAGATGTTAGCCTGTGGGGACAATCAGTCACCATAAACAGCTGGGCTGAAGCCGGGTGGAGGGAGGCAGCACAGCCTTTTGACAGTGCAGAAAGAGAATGTTGGCAGTCATTAACACTTGTCTCACATTTAAGCTGTTTTAATCATAACTGAGTCGGGAATGTTTATAGCAAGTGTACAGAAACTCGTCCTTTCTGACTAAGGGAGGTTTGGGTTGGGTATTTCCCTGAGAACTGAATCTCTAGCTGAGGCAATGCACTGGAAGTGTTTTCTGATTCCCCTGAAATGTAACGTTGAAGTCTCCGAAGTTTGGTGGCTGATGAGAATTTGAATGGGTTCTGATTGCTCTCAGGGCTTAGAGTGCAAATGGGTAGTGTGGTGTGGGAATTTGAGGCCAGTATTTTAAGGGTTAGGCATTCTGCAAGACAGCGTGTTCTGTGGTGGAGAGAATGAATAAAAGTTGTCTTTATATTCTACCAGTTCTGTGCTACTTGATTAGTGTTGCTTGGGGGGAAGATGGAGCTCTGTAGTAGGCTTTAATAACTGTTCTTCAGCAGCTGCACAAAATACAGATCTAAATGGAAAGTTGCTTTTAGAGCAACTTCACGTGTTCCCCCTCCACTGGGATGTTTTCATTTGAGGACATTCCGTACAGATAACACTTGTAAAGGGTGCTGAGGCTTCCCAGGACTTCATCCCACCAACCGTGTACTGAGCTCAGAGCTCTGAGCAGGCAAAAGCTTGAAAGCATTGGTGTTCTTTGGAAATGTGATGTGATTGCTAATGAGCTGAGCTTGATCCTTCTTGGTACCCTTCACAATAAATCCCTAAGCTAGTATCGCTGCGTGAAGTTGATAAACATGAGGGGAATGCTTGGGAGAGCTTCCCTGGATGCTCGGGTCAGACAGAAATGCTTGAACAGTGTCTTTCAATTTGTGTTTTCAGGTAACTCAACTTTGAAACCATTATCTATGCTGAGAAAATGTGAAGCACAGGATTCTTCACTTGAGCCAGATACTTCTACACCCATGAAAAAGAAGAAGGGATGGCCAAAAGGGAAAAGTCGGAAGCCAGTCCACTGGAAGAAAAGACCTGGACGGAAACCAGGCTTCAAACTGAGCCGGGAGAAGGTGTCACCGTCAGCTGAGGAGGAGGGAGAGGATGCAGTGACAGCCAATGCAAAAGCAGGGCGGAAGCCCAAAATGACAGAGCAGGAGGAAAGCGTTGAGCAGAAGGAAGAACTGTCTCTTACTGAGGAAAGGAAAGAGGAAGATGCGAATATGGAAGCGGAAGAAGTAGGAGAAGGAGAAGAGGAGGATGTAGCCAGCAGTGAAGTAAGAGCAGTTTCTCCCGTGGACAGCAACAGCAGTCCGGCGCCAGAAGTAAAAGAGCCTGAGGTAGAAGAGGAGGTGGAGGAGAAGCCACGGGTTCTAGAAGAGCAAAGACAGTCGGAAGAAGAACAGCAAGAACTAGATGAACCTGAGCACGAGCATGAGGAAGAGGAGGAGGTTGCAGCGGTGACAAATCAGAACGAAGATCATGATGCTGATGACGAAGACGACGGTCACCTGGATTCCGTGAAGAAGAAAGAACTGGAGGAACAGCCTGTTAGAGAGGGGGTGAAGGAGGAGCCTCAGCAGGAATGTTTTTTAGAAACAAGCGTACCAAGCACTAGAGAAGATGCGAAAGAAAAAGATGAAGCAGAGGCAGACTCTGAGGAAGAGCAGGCTTCCAATGAGACATCGGTGGGCTCGGAGCACGTCCCCGGCTCTGAAGATGATCACGAAGAAGAGCAAAGTAATAAAGAAGGGTTAATTGAATTAAAGGAAGAGGAAGAGCTTCCTCATAGCGAACTAGATCTTGAAACTGTTCAAGCAGTCCAGTCCTTGACACAGGAGGAAAGCAACGAGCATGATGTAGCTTACCAGGACTGTGAAGAAACTCTGGCAGCTTGTCAGACGTTGCAGAGTTACACCCAAACCGAGGAGGATCCTCAGATATCCATGGTTGAAGACTGCCAGGCCTCAGAACACAACAGTCCGATATCCTCTGTCCAGTCCCACCCCAGCCAGTCTGTACGTTCTGTCAGCAGCCCAAACGTGCCTGCCCTGGAGAGCAGTTACACACAGATAAGTCCCGAGCAAGGATCCCTATCCGCACCCTCTATGCAGAACATGGAGACCAGCCCCATGATGGATGTGCCTTCAGTATCGGACCACTCTCAGCAGGTGGTGGATAGTGGCTTCAGTGACCTTGGCAGCATTGAGAGCACTACAGAGAATTATGAAAACCCCAGCAGCTACGACTCCACGATGGGAGGCAGCATCTGTGGAAACAACTCTTCCCAGAGCAGCTGTTCGTACGGAGGACTGTCCTCTTCCAGCAGCCTCACCCAGAACAGCTGTGTTGTCACTCAGCAAATGGCAAACATTGGCAGCAGTTGCAGCATGATGCAGCAAAACACCGTCCAGCCTGCAGCAAACTGCAACATCAAGTCACCTCAGAGCTGCGTGGTGGAAAGGCCTCCGAGTAACCAGCAACCGGCGACGCAGCCGCAGCAGCAGCAGCCTCAGTCGCAGCAGCCTCAGCCCCCGCCTCCGCCCCAGCAGCAGCCTCCACTGTCTCAGTGTAGCATGAACAACAGCTTCACGCCAGCCCCCATGATCATGGAAATACCCGAGTCGGGCAGCACTGGCAACATCAGCATCTACGAGAGGATTCCAGGGGATTTTGGTGCCGGGAGTTACTCACAACCATCGGCCACGTTCAGTTTAGCCAAGTTGCAGCAGCTGACAAACACCATTATGGACTCTCATGCCATGCCTTATAGCCATTCTCCTGCTGTGACTTCCTATGCAACCAGCGTTTCTCTGTCCAACACGGGACTGGCTCAGCTCGCTCCCTCTCACCCCTTAGCAGGCACGCCACAAGCACAAGCCACCATGACCCCTCCGCCAAACCTGGCCTCCACCACCATGAACCTCACGTCTCCTCTGCTCCAGTGCAACATGTCGGCCACCAACATCGGCATCCCTCACACGCAGAGGCTGCAGGGGCAGATGCCAGTCAAGGGACACATCTCCATCCGCTCCAAGTCGGCGCCTCTGCCCTCTGCCAGCGCACACCAGCAGCAGCTCTACGGCCGCAGCCCTCCGGCCGTGGCCATGCAGGCAGGACCTCGCGCCCTGGCCGTCCAACGCGGCATGAACATGGGGGTCAACCTCATGCCTACGGCCCCTTACAACGTCAACTCCATGAATATGAACACCTTGAACGCCATGAACAGCTACAGGATGACGCAGCCCATGATGAACAGCAGTTACCATAGCAACCCTGCCTACATGAACCAGACAGCACAGTATCCTATGCAGATGCAGATGGGAATGATGGGGAGCCAGGCCTATACCCAGCAGCCTATGCAGCCAAATCCTCACGGGAACATGATGTACACTGGCCCCTCCCATCACAGCTACATGAACGCTGCCGGGGTGCCCAAGCAGTCCCTCAATGGACCGTACATGAGAAGATGAGCGAGAGGCCGACTCGACCTCCTAAAAACTGAAATATATATAAATAAAGGAACCTTTTATACTGACGAAAAAAAAAAAACAAACAGAGAAAATGGACCTTTTTCCAGTTTAAAATATTGCTGTAGATTTAGAGGGATTTCCTTTTGGTTTATTTCGGTTGTGTTTTGTTTTGTTTTTGTTTTGTTTGTTTGTTTGTTTTTTAACTTTTCTCCTTTCCGTTTCCCTTCACAATCCTGAAACATTTTACAGCTGACATCATGGACAGGTGTTTTTTGGTTTTT
>WBNH01005002.1:11572-56165 GCA_013401255.1 Urocolius indicus
ACTTTCCTACTTTCCTCTCTAAGTCGAGTACTGGAGTTTGTTTTGCCCAGAACCGTAATTGGCAGTAAGCCTTCCCTGTCCTTGTTTTAATCCACAACAACCTTGCTTATCTTTTTACTCCCATTTCGCTGGGCCCTCCACCATCCTAACGAGGGTGGGGGTGAATGGGAGCACTGAGCAAGGGACTGTCATGGTGCTGCTGTGCTAGGTGGGCCAAACCACGACATCTGGTCAAATGTTTTGCTTAATAAGAATGATTTTGTTTGTTATGTGGGCACTGCAAGATTTATGATGCCCCTAACCACTCACTTGGTTGCATTTCAGTGGCCAGGTGTTTTGGATGCTGTGGTAAGTAAGTGTATCGCTGTCAGTCAGCCACCATAACTGGCTTTTGAAACAAAGACTTGTGGCTTCTGGGATACTTACAATCAAGTTGTGACATTTTCAACAGATCAGGCAAAGCTGCTGACTCGAAAAAGCTTACTTTTGTGGCTATCAGCAACGTGACCTCTCTGTTTGGGAAAGAAAAAGAAGTGATTGTTCTGCTTCAAGCCGACAATGAGGTTTCATATCCTTTCTCATATTCACAACATATTTCTGGTACAACTTGGCAATAGAAACTGCACTTAAAGGGATATGTTTTAGTGCTGCACATGCATTCATACTCAGGTCAGGAAAAGTTTTGGCTTAGGAAATGTATTATTTTGATTAGTTGCTGAATGTAGAAGCACAGTAGCCCAGGCAGCATCAAAATCCCCACTCCTCCTTAATATCAAAGGATTTTGAGAAGGGTTGTACAGCTGATCCACTGTCACATTTGCAAAGACCATACTGCTTGTAGGAGCATCATAGTTACAGGCTGCAAATAATCACTCTTACTGTATTCAATGCTAAAAAAAGCTGTACTTCTCACCTTTCCAACAGTGATTCCAGAGCCTGCAATTGGAGATAACCTAATTAAGTGATGGTAAGTCCTTTTTTTTTTTTTTTTTTTTTTTTTTGCTGTGGCCATATCTAGAGTGTCTTTGTGAGCTGCCACATGACACCACAATTTCAGGACATGAAACCTTGATATTTGCTCTTTCTCTTGCTAAGACTTTTCTGCTTTGCTATCAAAGTTGTGACAGGCACTACAAAAATGGTGGTATATTCACACCTAAGCTTTACACCTCCAGCTCTTCAGGCGTCTGAAAATCAGAACTAAAGTTCAGCATAGCTAAAAAAGACTAGCTTGAATTTAGGTTCCAAGATGGAAATGACCTGATGTTGGCAAACTGATAATCTAGGAGGTAACCATAGAAACGTTCTCAGCAGTGTATGTGGAAGATTAAAAGTTGCAACAAGGCAAAAACATGGTCTGGATTAGTTTTTATTCGTGCAAGGGCACCATCATGACAAGAGATTATTGATTACACATTCTTATTCTGCACTTCTAAGGAGGTGCCTTTGTACACCTGCAGCTTCTTCCTAGGCAGACAGAGAGCCCTTCTTCCCTAAAGGAAAAGTAAATCATGTGCATACATGCATGCACATCTTGCATTTCTTGCAATCGCACTATTAAATGTCCATGCAGGTGTTGTGGTGTCCACTGCAGGCAGCTGCACCATGGTACAGCACAGCTGGCATTGCATTTGGAGACCTTAAGCTGAAGAGCACTTTGATGTGGGGAAAAAGGCTTCTGCTTTTAAATAAAGGAATAGTCAGACTTTGGGAGAGGGATTGAAATTTAAAGTTATTAGCAAGAAGAAGAGAGACCTGAAAAAAAGAGAGTTGACCTGTAATCATAGGTTGGGTTTAGTCCACCAAGGGTCTGGACTGGCTAGACTGACCCCACAGGACTCTGTAGACCATCTATTGCAGAAATATGAATGTACTCAAGACTTGGACAGGGAGTATTTCACCACCCTTGATGAGTTTGTGTATCAGTGAAATACAAAAACTATCAGAGCAAAAAGTAGCTCAACAAAAGGATTGAAGCTGTTCCGGGGACAGCCCTGACCTGAAGGTAGGCAGCTGCCCTCACCCCACATTCCTATCAGCAGGCACAGCGATTCAGTCATCCCTATAAATCTAGACATGGCAAAAAGCTCACATTCCCAAGTTTTATACCAGTCTCTGTAGGTTTGGATATATATTTCATCAAGTATTGCATCTTTTTTGTTTGTTTGTTTTAGGATCCACGGACACAAATCTCTGTTTCCCCACACAATCTGTGTCCCTTTTAGAAGGTGCAAAAACATTTGAGGACAGCCTTTTTTTTTTTTTTTTTTCCCCCACTTTGTACAGGTGCAAGAGAAGGTACAAGATGCAGGACACCCATGGGCACATCATCACGACACCCACTTACAAGTCTATCTATTGAGCAACTTGCACATGCATGCAAAAACCAAATTAAAGCCATCAAAACTGATTTACTTTAGGAGTAGAGCCCTGTACTCACTACACTTGTTTTGATAACAACTAATGAATCCTTAGGTGTGAATCGGAAGAGCAATCTTGGTTTAATTTGTTTCACAATGCTGCTGTAAGGCTCCATGTACACTTTAATTATGTTGAAACCCACGAATCATTCATGTAAACTTGCTATTAACTGTTGCTGCTGTAACAAAGAAAGGATAAAAAAGAAAACAGGCAACCCAAAACTCTCTTCCACTCAAAAGAACCCCCCAGTCATTAAAAGGATCTTCTGTCTGAGTTTTCAAAATGTTTATACTTGACTAGAGGCTGATCCTGCAGGCAAACTGCTGGGGAAGAGTCATGAAGCTGCTGTCACCAGTTCCAGGGTAATTGTGACATGTCCATGGGAATTGTACACGGAGCAGGTGATTCTCCTCTGGGAAACGTCTACATCTCATACTCCACATCTACCACTGGACCTATGGAGCAAGCAATGTGCCATCTTGTTGGGATCTGGGCCAGGGAGCCAGCTCTGTGCAAGGACACAGTCATTATGCTCTGTGAAGGCCGTACCCATGTCAACAACATGCCTGGGCAGGATCTCTGGTTAGGGCTACTCTCAGGTATGTCCTGGTCATGTTGTGGTGTCCTGGATCCTGGGGAGTCTGGGTAGTACTCAGAGCCCAGTGCTTACACCACCAGTGGGTGGGAAGGTGGGGGGACCAGGAAGGCAGATGGTGATGTGGGACACAACTCTGTTGCTCTGTTATCCGTGGAGAATCCCAGAATCATAGAGATCACCTAGTCCCCCCGCACTTGCAGAAGTAGGTTCACCTAGATCAGGTCACAAATGTTCATCTGTGAATGTTTATGTTTATCTGAGAGTTTTTTCCTCCCTAAGGCAGGTTCAGCTGTTGCTGTTGTACTCTCAACTTTGGGCTAAAGTACCAGATGCCTTTACACTAGGGCTGAACTTGAAGTCAACGTTCACTGACCCCACTGGCTAATCCGGTGTCTTACTTTGGTTTAAGCTGCTCTGAACGGAAGTAGCAGGGCCCAGAGCTCTGCTGTGTGTTGAGGAGACACCTACTATCCTTACCAGACCTTATTTCTCACTTACAGGGTGATCAGAGGCATATGTGGCAATGTCAAAAGAAAGGTTCTGATGCACTTGCAGTTGTATTTCTCTGAGAACATAGGGGTGCGAACCTCAGGGAGAAAAGCATAGAATTCGATGCTCAGGAAGTGCTCTGCACAGAGAGCTTGTTACAGAAGTTTTCCAGAAGGAAGGATGTAGATCCAAGGCCTCAACATTGTTCCATATGGACTTTCCTCTATGGGAAGATCTTCTACTACACACCTTTGATATTTATTGCTGTGTACCTCCAGATATCATCAAACTTCTCAAAAGTTTGGTGACAAAAGCCTCTAAAAAACAATAACTACAAAGGAATAAGGTTTTCATGCTGTCTCCATGGGAAGTTTTATGTGTTTGCTTGCTGTTAACTCTACTTTTAATGTAATTCTTGTTTTTAGTTCAACATACTAACTTCATGTATGCACCCAGCTGGACATCTGTGAGGAATCCCATTGGGGGAATCACACATGGTCACATTCATTGAAGTTGGCCTGGCTCATTGTTGTAGGCTACAAAACCGACTGTCATCAGGAAAAAAATCATCTGTGGAAAAAATATCTCCTACCTCTACCACGCCAGTGTGGTACTAATGGCACCTCACGCAGTGAGGCACGGATGGGCCATGACTCACCTGCTTGTCTTTTCCCTTCCTTGTGTCAAAGACTAAAAGAAATACCAGGTGAAATCAAAAGCCAGGTGAATCAGGCCCATTTCTCCCTTTGCAATATATGTCATGGATAATAAATTTTTGCTGATGATCTGTTTGTGGAGCTCATGCTCTTGCCCTTTCTTTGTAGTATCCGGATATCTTCCACATAAAATTAATCACAAGAATTAAATTCCTAGTGAGCTTCAGGCAATATCTGGTCCTTTTCCTTTTCAAGGACAAAGCTCTACTCTATGTGGGTTTAACAGGGCTCTGCTACCCAGAGCAGTGCAGAAGAGAGGAGTCGTTGTTTAGCACAAAGATTTTTAGAGATTTTGAAACACAGTCCCAGTAGGAATGAGAAACCAAACATTGATGTATTTTTCATGGATAATTCTTGAGGGGAAAATTAGAAGTAGCCAATGAAAGCACTGAATTTTGGCACAACGTAGTGTGATTTCAATTCTTAAATTGTGTAATAAATTAAAATACATTATGTTATAAACTGTGTTATATTCTCTGCAGCCTAGAAGACAGTTTAAAAATTAAAACTTTCTACTGCTATATCCTGCAGGAATCAAAACCAATACCATCCTGATAGACTGGAGGCCCATGAGAGCAAGAGGAAGAGGGATAACTGGGAGGTTTTCACAGTGAGTTTCTCCAGCAGAGCAAAACTCGTGCATGGATTGGGGCAGGCATGGGTGACTGGCATGGTGGAAGATGCCCTGGCCAACTGAAATGTACTAGGTCTTAAGCTGCAATGGAAGATCCCTCCAAAAAGTAGATTGCAGAGGGACTGGGCAGCTCTTTGGTCATGCTCACAACCAATGCACCCTTCATCTCCATACAGAATCTCAGATCACTTGCGCTACTGTGTCATGGCATGGGAACTTGATAGAGAAAAAGATACCGTGCTGGCCTGAAGGTCCAGCTACCCATTATCTGTCTCTAAACGTGTCCAATAAAGTACACTTGATAATAGAATGAAATAAAGGAAAAGACAAGTTTATTCACTTACCTGATGTCCACCCCAGCAACCAGAATTTAGGATGGTGATGTCTGAGAGCTTCTGGTACATCTTTGTGTTTAATAACTCTTATTGAACTTCTTCCATGAATTTCGTTAACCACAGATTGAAGTCACTAATACTTCCAGACATATATCACACACATCATGGCTTGGAATTGTGACATTTAGTCATCCTTTGAATGAAAAAAAAACCAAACAAAAAACCCAAAGAAATACATTTAGTCTGTTTTCTATCAGCTCTCACATCATCTTGTTTCCTGTCTGCCCATTTTCAGATTGTTAGTGGACAGTCATTGCAATCCCTGTTCCCATGCCATTGTTGCATTTATATACCTTTAATGGATGCCCATGTGTGTGTTCCAGGCTGAATGGGTATAGAGCATTTTGTCTAATATGGAGGCCATTCCAAGTATTAGTCACTCTTGTTGTCTTTTTCTCTATCTTTTCAAATCTGGTCCTAGCTCTATGGCATAGGAGTGAGAACTGCCCTGTACTCAAGGTGCAAGCACACTGTGGATTAGAAAACTGCACAAGCATTTCTCACGTCCTCTTCATCACTTCATCCTAACGCCAGCTAAAGACTCTGGGACATCAATGAACACTGAGCTAGCATTTGCAGAGGGCTCCCCAAAGTCACTTCAAGTTGTGTTTCCTGAGCAGTAATAGCTAGCTCAGAGTATACCTTTGTAAATGATTGTGCCTTGCTTTGCAATTATTGACATTGCAATTCACCTGCCATTTTCTGACTTAGACACTGAAGATCATGAGACCCTTCAACAGCTCTTAGCAATCAGTTGTCATTTCTCCCTGCCAAGGTGGAAATGTCAGAAGCTGACAAACACAGAAACATCTCTTTTTGCTGAGCAGATCAGACTACACCTTGCAGCTGTACTAAAGACCAAAGATGAGGTTGTAAGAGATTACTCATCCTAGGTAAAAAAAAGTCACACTAGACAATTAAAAGTTCTAGAGAATGAATTTCCTAACTAACTCAGAGGCTTCAAGCACCAAAACAGTGTATTTAATAGCCTTATGATTCAGATACACACTTTTCTATATGTGGTTCACCAGTCTTGTTCTTTAACTGCTTTGTCTCTTGTTCAGTTGTCCATCTTCAAGAATATCAGCTGAAAAACATTAGATATAAAAAAGTATGCGTGGATGAAATGTACTGCATCTAGAGAAACTACTGGATGTTACAGTTTTCTCCCAGTTTTCATGCCACTGAGGACTGATATGAGCACAAGGAGGGTCATACTTAACATACTTAAACATGCCGTGTAATAGCCTAGAATATTCAAATTGAATTGCTGAATTGAAATGAATAGGATGAATTAGCAGAGCAATACAACCTCTGAAATGGAGCAAATGTGAAGAAGCTCCAATAAGAAAAAGACCAGAGATAGTTGTTATGTGATGATGCCAGCTCCTGGATGCTGAGGAAAGGGTGTTAGGGAAACAGAAGAGAAATCCACAAGCCCAGAGGGAACAAAGGAACTCTCCTGCAGCAGATGTAGGACCATAGTGTGGGGAAACTGAGCTCACATAGACACCTTAGATTTGGTGGGATCTCTAGAGCCAGCTTTTTCCCCACTGGAATGCATTCAGTGAAGGGGAGTGAAAATACTCCCTCTTCACTATTTGTATCATTTTATGCTTTTTGCTACCAAAAACTGAAAGGCTTCTAGCCCACTCGAGATATTTTGCTATCTATATCCACGTCATTTTAAGTTACTCAATCAAATCATGATGGTGCACCTGTGTGAGACTCTCTGAATAGTGCACATACTGATTCTGAGTTAGCAAATGTATTTGAATTGAAAAACACTTTTGAGGGAGAAGAAGAATTGGAGGCCTCTAATGTTAGTTAGTTTATCGAGCTAAATGTCCCAGGAGATAGGCTTTTGCTTTTTCTATTCCAGTCCATTCTGATATGGGTTGCAAGCTATGTAAACTATCTCATCTACTTCCTTAGACTTTAGCTTTGCCATCTGCCTGGCATCTAAGCAGTCTTGGAGTTCTCAAAGCACACTTACACAAGACTCAGGCACCAGCTCCTTTCACAGCTGTCTTTTAAAGGCCTCATCAATCGTCTTTCTATGCTCTTCTGATTATATGATTCCACTAATGAGAAATGAATGATTTCTTTCATGAGAAATGAACCAAAATTCACACTCACCCCTTTGACCAGGATCTGGGGTCCATACAAGACACCCCTTGAGATGCCAGGGGAGATGCTTCTTTCTTCTCCAGAACAACACATGATTCCACCACAAGGCAGATCAGTTTTCAGCAGCAATATTTCAGCATTGTGATTTACTCAGCAATATTGAAGAAAACTGTAGATTACTGAGTGAATCACGTGGGCAAGCTCAAATGTTTGTTGCAACATGTGATCTTGGAATATTCCCAGGGCTTTTCCAGGGAGCAGAGTGTGAAGGGTGTCCTTTATCAGTAGCTCTTGCAAAGCTGTATTCTGTGAGCACACATGCTCTGGAGAGTTCTTCTCTCTTGCCACTCTAGCTGTCACCTACCAGCTATGCTTTCTCTGTCATCCATGAGACTGTACTTCAAAATACAACACATTCAATGTTTAATATGTTTGCTTACTCCATCCTGTAGTCTCTAAATAACCTCCAGATGCTTGATGGTAAGAAACGTGCAGAGAAGAAAACTATAAAGAAATTTAATGCTTCATTTTCTGGTTGAAGTGTTAATTTGATTGAACTTCTGGCTTTCATTTCATATTTCTGTGCTAGACTCTTGAAAGAGCTTTCTTTTCCTCTTTGAACTCTCCCTCTTAGTGTATAGTGGATGACAGGATATACTTTGCTTACAGGGACATGATCTTTGGTTTGTAAGGTTTGTTTTGATATCCTGAAACAGTGCACTCTTGTGGTCTCCTACTTAACATTATCACATAATTTAGTCTACTTTCTGAGCACCCTTTCTGTATTATCTTGGAAGGAAGGGCTAAGTTTAATCACCCTTAGCGAAGAAGTCTGAAAATCTTCTAGGTTTCATCACTATGCTGCTGCTCAAATGACACAAGATGATGAAAATTAGCTTCAAAGTTCAGTCCTAAAAGCACTTATTTTGCTCTTGTAAAAGCATCTTTTCAGAGTCACTGTTGCAGGAGCCAGATCTTGACCTGCACTTTACAGCAACATGACGTCATACATGACATGCACATTACAAAAGAGCAGAAGTGGTGCCAGGTACTGGTCCTCTAGTTCAACAGCAAGAGGGTTGATGTGTGATTATTCTTCTATCAGTTCCATGGTATAGGAGTCAGAACAGTGTAGAGTTTGGGAGATCTAAGAGGTGCTGTGGCAGCCACCTTCTCTTTTGTTCCTCTCCCTATACTAATCCTGAGAATCAGGGATGCTGCCTTCAGCCTCTTGATTTTGTTGCTCTGGTAAGAAAGTTTGATAATAATTTTCCTCCCTGTTTCATGAAAGTCTCTGATTGCATTCAAAACAGTTTATTCAACTAATTTTTGTGCTGTTCCTGGGATGTTTCCCTGTCCAGCTGGAAGCTTGGAAAGAGCTTTTGTGCCTTTGGGAGGGTGTCATGGTTTGACATGACAGCCTTTTCTGGGAAGGGTGAAGGGGCTGTAAAGGCTCCTATAAGAAGTTGCTTGAAAAACTCCGCAGCTCTGAGCCAGACCCACTGCTGGGGCTGAGCGAATGAGACGCCTCCACCATCACTTTTTAAGAAGAAGTCAGAAGTGAAGGTTTTTTTCTCCTGTTACAATTACAACCAGCACTTTAAGATCTCCCTCCCCCAGCCTTCCTTTCTTCCCTGGCCCAGCTCACTGTTATCTGCATCTCTCCCTCCTCCCCCCTCAACGTCTCAAGGGTGCAGGGAATGGGGGATGTGCTCGGTCTCTCATAGATGGGCTCTGCTGCTTCTCTCTGCTCACAAGAAGACAACTCCTGGCATCCTTTCCCTGCTCCAACATGGGCTCCCTGCCCCGGGACACCGTCCTGAACGAGCTGCTCTGGTGTGGGCTGTTCCCAGCAGCTGCAGCTTCAAGCCCACACAGGGTCCCTCACACGGGACACAGTCCCTGGGGAACGTCTCTGGTGTGGCTTCTTCTTCTCTTCCAGCCATAGTTTTAACGAAGAGAATCACTGTCCCTGAAGTGAATTGCTGCCCCTGGCTCAGGGTTCTTAGCAAAATGAGTCTCTGGCTCTGATGTGGAGTCTTTAGCAAAATGCAAACGAGTCTCATCTTCACCGGTTGTCTCTGTAGCAGGCAGGGGAGTCTCTGCTCCAGCACAGCTCCTCCTCTCCTCCCTCACTGACCTTGGAGTCCACAGGGTTGTTTCTCTCACTGTTCCTAATCCTTGCACCACCAGAAGCCAGAGAAGAAGAAAGAGAAGGAGGGAGAAACAGGAAGAAGATGAAGGGAGCAGCCTCCTCTTCTGGCTCCTTCTTAACAAGTGATGGTGGAGGTGTCTCCTTGGCTCAGCCCCAGCAGTGGGTCTGGCTCAGAGCTGGGGAGAGTTGTGACAAACTTCTTACAGAAGCCACCTTTACAGCCCCTTTCCCCTTCCCAGAAAGGAAAACCATGACAAAGAGTCAACCAGGCAAGGGGTGCCTGGGTCAGACCTTCTGATCTCCACAGGTGCAGCCAAATGATGGTCATACAGTTCTATGCCACCTTGGGCCTCTTTCCAGTGATGGAAAAAAAAAAAAACAGATGCAGTGAAATGCAGGGGGGACAGGACTGAGCTTTGTTGTATTTTTCTGCTCTCCCAGGGACGGTCTGAGTCTGTAGGACACTTGAATTCCCTAGGAGAAGGTCTTGATGAGAACTGAGACCTGAGAGTGTGATGCACATGTGCTGCCAGGCAGGGAGGCCTCCAGTTTGCCTTCAGCAGTGTCTGCCAGCAGCTACTTTCAGGCACATGGTTAGAAGGCACTTGCCAAAAAAAAAAACCAAAGATGCTTCCTGGGTCACTCCAAATTTAGCTTCATGTTTGTGGAGTGAAAGCACCAGACTGAGAAAAGCCTGGAGTTAATTAACTGGTCTGTGTGGCTGATCAGCAGCTTGGTTATTCAGCTCCTCCACTGCTTGCAGGAGGTTGGGTTGAATGTAAAAGCCTTAACACAACTTTTTCAGTTATCCTTTGGTAAGGAACAGTTACAAAGAGGAGCTGCTGGATGATTTTCAACCAGTTGCGAAAGCACCAGGGCAACTGATGACTCCATCACCCCATTAACCCCCATTGCCTCCTGTCCTTAGGCAAGAAGTGCCGCCTCTGCTTCTCTCGTCTTAGGAACACACTTCAGACAAATCCTTTTGTTGGGCCATATAGTGACTTTCTATGGGCCCTGAGTCTTGCAGCTGTGAGTTTAATTAGCCCAACACCTCGTTGATACATTCTTCCCACCATTCCATGCTCAGCTTTGAAACAACAGATCTGACTGTGAACTTACTCCAGCTTCAAAATGGACTCATCTCACCCACTCCAGCAGTTGAGTTCCACTTCATTCCAATTAATTGATCTCACAATCAAATGTTGGTGCTTTTTGCATTCAAAGCATGGCAGATTTCCTCTAGGACTGCAAAATAACTCGCTTCCTTGCCTTTTAGAAGAGAACTTTTGAATCCTTACATTTCTTTCTCACTCCACTGGGAATACACAGCACAGAATCTGAAGTCCAAAGTTTTCACAACAAACATGCAAGGAAATGTGTAATTATTGTCAAGAGAATTACATGATTATATTACAAAATGGAGATCTCCTTGTCATTAGCAAATCTCTCCATAGGCACTTATTTACTGGGAAGCTTTGAAACTATTAGCATAATAAGCTGTTCCTCAAATCCTGGTTGCTAATTAAAGCCATATATTATTGTCAGCTCCCCCATTGGTATGTGAGCTCGGTTTTACCTCATTAGAGTGTAATAAATGCTTCTTTCTTTCCCTGTCTTTTCTTCCTGTTTCCCTCTTTCCTTCTTTTTTTCTTGCAAAAACAAACTTGCAGAAAACTTACCAAAAACACAAAGCTGGACTGCTTCTTTCTCTCCCTTTTGGAGGGAAACTATACAGTCTATTCGGCATATTTTTCATGTCTTTTCCACAAACAAAGGAAGCCCAGTAACTGTATTGACTACCCCTAAAGATATCACACAGCTTTGGAGCTAATTAAAAGTCAATCTCTGTGCAATTGCCATGGAATAGGGTAAGCACAACCGAAGTGAACAGCAAAGAACTCACAGATTTTCATTTGAAACTTAGCCCCAGAGCTACTCTGTGCAAATACTAAATGAGGAAGTTGGTTCAAAAAACAGCAAGAAAACACAGGTTGTTCTCCTCGGCACAGAGGCTATTTAAATAACTGCAGAGTCCCAGAAGGGTTGTGTGACCCAAAGTTACAGAGACGAAAGAAGATGTAAGTTGTTGGACTACTACACAACTGGGATAGGCTGAGAGAGTGGAGCTGAGCTGCATCTCCCTGTAGTGCCACTGCAGCCCAGTGTGTGGGGCTTGTATGGAGGCCTTTCTAGTAATAGTAGAGGGGTTGCAGTGGTGGCCCCTGTAAGAAGTTGCTCAAAACTTACCCTGGCTCTGAGTCAGACCCATCTCTGGGTCTGAGCCAATTGGGCTCCTCTGCAGTCACTTTTTAAGGAGAAGAAACAAGAAGAGGAGGGGATGGAGGTGGTGGAAGGAGAGAGGTGAGAGAGAAGTGACCATGCAGACCCTGAGGTTGGTGAGGGAAGAGGAGGAGGTGTGCTGGAGCAGAGTCCTGCTGCAGGCCATGGTGAGATGGGTTGTCCCTCTGTACCCATGGAGGGTAATGGTGGGGGCTGAGATGTGCCAGCAGCTCATGCAGGACCCCAAGCCAGGGCTGCTGACTGTGCCCAGAGGAACCCTGACTCTGTGGGGAGCTGGTGCTGGGGCAGAATGTGCCTGGAGTTGTGCTGCTGTGGAGGAGACTCGTGCTGGAGGAGTCTGTGAGGAGCTGCAGCCACAGGGAAGGACTCACACCTCAGAGGTTCATGAGGGACTGTGTCCTGTGGCACAGACCCCGTGTTGGAGCATGTGGAGAATGTGAGGAGTCCTTCTCTGACAAGGAAGGAGCATCAGAGACCCTCTGTGAAGGACTGACCACAGCCCCTGTTCCCTGCCCCATGTTCTGAGGGGGAGGAGGTAGAGAAGTCAGGATCAGAGAGCTGAGACTGGGAAAAAGGGAGTGGTGAGGGAGGGAGATGGTAAAGGGATGGTTGTATTTTTCTCATCATCCTGCTCCATTTTTGCTTTCAGTCTCTTCTGTTTCTAGCTGGAAGTGGATTCAACTGATCTTGTTTTCTTCCCTAAGTGAAGTCGTCAAGTCTGCTTTGCCCAGGATCATAACTGATGAGAGACCCTTCCCTGTCCTTGTCTCAATTCCCAAAGCCTTTGGTTAGTTTTTCTCCTCTCATCTCACTGGGGCAAGGGATGGTAGGGTGTAGGGATGGTGCAGAGAATGTGAGTGAGCATCTCCATTGTCCTTTGTTGCCAGTTGAGCTTAAAACACAACACAAACTAAATATCACTTAAAACAATCATGAGATAGTGGAGTTGTTAGAAAAGACAAAAGGAAGCTAGGAAGTAAGGGAAAGCATAATAAATACATGTTGGAAACACTGGAAGCATTCTCCATCCCCTAAAGCTGCCTGCCTGCCCCACAGATGTATGCCAGAGCATGCTTCCCTGGTTGCTGCAGGATGTCTTTAAATAGCCTCAAGCTTCCTGGAGAAGGAACTACCCCTTTGTGAATAAGCACATGTTCTTGGCATACAAATTTAACATACAGGAAAATCCTTGCAAAAGAGTCTGAGCTTCCTGAGAGACAGGTCATGTACAGAAGTATAATAACAATGACACAGAGTGGAAAACTGTTCTGCTTCTCTGTTACTAACAGCAATGCACCCCCAACATTTTAGATGCCTTTGTGTTCACTTACACCACAGTACTCCTGCATCTACTCACCAAGCAAGAGATCTCCTTCAGGCTGTCTTTGGAGTCCCAAGACAAACTGCATCTGCACCATGGTGAGCATGATACCGTTCAGTTCTTCACAGTTCCCATTCTTGAGAAGCCCTGCCTTGTTTTTTGGAGACCCATTCCCCAGGGGTCATTGCAGCTCGTCACTTTGGAGTATTTTCTAAAAAAAAGAGTGAAAAATCCATAAGGACACTTGTGATTTTTATGTGCTTGAGTTCTCTTGGTGGTGGGTTTACCTGGGAAGAGACGAAGCTGGGTCACACAGGAAGTAGAAAACTCTTCTCTTGCAGTGTGCCCTCAGGCCCCAAACACAGCAGATGGAAAATTGTTATCTGCAGAAAATGACAAAAGTTAACTCAGAACCAACCCAAGCTCATTGGAATTTGCCATGCCAGGCATGCAGATATGTGTGTTTCAATGCATATATTTTCTATTCCTGTGTTACTCTGTTAAATAACTCTGTCTGGAGCAGCAAAATGAAAAGCCTGTTAGGATACCTTCTCAAAAAATCAGACTGGAAGCCTCCTCCCAGGGGTGATGCCTCTTAGAAGAAGGATGTTTACCTGTCATAGCTTGCAAATCCAGTACAAAACATACCCCTGACAAAAGCAAACTTGCATAAGGTCTTTCACACATTGTGAAATCCCAGGTCAATGTCAATTTGAAAATCAAAACCTGACACTTGTTCCTTCTAATGCAAAAGGGAATGGTGTTGCTTCTTGAGGTGACTAGGAGGGCTATGCATAGAGAATGAAAGTTAATTTGAACTGTTTCCAACCTGGGGGCCTACTCAGAAAGGCTCCATTCATCAGGGAAGCAATAGAGAGACACTTTGAAGTAATCCTTAAAGATTAAATGCTCGGGTGGAAGAATATAGATGCTATAATGAAAACTTATTTGACTTGAGCAGGAGAAATGTCACAGGACCAACCCATCACACCCATCATCTCCAGGACCTTGGTAAGACATCCTCCTGAGCAATCCACTTCTGTGATCTCCACTCCATCATCTGTAATGCTTTCCTTGCTTATTAAGGAGGAATCTGCCATGGCAGAGCAGGAATCAGGACAGATTTTCCTATCCTGAGTCTATTCATTCCATTCACAGCAGCATTCCTCGGTCATTAATACCATTTGATCTGAAAGCCATGGTCCCATTCAAGGCTTTCAGGCCATGAATCCCCCTCCTCTTGCCACTCTGAACATGGTGTCTAAACCACAGGGAAGATTCAAGACAGTCAAGATTCAATCCTCAGTCTCAGGATCTGCTATTAGACGCATCAGGACCATTCCCACCCTCTCTCCCATCCCCAGTTTGAGGTACCAGTCGCCCATGCAGGGCATTGGCAGCTCCAGGGTAACAGCTCCTCTCCAGTGAGCTAACAAGTGATGCTCAGCTCCATAACCATGCTGTGACATCCCAGAATAAGCCAGGGGCAGTGCTCTGCCTCTCAAGAGATCTTGAGGCTGCCTGCATTTGCAAGTCCAGCAGTGTAGGGGAAAACACAAGCTATGCACACACCCTAAAACAAAAACACCAATGTCCCAGTGAGAAATGCCAGAATGCAGCGTGGTTTGATTTCACTTCATCCCCTCACCAGATTAAATTAATTAAACAGAATTAACTGGAATTAGAAATCGTTGAGTAATTGTTATCTCAATAATAACAAATTGATTCAGAATCATAATGGTTGTGGTTAAAATTTATGCCGTTCAGTAATTACTAAGAAAAGTCTGCTAATGGGTGGGACAGAGTCACTGAGTCTTCCCCTGGAGGAGTCAGGGAAGTGACAGAAAACCCAAAGTTGCCAGGAGCCAGGGAACAGACTCCTGATGGGTACCCTTCACTCCAAGCCTCTCCTGACCTCGGTGCTGCAGTTTGCTGCAGACAATGGTGGGGAGTGCACTTGGCAGACCAAGATGTCTGTGACATAACAGAGTGGACATCTTGCTACTCAGTCACCAGAGAGACTTCTTTCTCTTGGTGCACTCCATGCTTTGGGTGTTAGCTGGTACATTTTGTACCACAGGAGGGGTCAGCTGACCTTGGTCTAGAGGAAATGTTTCAGGCAATGCTCTGAGCACGTTCAGAAATCACCCAGAGAGCAAAACTTTCTGTTTTGGGGTATTTGCGATGGGGAGGATGGTTCTGGAGATTTTAAGGAAAAGAGAAATGTACTTTTTTGCTTTGTTAGGAAACAATTGAAAGCTGTCCCAAAGGCAGAGGAACTGCTGAAGTTTGCAGTCCTGTGGGCTCGTACACTTTGTCTCCTGCTCCAACCAAGATTGTCCTTGGACAGAAGCTGTTGCACCTCCTTTGGGAGGGGACACACACATGACTTCTCATAAAGCAGAAGAACTTTAAACAGGTGTGGCTTATGAAGAGCAGCCTGCATCCTAAAGCCATCCTTCTGCATTACCCAGATCAGCCCCTCCCCATGAAAACGCTGCTCTGGTTTTTAGTCTTTCCCACCGTCCTGCTGTGTCAGACATCAGGAGGAAGCGGGTGCTACCTGCATGTAAATCAGCATTTCCCCTCAGCCTTCCACCCTTCCCTTGCACCCAGGGCACCAAGTGGAAATCAAACCATATCTCTTTAAGGGGACTTCTGCTGAAGACCTAGAAACCTGGCAACTCTTTAAGGCATTTGCTTCCCTAATAGGAACATCTACAGTGAAAGGAATCCTCAGATGAAGTTTTATTGTTCCTATTTAATAATAGCCCCAAAAATATCCGAATGGACACAGTGTAAATTGTGGAGCCTCCAAGCTGCTGTGAGGTAAAAGTCCAAGGAGCCTTTATTTGCTTTCTAATAAATTGCAAGTGTCCTCTGAGTCTTTCTAACAGCCAGATCAGGTGAGGTGCAGTCATTCCTGGCATGCAAGGACTTCTTTGCCTCATTTATCCGTATTAGAAAAGCTGTATTGAAAGTACACGAGACAGTTCACGTAATGCTCCACAAACTGCCTTTTCTCTCCAAATATTCCTTGTGTATGGCAGGTAAAGTTAAGGCCAAGCTCTGCTGACTCAGCCAACTCTTTATAGTCTTAACTTCTGTTTGTGGATCAAATGACTCTCATACCTCACTTGATTCCTGAGTTTTCTGAGCAGGCTGAGATCTTTGCCCTGTGCAGGAGGAGACAGAAAACAGGAATCACACTGTGAGCTTCAAGACTTCAACAATTGCCACTAAAAGGACAGACATTGAGCACACTGTAGAGGGTCAAATAAGACTCCAGCTGCTTTGTAGTGAAAAGAAAAGAGCATGTTTATCCACCTTGAAAGAAAAATGAAGCCCTGTTGACATTATAGAGGTATCATTTTTTCTTGCAGTGCAATATTTCATGGTATCATGCTGCCTTCATTACCCTTTTCTGTTTTATCAGCATATGCCTGTCACTAAAGGGAAAACTAAGCCCTGGAAAAGGTTATGGAAGAGTCATATTTGCCAGTTGATGTTATTTCAATAATAGCAGTGAATCCACCAGTGACATGTATAGTGCAGCCCTTTTTCCCACCAGTTTTGTTAAAGTCCAGACTAACTCCTGTGCTGGTGCCGGTTTTCCCTGGGACTTCCACCGCTTTGTTTTAGCACCCTTTACAGGTAGGTAAGGGACAGCTAGTCCTGACTGCTGTGGAAATGGACAGTGCCTGCAAAACTGATTTTTGGGAGGGTTTTGGGTTTTTTTTAATAGATTGCCAAGTAACTCCAGTGACCTAACGTGATAATTCCCTGTGAGACAGTCACTGCTGAGATCCCTGCTGGAACTAGGGCCATCCCAGGGGCAAAAATCTCTGACTTGTGCAGAGCAAACAAGCCTGTTTCGGCTGTATTCTCTCATTTCCCTCTAAGAAGTTAAAAGCAGCTGCAAAGATTTAAGGCAAGCATCCATCTGGCTTGTTGTAGGCACATCTCCAGTTTTCTTCTCTTCTCCTGTTTCCAGAAGCCCACCTCTCTGCTTCCATCCTGTCACTGGCTATTTTCATACGTGCTCAGGTTGAAGAGACTCTTTAAAGCAGCACCACATGGCAAATCCTTTCCTTTCTGGTGGTACTGGGGAACCCGTGCTGCCACAAAGCTTGAAAGAAAGGAAAGAGGAGGACAACTTGCAAAAATGGGAGAAAGAACAAAATGAGTAAATGACAGATGAATCTAAACCTCTGCTTATTTTCAAGGGTGACATCAGCAGGACACACTAGCCACAAGGTCTGTCTTAGACAGAGGTCTCCTACAGAGGCTGATAGACCAGAGTGGGTAGGCCACCATAGGATCATAAAGTGGCTTGGGTTGGAAGAGAAGGTTATCTGGTTCCAAACCCCTGCCATAAGCAAGGATGTTTTCCACTAGATCAGGTTGCTCAAAATGAAGGGAAAAGTGGTCACCTAAGGTCAGCTGGAAAGTCTTCAGGACTGGCACAGACTTCACAAAGAGACAACTGTTATGAGCATTCATATTGATCTCCCAAGGCAATCCCATTCATTTTGAGCTCCAAAAGACAGTTAATCTTAGTTAAGAATAAATATTCTCAATTACTGGAAAGGAAAAAAATAGCAGTGTATTTATTGTGAGGAAATTGAAAGTAATTACTCTGGAAAAAGTTCTGTTGGGGCCTGGAAGTGCAATATATTATCTGTCATGCTTTTTAAAGCAGCTGACAAAGACCATTCCAGCACATCCCTCTTCATGAACCAGGAAAGAGTGGAGGAGCAGCAAAGAGGTAACAAAACAATCTCATAATGGCCCAATGGTAATTTTAGTACCTCAGCCCCCCAGTTCACTGTTTTACTCATGGCAGCAGGATCAGGGCTGTCTCTGCAGGTCTCACCTAGCCTGTCTCATTTGCCATGGCAGATGAGGGGTAGAGGAAGACCTCGAGATCTGTGCTTGGGGACAATGGTGCACTCAAGAGAGACATAATCTTTGGAGTACTAATTGGAGTGTGCTGAAACTGTCACATCCCAAGTCTGTCCTCACAGAAAGCCTTTCTATACCATAGACTTCTATTTAATACCATCAGGCCATCTTTGAGATCTGTCCAAACTGGACCCTCTAACACTTTCATCATCCTTCCCTCTGCACCATCCCAGTTATTATTCTGTAGTAAGGAAGATGTGCTTTTCCTGTGCCTACAACACCATCTGATCTCACTGGCTTTAAATGTGCCAGTGTCCCTTGGGCCTAAGCTGCTGCACTTATTTGCTCTGAAAACAGTCAGTTAAGACTATTTCCATGCTTTAGTAAGCTCTCAGCAAACTGTCGAACAAAAATACTCTTTCCAGTAGTTGAAACAACATTTACACTACTTTTAACTGCTTGCAACCACTTGAAACTCGTAGTAAATGGCAATGTTGATGCTCTAGCACCTGTCTGTCACACAGTGAGGGCTCTCAGGAGCTTCTGCTACGATCCAACATGCAATCATAGAATCACAGAACGGTGGGAGTTGGAAGGGACCTTTCGTCCATCCAGTCTAACCTCCCTGCTAAAGCAGATCTCACCTAGATCAAGTCACACAGGAATATGTCTAGGTGGGTTTGGAAACCTCCTGAGAGGGAGCCTTCACACCCTCCCTGGGCAGCCTGGGCCAGGGCTCCCTCACCTCATCAGGGAAATAATTTTTCCTTATGTTTAAATAGAACTTTTTGTGTTCCAGCTTTATTCCATCACCCCTTGTCCTGGCACTCAATACAACAGAAAAAAAGTGCTGCCCCAACCTTCTGACACCCACCATTGAGATATTTGTCAATATTAATGAGATCCCACCTCAGGCTCCTCTTCTCCAGGCTGAACAGCCCCAGGTCCCACAGCCTTTCCTCAGAAGGAAGATGCTCCAGTGCCCTCAGCATCTTGGTGGCCCTGCACTGGCCTCTTTCCAGCAGTTCCCTATCCCTCTGGAGCTGGGGAGCCCAGAAGTGGACACAGGACTCCAGATGAGGCCTCAGCAGGGCAGAGCAGAGGAGGAGAAGAACCTCCCTCACCCTGCTGCCCACACTCTGCTTGCTGCCCCACAAGGGCATGTTTTTGGCTCATGGTCAGTTTATTATCACCCAGCACTGCCAGGTCTCTCTCCTGAAGCTGCTCTCCAGCAGGTCACCCCCAGCCTGTGCTGGTGCAGGGGGTTGTTCCTCCCCAGCTGCAGGACTCTGCCCTTGCCCTTGTTAAACCTCAAGAGGTTCCTCTCTGCCCAGCTCGCAAGTCAGTCGAGATCCCATTGAATGGCAGCACAGCCTCACCAACACTTCCTCAGTGTAGGTCACCCTGTGATGGAGTCCAGATTTATTTCCAACAGAGACCATGCAAAGCTTGCTTGGAGAGCTTTGAACCTTCTCGTTCCTGCCCCAAGTGCACAATATTTGAGTCTGTGTGTACTCCTCCCGTCTGCCACCATGCTGTAGGTACCAATGTCCTGTGATCTTGGACAGTGCTTCCCTGCTTGATTTCCTGTGCTGCCTGTGGACCCCACACCTATGGGCATATCCAGAAAAACAGCCAAGAAACATTTTCAGCATAGTTCCTCTTATTAGTTGTCTCATGCAAGTCATTCACAAATAAATGCATTCTCCCTTCTCTTCAGGCCACATAATGACACTTGGAAGACAAAGTGTCCTCAATGAACCTATCAGTCACATGGGATAACATCTGGAAATTAGGATTTCACACTTTGACCTCCTCTAGGTTTTCTCAAGCTTCTCCTTCTGAATTAGAGGCAGAATTACATGAGGGACTGCTCTCATTCCCCACTCACTGTGGCACAGTCAGCATATTACCCCATAGGTAATATAGACCAGCGAGGCCACCATGACCACTTCTAAATGCTCTTGCAGGATATTACCTGTGTTTGTTCCTCTTCAGGTCTACTATCTGTAGCAAAATTAGACCAGTTCTTTTAGAAACGATCAAAGGCTACACTGAAAAATGTACAATCTCAGTGAACACAAAACAGCCCTTGGAAAGATACCCCGCATTGACCTCAGCTGTTTCTTGTGTGAGGCGCCTCTGCACTGACCCAAGTCCCTGCTGTGTTTCTCATAAGGATGACAAGAGCGAACCCACATGCTGTCATCTCATCATCATCTGAGAAACAGGTTAAATCCCAGTTGGATATCATGTCACCAGAGTGCAAATAAGCTCACCTACCATCTGATTAACCAATCAGTCCTTCTCTGAGGGTCGCATCCAACCCCGCTGCCTCTGTGGTGGAGGACTTCCAAAGCCCTGCCCTAAGAGCCTCATGCTCACTCATGACCCTTGCAAGTGGGAGAGCAGCAGCCAATGAGCTCCCAGAATTCAGGCAGAGAGACCTGCAAAGCTGCAAAGCCCCCTCCAGCCCACCTCCTCCTTGCCCCTTTTACCTTCTCCTGACCACATTCCCTGCTCTGCATTCTCCAGGAATACAGGAGCCACGTGCCACCACCTCTTTACTGAAGTTTCCTTGACTTACATTAAACAGTGTCACTTATCCTGTCTACCATCTTTAATTAGTAGGGCACAGAAATGTGCCATCCTCCCTTGCTTGCCCTTCATGGTTGTGGAATTACTGTCCACCAGCCCAGAAAGCAAGAGGTAGGTGGTATTATCCTCAGCTCATTTTCTTTGTCAATGTGCATAGCGATTCTTGATGTCCTCTGTCCCATTGCTGGTGTGTGATGGATATTTCTGGGAAACTCTGCTGACATTTGGGGTCTTTCCACCTGGTCACTACCCCTCTGTGGATCTAAGCAGGGAAAACCTTCCACCTGTGGTGCTTCTTCACTGTGGAAATATTCAGACTCCTGAGCAGCTCTGCAGCCCTGAACTTGCCCAGGAAATGCATTTAACAGCATCTGCAGATGGAGCTTTTGGCATGGCAATGCAGAAACCTCTGACCCAGTCAGTTGTTCTGGTGGACCTCTCTTGCCTTTCTTCTGCAACACAAAGCTTTACAATAGCAAGTCAATTACTGGCCAGAAAAGCATGATTTCAGCTCAGTACTCTTTGTCCCATCAACAAGCAAAACTGTTGGTCACAACTAAACTTCAATAAGTCATCATCAATCACCAATATCATTAACTCTGCATTAACTTCCTTTAACTCTGCATTACTTTGCTGCCCTGATGCTTACTGTGGTTTTTCCCTGTGGCTGGAGTTACCTGTAACAGCCATTTAGCCTTTCTCCCAGCTCTCTGGAGCTTCCCCATTGCTTCACATTTACTGGAAATCTCCATTAGTGATTCAGAGAATTCCTCAGCTTGATCTTTTTAAAGACTTTGATGCAATTATCTGGACACACTGATTCTAAAATAACTGCATTTAGCTATTGCTGTTAAACAACTCCTGTAAAACAACCCCTATTCAGACAGAGATGATCATCAGCATTTTTCCTTTTCCAAATACGTGAACCTGCTTCTGCAGGGGGGTTGGACTGGACAGTCTCTAAAGGTCTCTTCCAACCCTACCATTGTATGATTCGATGAAATGCCCTCACTACTCAGAGCACTGCTTGGGTACCACTGTTTCCCCACAGCAGAGAGATCCTGCAGGTGGATTTTCCTGCTCCTCCTCTGCTGAGAAGATACCTGTGCTTGGTGAGGGACTGTCCCTCAACATCTCATCAAAGTCGTCTTCTGTCCCCACAAACCAAAACAAAAGCAAGAGCAGATAGTTTCTGCTCTCACATGGACCAAACCTGAGGGCAGAGGAGACACTTCTCAGAGGAGTGAGAGTTGTCTCTGGTGCTTCTTTAATGCTTTGATCCTGCTTTTATAACAAAGGGCTCCTCAAGGTCTGAATGTATTTGATGCATAGGTAGAGCTTGGGAACAGAAGGAAAGACAGCATTCCTGCCTGTGACGGAAAAGGTTTTTGTGTCTAATGAATGTGGCAGCTGAGCACCACAAAATTTCACTCGTGTTGAGAAAAAAACAGGTGGTTTTGTGGGCACAAAACCATACTCTTCAAGGGAGCTGCCAGTTTACCCACATGTTGGGAAGGACAGCAAGACAAATCGTTTCAGAGCTAAACAATTACACTGCACCTTGCAGGGCATTTATTCACAGCTCACATTGCAGAGAAAAATGAGCACAACAGCAGCAGACAAAAAATGATATGGCAGCTATGGCCAGTGTTGAGTCATGCAGCTATTACAGATCTGATTTAGAGCCACACCACTGGAAAGCAGGAGCAGTGCCTGCCTAGCTCCGTGCTCTGCACAGGCACTGCAGGTAGAGCACAGTCACACAGTCTTGAGCAAGAGGAACATAACATCAGGAGCAATTCAGGTTGGAGGGGAGCTCAGGAGGTGTCTTGGCCTACTGCTTAAAGCAAAGTCAGTGTTGAATTCAGACTAGGTTGATTAGGATTTCAAAATTACAGTGACTAGTAATACAGCTTTGAAGGCACCAGTGTCCTGAAACATTTTCTGCATGGAGTGAACTGTTACTATAACACAAAGTCCCTTTCAGGAAGACTCTGTAGGGGCAGACAGAGCTGGAACAACAGCTATGATCAGCATTTGGGAATGATGCAAAACAAGATAAAGTGATAAATTAATAAAGTGCCATGCTTGCTGCAAAGAGCTATTCCCCTGCAAAGACACGCTCATAAAGCATGACAGATAGCATCACTGTGTGATGTTAGTGCCGTTGGTGAGACAGTTATAGAAATACGAGGCTGGGAAATGCCACAATACCTACATGAGGCTTCTGTGAATGAAAGTGTACATAAAGGCTATAATATCACTCTCTTTGAATTAGAGTTTAAAGCTGTATTCTCCCCTTCAGTGGGAGAATGGGATCACCTCAGTTATCATGCTGTGATAAACACATCTCACCATGCAGTTAGTGTAAGCTTGTACATTCAAATCATGCTGTCACGGGAGCCGGTCATCCCGGCTACATGCTGTAGCAATAATGAACAGTGCAAATATTCCCCTTGGTCACAAGGAGATCTTGGAGTATTGAATTAAAGCTGCACACTCTGCTACCTGAACACATACACTGGCAATTCCTTAAATGGCATCACTTATCGAACAGAGATCATCTTTAGTGAGTTATCTGAGAAATGAACTCTAGGGCTGCCTGCATGCAGTAGAACTGCATTTCTCTTGCATACTGTTCCTGCCATGTGTAGCCCCCCACCTCCTCCTCCAACCTTCAGGCAAAGGCAGTTTGCTGGCCAAGTCACTGCTGGGTGCAAAGCTCCAGCCGTGCGTACGCTGTTCCAGCAGCACCTCTGACAGCTGCTCCAGCAACAGGACTGAGGAAACAGCTGGCTCTATGGCTGAGTTCATATACCCAAACAAAATTCAGATCAATTGGCACCCCTAAGTATAGATGTGATGCTGCCTGCTCCTTTCAATACAAGATTAAAATAATATAGGACAATGTTTTGTGTATCTCTATATACACAAAGGTACCCTCTGGATGCACGCAGGTGGTAGATGGAGATCTTCTCCTTGAATGGACATCACAGATCAGAGTAGGTCCATATGGATTGAGCACCCTGCATTTCCATGCCCTGAAGAAGTATTTTTGCAAGAGTGGCAGAGATCTCACTGCATTTATTGTCTGTTCCCATGTGCCACAGAGCTACACATAGCATCCAATTCTGAGACCCAGGGTCTTCTGCAGAATGTCTTTGTGTTTCAAAAAAAAACACCTGGAGAAAAAGAAAATATCTGGCAGACACTATCTAAGAGGTGTCAGAAGAGTAGATCTGTAGTTCAGCTTGGCCAGATTGTCTTTCAGGAGGAAAACTGTCTTCTCCTGGATGTAAACATTGTGAGCAGAATGAACAATTCACGTCTGTCAATGCATTTCCTTAGAATTTAAAATCATCCTGAGGGAGAGATTGGTCAGTCCTCACTGCTCGAGACCACCAGAGACAGCACATCAGAGCCCATCACCAGGCCAAGGGAGAGAAAGTGGGGACCAGAGAAGAGCCAGAAGAGCTCCCCACAGTCACAGAAATGAAATTAAAGCAGAAACACAGTCACACATAGCAATAAATGGCAGAGCTGGGGCTGTGCTTAAAACAAAACAGAAGATAGTGAGCCATCCTCAGTGGTCGTAAATCACCGCGGGGTTTATTGTAGAAAAAGCAGCTGAAATAGATAACTGTAACTGTGAGTAATGCACAGCCAGAGAAAATGATCCCACCAGCACACTCCGTGGGACCCACTGCTGGTGTTTGCCCAGTTCAGAGCCCAAATGGCACTCAGTGGTTTGGCACTCACAGAGGAGTGCCATGGGGAGACGGGCACAAAGAAGAAAGAAGACCTCCCTTGTTCCCTTCCTGAAGAGGAGAGGGGTTGCCCTTACCTCCTGGAGAGAGGCCACTAGCCCAAGTGACCACAACAAGGGGTCACCAGCACATCTTCCCCTCACATGTAAAAGCAGCTTCAAATATTATTTCTATTTAAAAAATGCAATTACTAATAATGTCAGAGTGAAAATTGAGCATTAAAATGAGACATAGCATAGAGGAATACCAACCACATCAACTGGATTAACTCATACTTATTACTGACTTCTATGTTTGCATAGTCTTTCCCAAACGTTTGCTGTAGCTTTGGCTCTTCCTTCACCCTCATCTTGCTCTGCTTGCTGCCTTGCTTCTAGAAGAGCAAGCAGTATATTGTAGAAAAGTTTCTTTATTTCAACTCTCATTAGCCAGGGAAGCAAAGCTGCTATAGAAATGTTAGTAAAATAGGAAAGTGTCTGGTTTCTAAAATAGACACAGATGCTGGGAAAGGAAGATTGAGATAGGGCCCAGAAGTCACACAGAAAAACTGTGGTGAAGCAGGAAGGGAGCTAAGGTGCCTCAGACATTTGCCAGCATGCCCTCTCTCTTTTGGCCATGGTTGCATACTCACTTGTTATGTCTCTCCCTGTCTAAGGTTGACTCTACTTGCTGTGTTTGAGGAGGAAAGAGAGGAAAAGATCTCCATCTCCAAGGGAGCTTCCTGGTGTTGGCTAGCTCTTCCCAGAGGACAATGGAGCCTTCAGTCCAAACCCATCTGGGACATTCACACCTAAATCATGCCTGTTGCAGAGCAGCCTTTCCCCTTGGTAGGTCTTTCTTGGATGGGCCAACTATGCTCTTCCTTGGAGGAGCTAGGCAGATGCACAGGGGAGATTATACTTATCCTGCATGTCTGCACTGGTGTTGGCTCTCCTGCAGCCAGGGAATGCAGTCAGCACTCTTGCCTTACAGGTATGAGGCTGAACCCAGCTGCTTAACTTGCTTGATGGCTTCTTAGGTGAAAAAGTGAGATCCTGTCTGGATGTCTAAGCACATGACTCCTGCACATTTTCAGCAAGAAGAAATTGCTCTTCAGTCTGCTAGTTGAGGCTTGATACATCAGATTAATCTGTCCCACCAATGATGGATGGGTCTTCCTGTTCTTCTACAACACTCCAGAGCAGGACTAGAATTTAGATGTCCACAGGTCCCTGCAATGAGGAGCCTCCTGCATCTCCATTACCACCACAGGCACAGCTTCTAAGCCTACCAGTAGGGCAGCTCCCCAGCAGATAGAAAAGGTGCAGCCAATGCCACTCCAACAAAACTGAGTGCCTCGAGCTTTAAATGGTGGTATAAAACCTGGAACAGCAGTGGTGTGACTGAGTGTTAGAAGGAATGGAGAGCCATTCCTGAGTTCCCTGAAGTCCTCTCTGTCAAGGTGCTCTTGCATGAACTCTCTGCTGCCCCATATCTCTCTGCTGGAGGAATATCAACAGCAGAATTTCAACTGACAGTTGCATCCAGACATCCAGCAGGCCCTGACCTGCCCAGCCCTAAGCACCACATGATTTCATCCAGTGATCAAGCACCTTGGAGAAGAACTCTCGAATTTACAGGTCTGCCCTCAGAGGGAGCTGTAGAACTTCTCTCATTGTCATGGATTTCTCCTAGATTCTGCCAAGAGGAGATAGATCAGAAAAATCAGCCAGGTTACCAACTTTAATGCATTACAGCTCATCATGTGAGACATAACAACTGACAGGCCATGATGCCACAGCACATATAGCAGTGCAGCTAGCTGCCTCCAACTCCTGTATAGTCTGTGGGCTTTATCTCTCCCAAAGCTCCTGAGTGGCCTTTGACAAATAAAGCTGTCTCACTGTGCATCACTAGAACATGAAAATGAAATGCTCGGTGCATGTACATTTTGGACGAAAAATGTGTGAGTGTAAACTACACCTTCTTCCAAATGCCACTGTCCTCCTCTTTCTGCCCAGCACACTGGTTAAGAGAGGCCTGCACCAAAGAAAGAAGAGATCTAACATCTTTTCAGCTGTTTAATAATGATTCTTATATTAAGTAAGACAAACCAGCAGATTTACTGTACATATCTCAGCAGCTGGTTGTCTTTTAATGTTGCCAGGCATTAATCATCAGAGGATGATTTTTAAATAAGTTACCAGTGAGCCACTGGAGAGCTGAAGTGATGTAAGCATCTGCATCAGTAACACTAAACTATTTATTCAGAAGATAAGTGTGTACCACCTACCCTTTGAGAAACGAAATAATCCATTCACCAGGGGCCAGGAGGAAACTCCTGTACAGGCTGCAGCACTGTTGCTGCAGGTTTTGGTAGTGAATTCAATGATGCAGCAAGTGTGACAGTCCAGAGCCTTAGTGTGTGTTTGAGCAAAGGTGGTTGCAGCTCCTCTGGCTTTTCATGCTTTAGAGTTCTGCTCCTCTTGCGGACTTCCCCTGAACTCCACAGATCTTGCTGTGATGGTGGATTTTTTTTTATTCATTTGTGTTCAGGTTGCAGGTTCCCTTCCCTCAGGGAGCCTGAGAAGGTCAGGCAGCTCTTGGAGGGAGGGGTGATGGGACAGATGCTTGTGCCAGAGAGCAGCTGAGCACCAGGAGTGGGAGAGCTCAGGGTTTGGAGGCAAAAGGAAAAGAAGCACAGCAGGGACTAGTGAACTTGCAGCTCCAAGCGAGACCAAGCAAACACTGACAAGACCAGTCAGCAGAGGATAAATCTAAGAAACAACAGAAAAAGCCCTCCTGTAGACAGGCTGAGCTGTGCAGAGCTCACCACAATCAGGAAAGCCCCAGCATCACGTGAGGCCAAGCCTGGGAGCAGACAAACACCTGCAGGAAAGGTGAAGATAGATATATAAACCTACTTCTAGTCCATCTTTTTTTTCTCTAGATCTTTGCAGTTGTCTTTATTTATAAATTAAATATTATGGGCTTTATTCTAACAGGCCTGGGGTTTGGGATGTGAAAAACTCCTGTTTTCTCTGGAGAGCTCTCTGTAAGGGAATGTCTGAGCAAACTGACCAGAGGGCTCTGCCAGATTAAAGACTTCATTGCATCTCCACAGATTTTAATCTTTGGCCAGAAGGGCTCAGAAAGTCTTCTTATTCCTAAGATCAAGAGCCTGGTGTTCAAATTTCTGTATCATTGTCCTAACAGAGGCTTTCTGGAGCTGTGTTAAGAGGTCACAGCATTACACCATATACACAAAGCAGCAGCTGGGAAACACCGTGTCATAGAAGAAATCAGCTGAGCACGGATAAGTTGGCACCTGGGCCTCTTCAACAGCCTCCTCCTGCAACACTTTGCCTCTGGACAATTCAACAATAGTCAGAGACTGGAAAAACTGCCACTTGCCTGGATTGTTGAAACAAGAACAGTTTGACTGCAGAACAAATTTGTGATGAAATCTCTCACCTGCTGAAATCTCTGGGGCCAAATCAGTGGCTGTCAGTGGAAAGCAGAAAGCCATGGCAGTGGGATGGAGCCGACGTGATTGCAGCGAGTTCTCCTGTAAAGTATCAGCTTCAGGGAGAGGCTGGAGGGGCTGGTAGCTGAATGAGGTGTGAGGGGGTTCATGCAGGAATATTACATATATAATTTTTCCATTTAGAGTGAAAGTGAGTCTCGTTATGGTACAGAAGGGGCCAACAGCTCACCAAATATTTGGAAGCCAAGGAAAAAAATATCACCATTAAAAAAAGTCACAAGGTTGTTTTCCAGGGAGATTTGTCATTATCAGGCTATCAAACTTTCTGGGTCTGAATTTCAACCCCCATACACAGGCAATATCCATATCCTCCACCCTTACCAAATTCAGCCAGATGGTCTTTTCCTGCCCCACATTTTTCTTGGTGTTTCTTTGATATCCAACTTGCATGTAAAAAAGTCAAGAGAATTGGAGGGTGGATCTATCCCTGTACAGTATTTACTCTCCATGGTAATCACAGGCTTACAGCATTTTAACAACTTGCCCCTCTTTACTGTACAAGTGTCCTCAGTAACCCAAAGCAATTAATGTTGTAGCCAATTAATGTTGCAGCCAATACATTTTTTCCCAGGTACTGTAACAAGTCTTGTGCTGGTAGCATGGAGTTTATTTATACCATCATGCAGCATCCAAAAACCACTACAGCCTTTGAATTGGCCTGCGAAACAAGGAGCCCTTTCCTTTTACATTTAAATGTGAAATGTAGGGTTAGATTTCCCTGTGCTGAGTTCAGGGTGTTGCATGAGTGGGAAGCACACATATATCCCCACTGTTTAACATTCCAAACACCCAAGGAAATCTGAATGGATTTCATTAGCGAATATGACATAAGAGAGTTCAATTTACTGCCCTGTCCTTGCTGAAAACAAAGTGTTAGTTGTTACCACATCCTGTGGTTTGGAGGTTTTCCCTGGGTGGAGAAGGCTTTTAATCACAATATGACAGGAGACAGGAGAGCAAACCTGAAATAAACAGCACCCCTGTCATCAGAGTGCACAATGGCTCAGGCTCAACATCAGCTCTGCCGAAATCAAAACACGAGATGAAGATGCAGACGGGTGTAATTACTCAGTGAAACGTTTCTGTTGGGCACAGCTTTCAGACTCACAAAGAGGAGTTTGTGTTGTAAGGCAAGTCAAGGGCCCCGATGAAGGCTCCTCTGGCACATCCTTTGTGTTGGGTTTTGAAATGACCTCTGGAGATTTGGTTCTGGGAACTGCAAGAAATATTGAAAAGTGATGAATTGAAAAGCACCTGAAACTCCATCAGACTGCTTCTGGATTTTGCATTTAATTGAATTTTACCCTGCATTGTCCCAAAGTGTCACTGAGATATGATGTGTCTTTTATAGCTTCTGTGAAGCGTTATCTTCCTGGAAGAACAGCAAGTGCAAAGAGCCGCTGAGATAGGCTGTGTGTAGACCCATTATTAAAAGCTCACTTTGCTTTCTGATCTATGTGCACTTCTACACGTAGATGGGAGCACTGGTCCCTCAGCCCATCCCAGCACTGAGTCCACTGCCAGTCACAGAAGTTTAAAAAGAGATAGGGATTTAATTCCACATGAAGGCCATGCTCTCTGAGAGAAACACGACATTTTACATCCTCCCTGTGACCAGAATGAATATGGGGGTAATATCCTTCTGGGGCAGCACAGCCCAGTCTTTGTGTGGAAGGGGGTTAGGAAGGCCAGGGAGGTAGGAGGCTGCTTTACCATTCTTCAACCTTTTCTCTTTCTTGGGTGCCCTGTGAAATGTCAATAGCTGCACATCAGGAGCAGAGCAAATGGATCCTTTTCTATTGTGAGAAGATCTATTCTCTTCTGTTCTATTCTGTTCTATTCTACGTCTATTTCTATTTGGGGATGATTTTATTCAAAAGCCATGTTAGTGATAGCTGAGCTGTTAGCCCCTCTTCCATAGCTTAATAGGCAGCAGCCAGAAAAAGAAATTCCTTTTACTTTCTAAAGTCATCAGCATGATTTTCCAGCCACCATATGAAGGGGACCATAGGGAAGACTCATCCTCATTCCCACGTGTTTCCAGCTTGCTCCAGCTTAAGGCACTCAGGTCTCAGCTAGGTGAGAAGCCAGTTCTCCAGCACCTGGGCTCTGGCATTGGAGAGCTGTTTGCTGCTGGCAGCCACGAGGACAGGTCAGTGTGGGGCATAAGAATGCGGGACAACTTAACACAGCAAGCAGCTTCTGTGAACAGTTTTGCCTTGGCTGCAGAGGACTGAAATCACAGCCACATCCCCAGCTGAGCTGCTGCCAAAACGTCTTTTCCAAAACAGGCACCTGAGCTCCAGAAGTAAAAAGCTGCATTGGTTGCTCTGGGGAGCAGTGACAAGGGCTGGCAGAGCTGTTGGGACCTGCTGCCAGGGAAGCAGCGGTTGCAGCACTGCTCTGACACCAGTCATGTCAACTCTGTTAACTTCAGGCACTGGGCAGGGGGAGTTGCAGATTAGGGACTCTCTCCTCAGAAGGAGGTACAGCAAACCACAGCTCACATGCCTGGTGCCATGCAGCACCCATCGTGTGTCCTGGTCCCACACTGAGACATGTGCTGGAGCTCCATGGGAAGCAGATGTGCGAGCAGCAGGGGGAAGCTGGAGGGATCTGGGCAGATGGTGCAGGGGGGCATTGCCATTGCCTCACAGATTGAGCAGGAGATGGGAGAAAAGTCCTGGCTGGGAAGAAGAGGACCAGCAATCAGCAGTGCTGCCAAAGAAAACTCACTTCAGAAAGGACACTGTCTTGAAGATTGTTCTGTATACAAAAGGCACACACACACATCCACACCTCATGTTAGAGAAATGCTGAAGAGAGGCCAGCACAGAGCTACCAAGATGCTGAGGAGACTGGAACAGGAGGAAAGGCTGTGGGACCTGGGGCTTTTCAGCCTGGAGAAGAGAAGGCTCAGAGGGGATCTTATCAATGCTGATAAATACTTAAAGGGTGGGTGTCAGGAGGATGGTCTTTGTTCTGTGGTGGCCAGTGACAGGACAAGGGGGAACAGGCACAAGCTGGAACATAGGAAGTGCTGCTGGTACAGGAGGAGAAGCTCCTTTGGTGCTGAGCTGAGGGAGCCCTGGCCCAGGCTGCCCAGGGAAGGTGTGGAGGCTCCTTCTCAGGAGGTTTCCAACCCCACCTGGACACGTTCCTGTGCACCCTGAGCCAGGGGAACATGCTTTAGTGGGGGGTTGGGCTGGAGCAGCTCTGCAGGGCCCTTCCAATCCCCATCATTGTGTGATTCCGTGGTGCCCTGGTGGCCTGTTCAGTTCCTTTCCTAAGCATTGGCCTTGCACAGGTCCAGGCCTCAGTGCTGAGAAAGAAGCTGGTGATGCAGGCTGGGTCTCCCCAAACCTGCCAGCACTCCTACTATCCAGTAGGTTCCACTGGGCCAAGGCAACTTTGACCACTCTGTGTGAGGCTTCCCTTCTGTCCAGATCACAAATGTGCTGCACAGGGCAGAGTGAGGAGCACACAAGCTACAGCTCTTTATATGGGCAAAAAAACTCCGAATCAGAGAAAGGTCTGCATGCAATGAAAGGAAACAGCTGGGGGGAGACACAGCACCCAGTTCCTTCTAGAGACAGTGGAGGCCCCAAGCATGGCATGAGAGAAGCTCAACACATCATCATCTCCGCTGAATCACATCCTAAACTCCACAGAGCACAGTTCCATTGACTATAAGTCAATGCCAGGATGGTTAGCTCAGAGGTAGACATCTCCAAACGAGACATCTAAATTTCATACCCTTAGAGCCAAGTCCCACATTAAAGGATGAGCAATTCAACACCAAAACCCTCAGCTCAACCCAGCTGTGGGGTGCTCACAAGAGCCTAGTGTTTTAAGAGCAGAAGCCAGGGCTGCCACTGCTCCAGGACTGTATGTATCTTCCTTTCCTGAGCTCAATCCACATGTGCTGCTGCTGCTGCTGCTGCACATTCCTGCCCTGCCTAAAGATCATGAAATGGAGCTTTAGGAACCAGCTCACTTCCTCCAGACAAACAAATAATAGTATTAAACTGAAGTGCAGCACCTTCCAGAACATTCTTTTTGTTCCAAACAAAGCTCCTTTTCTCAGAGAACAAAGCCAATCCCAAAGGATCATCTCCCTGCTCTTGCACCCTAGAAACAAATTGTTTTCCTAGTTTGTTGCATGCCAGTGCCTGCAATTCCCTTGGCATTACTCTCACCAGATGATTGCCTGCATCTCATGGAAGGGTGTTCCCAGTCCGAAATGTATGTCTGTTCTTCCCTAAGAAGCTGCTGATTGAATGTTTTCCTGGTTGTCTGAGCTGAAGTAAGAGATTCTTTCACCACAAAAGGCCCTGTTCAGCCTGGGCTGAGCACACAAGAGCTCAAGAATACTTTTAATTATTTAATTTTCCAGCTCAAGAATGTTTTTAATTGGTTCTATTTCAAAAATTGGGCTGCACAGCTTTTGAAAGGGTCTTAATTCTTATTAATTTTCCTGATGGCAGACGTGGCCTTCTTTTGATGTGCAAATTTTAAACTACTTTTTTTCCTCACTCAGCATAGACAAGGATCTTAGGGAAATGAATATTATACCAGCACAGGAGGAAAGGAGGAATGGATAGGGAGGAACAGGCACAGTGTAAGTGTCAGGAGGAGAAGAAAGGCTGCATAAGCCAGGCAGAAGATGACTGACGACTGTGTTAGAAATAAAAAGAAGACAGCTATAGCCATGGGGATTTTTGGCACATGCTGGGGCAGGAGGTGTGTGGCTGATCCCTGTAGTACCCAGAGGTGCTGCAGCCATGGAAGTGCTGTCTGATGGCTGCAGCCACACATAGTTAACCCATTCCTGCAATGCCTGTCAACAGCTGCAGCTCCTGCACCCCTGAGTGTCTGCCCAGTCCATCATCAGCATGTCATGCCCAGAGGCATGGTGAAAGCTGAATGGTAGTCACTGATTTTAACTGGAGCTCACTCCTCACTCTCCAGTATGGAAAAGAAAATAAGCCATTTCACCCATTAATTTAATTTATCAGTATGATTTCAGTCACCACTCAGAGGTCAAAGTTACATAAGTGTTTCTCTTGATAAGGTCTTAGCAAAGCCCTTTCATCATGGAGCAGAGCTGTAGCTCTGCTGTAATACTCCTGCTCCGGTTTTGCACTTGCCCATATCCCTGTCTGCACTTCACCTCCCTGGTTCGACGAGAGTGGGAAGACTCAAGAGGCCGAAGTGTCCAAAATCCTCCCTCTCCTCCCTCTCTTGGCCTTACCTTCACACATGTACAGGTGCCCAGACCCACATTAGTCCTCAGTTGTGTAATGTCTTCAGGAAATGCTCTGATCACTATGACAGGACTCTCAGAAAGCCACCAGGCTCACCACAGTCCCACCAGCAAAACCTGTCTGCAGTAGGTCCTTTACCCCGGAGGGGATGTCAAAGAGTCACAGAATCTCAAGGGCTGGAAGGGAACTGGAAAGCTCATCCAGTGCAACCCCCCCTGCCAGAGCAGCAGCACCTAGAGCAGGGCACACAGGAACTCATCCAGCTGGGTTGGAATGTCTCCAGAGAAGGAGCCTCCACAGCCCATCTGGGCAGCCCCTGCCAGTGCTCCCTCACCTCAACAGGGAACAAATTCTCCCTTGTGCTCCTTTGGAATCTCTTCTGTTGCAGCTTGTCCCCGTTGCCCCTTTTCCTGTCATTGGCCATCACTGAGCACAGCCTGGCTCCACCCTCCTGACACCCTCCCTTTATGGATTTGTAAACATAAATAAGGTCACCCCTCAGTTTCCTCTTCACGTTAAAGAGCCCCAGCTCCCTCAGCCTTTCATCACAAGGGAGATGCTCCACTCTCTCCATCATCTTGGTGCGCTGCACTGAACTCTTTCCAGCAGCTCCCTGTCCTGGAACTGAGGGCACAAACAGAAGACAGCTACAGAATGTCTACAGAAGAGAACATCTCTCTGACACCAAGGTCACTGGATGCTCATGGAAAGCTTGTGCTTGTGTAATTTTCCACCAGCACTGAGAGGCATCCAGAATTACCAAGGAGCTGAGACCAACATCACCTGAAGCAATGACAGCATGGGCTCTGCCCATGCCAAGCTCAGGCCAAAGAGTGAGCTTCTTCCTGCTGTGCTCAGTGACCTGGTTCCATGCATCCTTGGTGCTGCCTGGAAGTCACCTGTGGCTGAGCTGCAGCACCTTCCAATGCTCTGTTAACACCCAGCATGGCAGAAAGAGGCCATGGAGGAAGGGTGCTTCTCCCCTGTGGTGTCACAAGGGAGGAAATACATAGTGTTAAGTCAGCGAGACACACTGATGTGTGGCAAGTTCACACTTGCACGAGCCCCCTCTTCCCTCTGTGCACTGAAGACACAACTGAGCTTGTGTCTGTGCAACCTGGATGTGAGGCAGGTCTGAAGTCTGGCAATCAATCAGATGTTCAGGCACAAGCAGAGGCACAACTATGCAAGCATCATCAATGCTCTGAGGGGCTAATAAGCTTCTGAGACATGTACCTGAGCACAAACCTCTGGGTAGCCTTTCCCCAAGGAATCCAGCAACAGAAACTTTTAGGCTTTCAGATGAGTCTTACCTGAAGCAACAGCTCCAGCAGTCAAAAGCTGATGGGAAATTCTTGTCTTGGTCACTTCTTCAGGAGAAAGAAAAGTCACCTTCTGTGTAGAAAGAAACTGAAGAAAACTCATTTAGAGGCCATGAGTCACCATTCACAAACGTGGGAGGAGTGGTCTTCCAAAACTCATCAGCAATTGATTTCTCTTTCTCTTATTGGTTGAGTTGTTTTCAATCAATTAAATCAGCTGTAAACCATTCTGTGTGACACCATCCCTGGTTTTCCCTGTATCTCATTGCAACTGCTTGTTGCCAGCCTGCACCTGTCCGGACTACAACAGCTCTGCACTGCACATTCACTTGGTTCTCACCAGCACCCTGACATCTATCTCATGTCTTGTTCACTGCAGGGTACAGCCCCTTCACTTTCTGGAAATATTAAAATACATGGGCACTGCAGGTGCTATTGTAAGTAATTCAGATTGTTCTGTAAAAACTAACTTGTCCCTGTGCACCAGTGTGTGTCACCTGCGAAATTCCTGTGATGATTTAATGTATGCCTGACTCTGGATCACTGACAAGGATTAAGACTTTCACAGCACCCTCCCAGGAGCTCGTACCAACTTTGCAGAAGTTTATGACCTTTTGGGGACATTATGTCCCTAGCAAACTATTGCAGTGAGGGGACTAGAAGATAGCAAAGGACTATATATCAAGTCAACCAGAAAGAAAAGTGAGGCAATTTGGGAAAGGCATATCCAGCCTGACTATGAAAATTACTTTTGTCAGTTCTGCCTAGTATGAATGAAGGACCCTAAATGGTAGAGGAGCCATCCTCTGTGAGACTCAGTCCTCTCAGAAATATGTTGAAAGAATGCCACTTGAGATTTATCCTGTACAGAAACATGATAAATGGAGAGCAATGCAATGGAGCTAACATGGAGAACTCAAGCTTGACCATGGTATGGAACTTATGTAAAAAACAAAGGAGAGGATAATAAATGTGAGATGGAAAGAATCCGTTTTTTGGTTCCGAAATTTTGCTTTAGAACAAAACACAGATGCCCAGGCTATCTCAGAAGAAGCTTTACCTAATCCCACTCTGCAGTCTTCCTGCTCCATTGATCTCTCTGTATGGGCACATCCATGGCTCTGCAAGAGTTTTGCACGTGGGGGCAGGATACCCTGCAAACCCAGGCAAGCGATGAGCATTTCCCATGCAGCTTCCCTGATCCAGGCCCCTACTCAGCAGAGATTACTGTCTGACCACAGACAGAGGGCTGAAACAGAGGGGCAAGAGGTAGGGGTGTAAGTAAAAGGCAACATGGAACGGTTACAGCAGGAGACACAAGTGCTCAGGAGGGACCTTCTCTTCCCAAGCTATTTGGAAGGACCTTCCCCATCCACCTTCCTCTCTCCCTCTCCTGGATGCCAGCACAGCTAAGATCTGGCTGCACACCTGCAGAAACAAAAGGGAAGAATGTCTCTAGCAGGTGCTTTGCTCCATTGCATCTGACAGACCAACTCCAAAAAGGATATTTCCAGCAAGCTATGTCAATTAACCTGCTGGTGGAAGCAAAAAAGAGTGGCAGAGGAGCCAAAAGCTTCTGATGTTAAGGAAAAAAAAAACATCTTCCTATCCTTACTAGAAGGCATAAGCGTCATCAAGTACATTCCCCATCCAAGCCCCAGTGCTGCCCCAGTGAAGCCCCCCTTCAAAGCAAAGAAAGCCACCAAGAATTGCCAGTGCTACCCAAGGAAGCCCCTCAGAGGTCATGCTCTGCATGGACAGAGAAGCTGGAGCCATGGCCATGGTGGTCTGGATGTTCCTCCCAGTACAGTGTCCCCATGGCTGTCCACAGGCCTAGGGAGAGCCATGGGAATTGCTGGGCTGAGGGTGCTGAAGCTTGCCAGAGCAGGTCTCCTTGGCCAGATTCATGTGCTTGCATTCCTGCTGCTGAATGAGGAGGTTCCCAAGGAGAAGGCATTCCCAGGGGAGGAATTTCTTGCCAAATCTAACAGTTCTTTGCTGGTGCTGATGAGGCATCATCATCAGGCCTTACCACGACAGCTGACAGGGAGGAAAACCCACCAGAGGTTCATCATTAGTCCCTCACACTTTCCCTGCCTTCTGTTTTTGAGTTGGCCTGGGGTAGATTTTAATCCAATTGTTGTGCAGTGAAAAACCCCTGCACTCACGTGCTGTGAATGGTGAAATGTAGGGGCTTTGTCTGCCACTTTGATGTGGTGCCTGTGCAAGTTGTTGGAGGCGGATTTTAGCACACAGAGAGGAGGTACAGTCACCTTCAACCAAATGTTTTTAACCAGGGTTGCTGAGCAAGGCAACAGAATCAGCTCTATTTATCCTGATAGCAACTCAGTCTGGGTTGTTGGAGGCACAGAAAGTGGAGGAGGGGCAAATTTATTAGAAAAGTTATACCCTGGGATGAGCCAGTGAAAGCAGCAGTTGTTCAGCTATTGATCTTCTACCAAAATATGTGGCAGAACACTAAGCCCAGATCCAAACTACCTAAAGTGGATTAATTTACAACTGGGATGTGCAGTCACCTCACACAAGGGTCCTGCACACAGCATGGGCATGGACAGGTCTGTGTCTGAAGGAAAAGATCACCAATGTCCACAGCAGATGTTTTCATCCCAAAGTAAGTAACCAGCCCCCACCAAAGCCCCACTAATCTCCCCGGGGTGGGGGACATGGGTTGCTAATGGTTAAGGATCAATCCTGAGCTGGCTCAGTGAGGTAACACAGCTTGGGTGGGTACATGGGAAAAATTTGTCCATTCAAATGTGAAAAATATGAAAACTCTAACTCTGGACTTAAGGTTTTGTTGAGGATAGTGGGAAGAAAGAAGGAGAAACTATCACTAATAAGCATTTAAAACTTTCCTATATCTTAACTGAAGAGATAAAGCTGAAAAATTTAAGAGGAAAGTCCTGATCCCAAAAGTTGAAATTAGGCACTGGCACATAATACCCATTAAAAGTTCATACATTTTAACCAGGGAACAAAATACTCAATATGCCTGAAATATAAGCTACCTGTGTGAACAGAACAGCCATGGCACATCTTCCATCAGCTCCCTGCCCTGTCCCCAGCACAACGCCCTTAGCAGATGGGAGTGACTGGATGTTCTGAGGGACCAGGCTGGGGGTGACCTGCTGGAGAGTAGCTCTGTGGAGAGGGACTTGGGAGTGCTGGTGGGCAGAAAATTAAATATGAGCAGCAACGTGCCCTCGTGGGCAAGAAGCCAATGGCAGCCTGAGGGCAACAAGCAGATTGTGGGCAGCAGGGTGAGGGAGGTTCTGCTGCCCCTCTGGTCTGCCATAGCTGCTGAGGCCTCATCTGGAGTCCTGTGGCCAGTGCTGGGCTCCTCAACTCCAGAGGGACAGGGAACTGCTGGAGAGAGGCCAGTGCAGGGCCACCAAGATGCTGAGGGGACTGGAGCATCTTTCTGCTGAGGAAAGGCTGTGGGACCCGGGGCTTTAAGCCAAAAAAGAGAAGGCTGAAGGAGGACCTTATTAACACTTTTAAGTACATAAAGGGTGGGTGTCAGGAGGATGAGGTGAAACTTTTTTCTGTAGTCTCAAGTGACAGGACAAGGGGTGATGGACATAAGCTGTAAACCAAAAAATGCAACTGAAACACAAGGAGAAACTCCTTTGGTGCTGAGCTGAGGGAGCCCTGGCCCAGGCTGCCCAGGGAGGCTGTGGAGGCTTCTTCTCAGGAGGTTTCCAAACCTGCCTGGACACCTTCCTGTGCCCCCTGATTGAAGGTAATCTGCTTTAGCAGGGGGTTGGGCTGGATGAGCTCAATGTCCTACCATTCTGGGACATAGGGATTCTGTGAAACCAAGTGGCATCACCAACTGGCAACAACAGGGGTTTGAGTGGCTCCAGAGACCCAGGGCACAGTCAGGTCTTCCTGAGAAACCACCAGCAAAGAAGCTGGAGAGACGCTGGGAGCTTTGCAAAGCATAAAGATGTGTCTCTCTAAAGCTCAAGGGCATACATGGTCTGAGAGATGTAAACACACATCAACATTTTTAAGAACTGCAGTTTGTGAAATCAAAAATCCTCACTTGACAAAACATTGCCCATGTATCTGGTGCATTCACCACCCACAGTCACTGCCTCAGAGCACAGAAAACACCTTCAGGACAGCAAAAGGCTGGGAGGAGCAGGCCTATAGCAAGCCCAAGTTGTAAAAAAGTAGCCTGGAAAGTGTGAAAGGGATAAAGGGTAGAATTGTTTCCTACCATTTGATTTACATTTTCTCCATATGTCCCAGCAGAGGAACTCTGCCTAAGAGCTCTCATACCACTGCTTCTTGGGTGGCCAAGTCCAGAGGGAACTGTTTTGAAGAAAGTGCCTTAACCCTTATACTTGAACCTCAACCCCGTTGAGTTACTGAAGCAGCTGGAGCAGCTTGTAACAACCTTGGCATGAGGCCACAGCCAAGGCCTGAATGCATTTTTAAAAGACAAATCTTCTGGTAGAGGAGCAAGTGTGGAAAAGAAAAATGAGACATATTGATGGAGCCAGGCCATGGTAGAAGGCTTTTACAACAGAGCCCACAATGGAAGTTGCGGGGGGGAGGGGGAATAACTTTTTTTTCCCCTGGATGTTTGCTTGCAGAAACTGTTTGCCAAAGCACCAACGGGGCAATCCCTGGCTGCCCCGAGCATCTTGTGGGCAAGTGAGACTGTTCTTCAAGCACAGCCACAAAAACGCCTCTGCCATCGACAGGCACAGTGTGACAGAGCTCATCCTCATCTGCAGCAGCTCATCCTGCTTGGACAACACACCTTTGGATAAACACACTCTGGGATCCCCGGATCTCTCAAGCAGCAACCACGTAAGCAGCACTTCAGCCTCATGCAGAGTGAACATTCCCTGGAAGCACAGCTCTGGGCACACACAGCCACCACAGACGTCCAGGCTGAAACAGGTGGGGACCCCAGAGCTTCCAGGTCACAGGGTGAGATGGGGAAGGGCACGTCCTGTGTTCTTGCCTATCAGCAAAGCAGGTTTGAGACCTGCAGCAAGGAATCACAGAATCATAGAATCACAGAATGGGATGGCGGGGGGGGGGGTGGAAGTGCCCTGCAGAGCTGTTCCAGCCCAACCCTCCCGCTCAAGCAGGTTCCCCTGGCTCAGGGGGCACAGGAATGTGTCCAGGTAGGGTTGGAAACCTCCCGAGCAGGAGCCTCCTCAGCCTCCCTGGGCAGCCTGGGCAGCCAGGCCTCCCTCACCTCAGCACCAAACAAATTTTCCCTTGTGTTTAAGTGTAACCTTTTGTGTTCCAGTTTCTGTTCATTACCCCTTGTCCTGTCACTATCTGACAGTGCCCCCAGGCACAAGGTACAGCTGTGAAAGCAGGAGCTGCAGAGGCCATTGGACCACACAGCTCAGCGCTGCTTTTCATTTCCTCCATCTGGAGATGACGCTTGTGCACTCTTGATGCTTATTCCCTTCTCGGGGGGATTCTCCCAGAATTAAACAAGGATTCATTTAGAGAAGAAAATAGTAAGTAAAAACAAACACACAAGGCTTGGATTCGACTTGAAAGTGTTGCTGCAGGCTGGATAGATTGATGCTCCTGTAAAGCAACAGTGGAGTTTGACGTCTGCCTGAGCAATGGTTGTGCTGGACAAACGCTGCACCGCAGTGGGGGTGTCACAGGCCACGTGCTTCACTCATCCCAGCAGCCAGCTTTAACAAAGATATTTTTGGCAACACAGATGCAGATTTCATTTCTTAAATCTTTAAGGCTTATCAAAGGGTTGGTTTTGGTTTGGTTCCCCCTGCCCCCCCCCCCTCCCATTTTCAGCCCTGTATAGTCTTAACCACAGAGATCTTCTTATGTATAATAAACACAAAAATGCTTCTCTTCCCAGCTTTGCTGCTAAAGCCAAGATGATTATAAAGTTAAATTCCTGGCATATGGCATGGGTGCTGTTCTTGCAAACTTCGCACTGTGTCTTGCGCTGAAGGGCGTTAACCCTTGATAAGCAACCAGGGCTGTCACCTCACAGGTACCTGTGCCAGGAAGGGCACTAGGGGAAACCAGCTGCCCACAGCATGAAGCACAGGGTGGTGGGACACACACAGTGCTGGTGGCATTTCCTCCTGTGCAGTTTCACACATGGGAATCACCTCGGTGAGCAGTTCCCCATCATGGGATGGTCAATGGGAGGAAGAGAAGTGGCAGGACAAAGGCAGGGGATAGGTATATGTAATCCAAGCACCTACATGGCTCAAGAATTTTGATCTTGCCTCTCTGAAAGCTGGTGCAATTTGGAGCCATGCAAGGCTGAAGCACTGCTTGCCAGGCTGCTGCGCTAGCCTTCAGCTCAGCGTAGTGCTGGGATTTTGTAAAGCCTGGGAAGAGCTCAGTGAATGGGGCTGTCCAAGGAGAAGCGAGATCTTGCTGGTAAATCCAGAGAAGGCCAATGCCCAAGCACCATCCCCTCAAACTGGGTGCACCACAGTGAGCTAGGCTGCTCCAAGCCCAAATCAGGTGTTCCAGGGGTTATCCCGAGGCATTTTGAAGATGCTCCTTATTGAAGCCAGCTTCTGAAAACAGACATCCCCTCAAATAATGAATGGCTCAACTGCCTTCTACACAAGTGTGGATGCACAGCAGGAGAACCTCAATCTGCACCCAAATAGGTAGCAGAGATGCAACTGGCTAGTGTCCAGAGAGGGTTACCAACTGTGGGAAAAGCCTGAGGCACTGCAGTGCAGAACACACCTCGAGGGGGTCAAAAAGAGATGCAAACTAGGGATGTGCTTGTCACGAAATGCAGCTGCAGGAAGGGTCCGGCTCAGCTGTGGCTGAGACATCTTTCCATTAGGTGGGGTAACAGCCCCACTGTGTGGTTCCAACGAGATCAAGCTCACACACACAGTGCAAGAGTTATGAACCTCAGCAGAGAGCAAGGGACAAATTCAGAGCCTAAAATATGTGAAGGAAGGCAAAGCAAGGACAGTGTAACCCCTGAGAAGTTTGCAGGTTTCCTTTGTTATGTTTGTGGTTGAATACACAGGTTTGCTCTCACATCATTTCCAAGCTTTGCAAAGTCTTTGTATTTCTCAGAATTACTATTTTTTTTCTAATGAAGATGAAATTTGGGTTTTTTTTTTGAAGTTGTCTCTCATCCACTAGTTGGACTTCAGACCCCAGTCCAGGCATTTTTATCATGATAAAGAGAGGGGGCTTCACAGATCCTTCAAAACAGATAAAGTGCCTGCTTACTGTACCTTAAAAGTTATGCTGGTCCCTAAAGTTTGCTCTGAGTTTGCCACACTGTCAAGGGACAACTCTGGCTGCCAAGGAAAGTAGCTTGAGACACCAGTGGGCAACCATTCACTGCTTCAACATGCAGATTCTCAGTGTCTTCTGATTCATGGTCTAGTCTCACATACAAGGCAAGAGTAAGAGGATAAGGCTGCACTTCGGAGAGAGCTCAGGAAGAGAACGGGAAAATCATAACTAGAAGGGGATTTGGGGGAGAAGAGGGGAGTGGCGTGCTTGTGAGTACAGCAGGAAATTATGGGTATTAGGTAAGACTGAGTATATGCACCATGAGCAACAGCACTACCTTAACTTACCTGGTGGATTATTACAACTCAGAGGTGTAACCACTGATGGTACCGGTTGCAAAACAGCAAAATGGACGGTTCAGCAAGTACTCCAAAGCTGGGGAGAAGAGCTTCTCCATAATCTTGTAATTCTTATGCAGGTCTCTGCTTAAGGGAAAGGCATAAGGAAGGCAGAGCAAACTTGTAGATGTCCAGAGCAGAGTTTTCTCTGAACCACACTGTGAGTGGATGGGGCCAGAGATTGAGTTTCAATGTGTACCACTGCAAATACACTGTGGTCAAACCTCAACACTCCTTCTTTATGTATGACTTTCCAAGTAGCAAAGCAGAGAACAAAGCTACAGCATTGAGCAGTGTCAGCGTCAGGCAGTTTACATGCTTGATTTGCAAGGAGAAAAACTTCAGCTCAAAGTCACTATGAAGGCTCTGCCTATTGCAGTGGTTAATGATGGAATGGATGACTGCACAGGTTCAAACGTGCATTTTTGATCACATCTCAAGGAAAGGGTACGTGTGGTCAGCTGAAGTTGTCTGTCAGAAGCTCACACGTGGCACCATAAATCAAGCAGTTTTGAAGGCAGTTCAGAGCCAGATGACTTTATTTGAATGTATTGCTGAGTTTCAAAAGCGGGAGGCTGCAGACATACTAAATAAAAAAACCCTAAAAAAGCTTTTGCCTCCATTCCTTAGGGTCCCTTTACCACCCTGTTCACTGAACATGTTTTGTGCATATCATCAACGTATCACCTAGATGAGTGCTTCAGACAACTCTTTGAACAGTGGACACATTTTGTTCCATGGGTTTCTTTCAAATGTGTTTTAATCATGGATGATGATTAATAAATGACTTGGTTACATAAATGCTTTGGAGAGTTCCCTCTCTTACTGGCACATATCTCCCCACAGCTCTTGACCCCTGGGCCACTGCAGTGTAACATAGCCTAGCAGAAAGGCTTTCAGCAGTCAAAAATCCTTGTCCTGAGTGCATAAGATTAACAGAATAATGTCAGCCATCCTCCATGCTCTACTTTGATTACTTCCCAGCTTCATGGACAAGATGTGCTCCCTTGTTAACTGGTACTTGGAGTATCTCAAAACACAAAAAGTCCTGGAGAAGTGCTGTCTTTGAGAAGATGGAGGAAGTGCTGCAATACCTGGAAATCAGTTCTCTGGCTCTGGAAAAGGCTTTCAGCAAGATCTTTGGCAGGAAAACTGTCACTTTGTGAAACACCTAGTTCAATAATTTCAAAGGAGCCATTAATATCTCAATTGGGGAAAAAAAATATGAAACACCTTGCAGATGGAAACAGAGGTCAGTCAGGCATCCACTGACAGAATGTTCAGTCCAAACAGAGTTCCTTTCATGTCTTGCAATACTATGTGTTAGAGCTTTATTCCTAATTGCATCACCAGCGCTCCTCCTGTTGAGCTGTCTGTCTGCACAGGCAGCTTTGCTTCTCTTCAGAGCCAAGTGCTCAGTAGTGATCTCCTCTGACCTCCAGTGAGAGACCACATTCTGCAGCAAATGACTACTGAAATGTTATAAAGAGGCTGTACTAACCCATCAGGCACCAAATTAAGCAGCTCAACCTGCAGCATTTACACTGTCCTGTGAAAGGTGACCTGGGCCAGAACACAACTTGTGGTCGTCAGTCTTTTGTCTGAGTTAGTGCTTCATGACCACTCTTTAAAAAGTGGCTCTATGAATAATGAAATCAGCTGAACAGAGAACCAAACAACACGGTGGACAATCCTGCAAATTGGTTTTGGAAGAGGAATGTGAGCCCAAATGCTATAGAATTATGAGGCTTGGAGAGGAAGGCAGTGCATAGCTCTTGGGATGCTCAGATAGGAACAGCAAAAAGAGACCTGTAAATCACAGGGATGTAATCACCAAGCAAATCTGGGGGAAGAGCATGTTAGTGAGTCATTGTGACAATAGGCCTCCCGAACTAGCTAAACACAGAGGAAGGTCATTTGTAAGAGAGCATCTCAAGCATCAAATGGGTCATCTATGTTGGTAACACATCATGTGTTGCCTCTTTGAAAGCTTGTAGAAAATTGTAAGGTATCTGATCAGCAGAAAATGCTGTTTCACCGCTATATAAATCCATGGCTTGGACATACCTTGGTTTCTGCCAGCAGTTTTGGTCTCCTCATCTCAGACATCTACTAGAGCTGGGAAAACATCAGAGGAAAAAGGGTGATCAAACATCTGGAACAGCTTTTGTAAGAGGAAAACTGGAGGACAAGACTCTTAAGGAGAGAAAAGAGATTGCTGCAAGAGACGTATGAATGAAGTCAACAAAAGAGCCCTGTGAGGGGCAGTAAATTTAACCAGCAGGAATCAAGCTTAAAGCAAACAAAAAAAAGCTTATTCTTCATGCACTAGGTCATGCTGACCTCTTTGTCAAGGAAAATTTCAAGTGCTAATGTAGTAGGCGTCCGGA
>WBNH01005003.1:0-47459 GCA_013401255.1 Urocolius indicus
TTGGTGTCTTCAGGAAATTTGCTGTCCTCTCATCCACGTTGTTTATTCCTGGCCACAGGCATCCAACTTGACTGGGCACCATAGATCACCACCCTCAGGGCTCTGTCAATCAGCCAGTTTTACTTGAATAAAATGAGATAATGCAACAGTGCTTCAGAAAGAGGTGACAAGCTTGTATGCAGTGCACACACACCTTGAACACAGTGACAGGGAGTGGGCAAGTGCTACACTTTACTTGCAGAGAAAACAAAAAGAAACAAAGAGGAAATTTAGGAACATGCCAAACACAACTAAGTTTACTCTCCTGCTGCTCAGAAGTATTGCACAAGGAGTTTGCCATCGTCTCTGAATCAAGATGGACACCTTTTTTGGCATTGGGTAGCCTATCTGGAGTTTTGCTTTTCATCTACAGGAAAAAAAAACAATTAAAGCTTCCCCTGGGGTTAAATGGTTCACGTGGTGATTCCTGAATGCCTGCTCCTTGCACATAGTCTCAATTACAGAAGTTCTATAAAGGTCAGGTATGTTTCTTAACAATGCTGAAGCCAACACACAGACAGCAAAACTAACCTGAGAGATGAAACACAGTTGGAGAAGTTGACCTGCCTGATTTGATTTCAAGTCCATTAGTATTTATATGATTACACACATATCCTGCATGCACTTTGTATTCTATAAAATACTGTTTGCAGTTTACACAAGTAAGCAATGCTAATTAGTCATTAACATGAGGGTTCCATCTATGCTTGTTTTATGGATATTAATCTGAAGTTTAGACAACACGAAAGAATTAAGTCTTTTCAGAGGCATCACAAGCCTGAATCTCCTGACAGCTGCTGTGCTTGTGCAGAATTTTAAGATACATAAATACATTTTTCCTCTTTCCTAACGTCTCTGGGACAAGCGTGGCTTTAACCGGGATGGGTACGGATTTGTTATGTCTTAGTCTGGTCCAGCAACAAGGTCACAGACACAAGTTGCATACTTCAAACAGTTCAGTACCAGAACTGCTATCTCTGCTGCTTTAATTCAGAGACGGTTGGCAGAGCACATCAGGATTTGGCTCCACAGACAGTTGAAAGCAAGTGGAGGCAACCAAAAGCTCCCTCCCTGAACACTTCTGCGTGTAGCACACAACACTGTGTTCAAGAAATTGAGCATCAGACAGACCCAATGACCGTAATCCAATGAGTGTGTCACAATACCAGGAAAAGAGAGCAGATCAGCACCTCTAAACAAGTACCTGCAACTGAAATAGGTCACAAAATCATCCTTTAGTTCCCCACCTCCAGCTGCTGCTATGGAACCAGGCCAGGCCTGTGAGGCACGACAGTGAATTCAGAGGGGGCTTAAGCTTTTGGCTGGTCACAAACCTGTGGCTTCCACAGAAACAGGCAATAACTACTCATCTGAGAGAATAAATCTTGAAAGGCCACCCAATCCAGGCACATCACAGGCCCCACACTCACTGCCCAGGTTGTCTCAAAATAGTACACAGTAATTTGAAAGTCAAAAGAGAAGGATGTTGGGTGTAACTTGAATTTAACACAATAACAAACACTTTCAAATAACCAGCAGTAACAAAAGGAAGCGAGAATCATCTTAATTACCACCAAGAGACAGACCCAGAACAACTCCAGATGCATACCTGTGGCTGAGGGATACCAACAGTTTGTAAAACTCATCAGCTGGAAACTTGATACTTCTGCTGAATAGGATTGTTTTCCAGAGATGTTCAAGCATCTCCAGCACATCTGTAACCATACACTGGTGCTATCTTCTATACCTTGGAAACTGTTTCTGAATGCCAGACTAATCCTCTAAACCTGACATTCTAAACTTGTTTTGAAAGAAGTATCTATCTGTCCTCAGGCATAAAAAAAATAAACCCAACCCCTCTTTGCGCCTTTGCCAACCACTCAGGAAGAGCAGTTCTCCAGTACCCCTGTGCTGCTCTATGCTGCAGTCACACGTGAGCCTTGGCACAATTGCCACCCCTCATTTGGCTGTTGTGGTCCTCAGAAGGCTGAGGGCAATGGCCTGTGCTGAGCCAGATGCACAGATCATCACCTGCCAGCACAGCAGCATGAGCATCAACGCTCCAGCACTTTCAGCAGTACACAGCAATTTTTGCACCACTTAATAGGTATTTGATGGCATGCTAAAGCAAAGCTGGTTGAGGGAGATGTCTAGGCCTAAAACCTCTTTGCAGAGAGAAACGTTATCTTAAAGGACACAAATAAACCTCTAAAAGTTTTGCTCATACCAGGCTGTTACTCCCACAGCACAGTCCCAGAAAGCACTGCTCATTTTGGGGTTGGCCATTCCCACTCAGCATGCCATATCAGCCTCTTTCTGATGCTGATGCTGGGTCTGGGATTCCTAGCACCACTGCTGTAATTGCACTCATCAATTTCTAAAACCCACTGAAGATCTCCCAAAGCCTTCCAGGTGCACCCACCCTCCCCTGAGACACACTTAGCGAGAGAGCACAAAGCTGCTTGTAAGCCCCTTGGGTGTTTTCATGCAGGAAATATGCCCAAAATAATAATGCCAATTTAACAGTTCTCATACACTTAAAAATGAGGTGCTTAGAGCCATGTGTTCTCGTTTGGTTGAATACATTCATAGCTTTGCTATGAAAAATATGGCTCCATCAACTGCTTCTTTATGAGCTTGTTATAAACCTGTGATATGACAGTGCAAAACAGGACTTATTTTCTGTTTCATCGAGAAGTAATTCTCTAGGGGACTGAGACATGACATAAAATCTTTTAATGTATTGAGCAGTTTCATTAAGTTCTCTGTAAAGAAAGCAAAATGCAGCATGAAATACAAAAGCTTTTCAAGCATGCCAGGGAATTTCAGAGGGAAGGTAACAAATTATGCAAGCCACAGGCCTGTATTATGCATTAAAAATGTTGGCTGACACCACAAACAGTTTTATATCATATGATTTAAGATCTATTAATTCAAGAACTTGAGAGCAAGCTTTTACTCTTTTCTGATTAATATTATCACCTTGAAAAAAAACCCAAAGCAACCAAAGCAAGGCATGCTTCTGATGACTGAAGCAGGTTCCCAGGTAGAATTCAAGCACCACAGCTCTTTCCACAAACACCTGCAAATAAACCTCAGCCAAGCAGTGCTGGAGAGATCCAAGACCAGGACAACTCCACACAGCAGAGATTCTTGCCCTCAGAATTTTACTTTATCCTGCTTTTGAGGGAGCTCTTGTGAACTCTTACTCTCTTCTGCACGGAAGAAGCAATCTTCAGAGACGCTTTCTTTGCGAGGGACCTTTCCACAGCTCCAGGTTTCCACAGCAACAGCTGAGCATCCTCTCCACCCGTCAACAGAGACTCATCTCTCAGGTTCCAGCAGAAAGAGCGCACAGTGGCAGAGTGTCCTCCACAAAGGGAACCCACTGGGCTGAGCCCGTTGCTGCTGCAGCTGATGAGATGAACATTTCCTGTGGACGTTCCCCCCACAAGAAAGAGCTTGTCTGCCTTTTCGTGGTACAAGCCACCTACCAGATAATGTAAGCTGTCATTTCCAATGCAGGCTGTGTCTCTGACATCCAGAACGTGCAACAGTGTTATTGGTTCTTCGGTCTCTAACTGTGCGATGTCCCACCAACAGAACCCCTCATCGTGTGTCATGCAGTAGATCTGTTTATAATCTTTCCCAGACCAGCCAATAAAACTTACTGATGAATCCGAATTGCAAGTTGATACCAAAGCATCATCTTCGTTATCCTTGTTGATGTCAAACACATTGACTAACCCATCGGTTGACCCAGAAATTACCAAGCTGGGTTCCACAGGATGAAAACAAATTTTAGTGACGTCATCATTGTGACTTTCAGAATAGACTCCCAATGGTTCTCTAGAGCTGGTGCAGTTTGTAATGCCTCTCGCATCCCAAAACACCAGAAATGTGTCTTTGTCAACTTTTTCTGTTCCAGCACAGATTATGAGATCGTTGCAGTTGATATCAAAGCTGATGAAAACGTTGGAAGGATACCCACTAAATACCTGCACAGCTTTTTGACTTGCTAAACGAATATCCCAACATTTTACTGTACCGTCACCGCAGGCTGAGAACACCAGGCTGTCACAGGTGTGGGCAAACCTGACTCCGGCAAGTACCCCAGGATGGCCACCGTACTCCCTCAGGAAGCTTAATGTTTCCCTGTCATATACCCTGATTGACTTACTGGAACATGAAGCTGCCACAAAGCCACCGCTTTCGGACTGAGCAGGTTTGGAAACATCTATATCCAGCACGTAAGCGGGTTCCTCACTTGGCGCAGAACGTTTCGCTATGCGCAGACTGGCAAGCTGCTCCTCGATCTTCTCCACTGCAGTCATCTCTGGTGCTGCTCCTGATGGCATCAGAAACCTGCAGTAAATGAGACCCAAGGCGAGTTGTAATTACAACATAATGAAATGAGCTTTAAAAATACGTAAGACAAAGCATCTTGCACAGAAATGATACATGAAGTCAAAAATCAACTATCCTGGTGTCCTGTCCTGTTTCATTTACAGACATGAGGGACCTGTGTTAGGAGTTAAAGTGTTCAGTCTCTGGTGGCTGTAAGCACTACATCATATAATCATTAGTCTGGAGAAGAGGAGACTGAGGAGAGATTTTATTAACATTTAGAAATATCTAAAGGGTGGGTGTCAGGAGGTTGGGGCATCCCTTTTTTCTACTGTAGCTGGCNCAAGATTAAACACTCTGTGAATGCTGTGCAAGTCACTTAGCTAAATTTCCTGTATTATTTTTATAAAGTGAATAGTAAAGCAGAAAGAAAATGAAGTCATTGCTGCTACCTGGAGAGGAATAACTTTTGTTCTAAAAAGCTGCTGGGAGGCCCAGCCCAGGAACTGCTGGGCCAGTACAACCACAGGAGATGCCTTCAGTGATTTTTTTTCTGTTGAGGGACACTCATGGGGCTGGCAGAAAACAAGAACAAAACTACACAGAGCTACAGCCTGAAATGGCCAGATGAGATCCATTTTACAGGTATTTAGGTGCCCAATGACGCAGATAAATGCTTCTCAGCATACCATGGACCACCTAAATAGGCTACATGACATCAGTGCAATCACTGAAGTTAAGCACCTTTTGCCCCTTTTCAGTAATTCTTCTAAGAAACTAAATGTTTTTTGAATCTCCCATAAAGCCACAATAACACCAGCTCTTAGTGCAACAGATAAAAATCTTCCCTCCAGAGGCAATTCTTCTCTGATGCTACTGAATCCTCCTAGAAACCCCAACTATTTCAGTGATGTACCCACATTACGATTTTATTCAGCAAAACCAAAAGACATTCTCTCAATCTTTTCATACACAGATTTGCTTTTAAAAACCAGTGTGTTCTAAAAAAAGAGGAAAGTTTTGCCTTCTATCACACAAGGTAGAAATCAATTCTGTAACTGCAGCAAAGACTTTTATCCATTTAGAGTCAGAAAAAGGACTGGAGCATTTAAACTGGAAAGATATTTGCCATCATAAACAATACATGGTTGAAGTGAGTTTGCAAACTACAGCCATTTTTAACAGAAAGATGTAGGTGGGGAGTGACCCCATCCCTGGAGCTATTGCAAAGCCATGTAGCTGAGGTGCTGGGGGACATGGGTTAGTGATGGGCTTGGCAGTGTGAGGTGAGTGGTTGGACTCAATGATCTTAAAGGTCTTTTCCAATCAAAATGGTTCCATGATTCAATGTTAAGGAAACAACCACCAACATGAATGACTTCTGTTAAAATTATGGGTTCAACTAGGCTACCCTTCCATGTTACAAAACACAAACAAACAGAACATTGGTGCAATCACAGCAGGGTCTAAGAGGGGGGAACCACATCAACAAGTTCACTGGTACTGGGATTTCAGGTAAAGCAGAACTCAAAAGTCTTGTTTCCTTGGGGAATAGACCAGAACTCAATCCTTCTTAGCACATACATGAAAGGACCCCTTTAAAGAAAATCCAAATAGAAATGGAGTAAAAATCAGGCAGACTCAGAGCAGAAAAAAATATTCTCATGCCTTCCCTATCATAAGTTTTTCTACACATTCCTCAGGCTGTGTTTTTAGGGATGGAATGAGCAAGTTTCCGTGTATTACTTGAGTTAGGGTAATTATTTTAATGGTCCATAAGAGACTAGAAAAGGAAAAGCTACTATAGCAAAAATGCCTTCTGCTTTTTTTTTTTTTTTTCATTTCTTGGTGGTGTTTGTAGTTTCAGGGTTTTGCTTTCCCTCCTCCTGTTTGTTACATACAAATACTCATGATGCCATGTGACCAACGAGCAAATTCTTAAGAAACAGCTTCAGTAGGCAAGGTCACAAAAGCTTAATTCCCAAGTCACAAATAATCTCACTAAGTTATTTGCCTCAGTAATATCCTGACAATGAGGTCCCCAGGTTCATCTTCCACATCAAAGCAACCTTTCAGAGCACATCTACAAGTAATTTTTGCCATAAAACGCAGACATCCTGTGGAAACTCCTTTCTCCTCTGATGAGAAGTTCAAGTTGTTTTCTGGCATGAGCCTGCATACAACCCTCCCACAGAGCCCACTCCTTCCCTACTCCTCTGTGTATGGCCTCAAATGGAACAAGCTTTTACTAGAACCATTACATAAAGCCAACTGTTCTCCAACACTGCTTAACCACGAAATGACTGAACTCCTATGCAAAAATGATAATTACAATTTCAGAAATAAAAGACTGTAATATTAACAAGGACAATTGTCCACTTAGTCCAAATTACTGGAGAATTACAAGGCATGGTTCCATTTAAATACAGTTTCAAAAACACATGCTTGAAGGGTGAAGAAAGGCACCTTCACAAACCAGCTATCCTGTTGTGCTACGATCACTGGAAAAAACAACTTGGTTCTCTCTGTAAACTTCTTGTAACAAGTGTAGTTTTCCAGACTAATCTGAATTTCAAGCTCTAAATATTCATACTTTTTATACTCAAAAGGCCAAGCAAAATCAAACAGCCAAGTTCCTGACAAATGCCATCCGTTTGGAAAGCAAGCTGCAGTTGCTCAAATATTACTGACTTGAATAGAGAATATTATTCAATGAGTAGTTTCTGCAACACTCACGTCAGAGCTTTTACTGCTGGGGAGAGTAGGGCAAGGGAATTCTACAAGTACTCTGAAGTTGTAAAAAGCCAGAGTCTGCAAAAGCATTTTCCTTCTGATTTAATAATATTTTCCAGGAAACAGAGTTAGTCCAAGACAGATCTTAAGCTTTTATCCCCAAATGACACAGGTACAGCTATTCTGAAATGGCAGAAAATGCTGTTCATATTCCCAGATAGATGTGCAATTTGTATCATCAGGAAGCTGGAAGGTAGAGTTTTCAATTGTATTTCCACTGCAATGTCTAAGAAGCCTTAAAATTGTATATTATGGCAGAAAGGTTTTTTGCTAAAAACTCTGTAAAATGTCTGCCCTACTGAGAAAATCTTGGGACTATTAAGAAATTGTGATTGAAGGTTATACAAACAATTCATGCTCTAACTTCAGGGTGTAGCTGCCAGCCCTTCCTTTTCAGAAAGGGAAGTCACTGTTGTATTTTGATGGGAACATTTAAATAGCAGGAATGGGATCTGTGTTAAATTTATGAGACAAATAGGAAACAATGGTCTTCCAAATACAATAGAAGATAACTAAGCATTGGACTGCTGCCACCTTACAAAAGCACATGGTGCTCTGTACCGCCAAAGTGAAGCACTTTGAGTTTAGCAGTCCTTCGACAAAACAGGTATCTCTTTTGTTATGGTCACCAGGAATCCTTTGGAAAAGGCAGTATCTTTGAATACCAGTATAGGCAGCAGTATCTTTTCAACAGCCAGTCACTTGTGTTTGAAACAGAAGTTCAATCCCATCCTCAGTGATCACCACTCCTTGTACAAACAGCTGCATCCCTCCTGTGTGCTCCTCGAATGAGGTAAAGCCACCTCCTACAAATGAACCATGACACTTCTGTGTTAATGTATATGGTCCTCTGGAACCATGTGATCTTTCCTACAAATTGTAACAGTTATAAACAATCCCTACACATCTTCTTGATATCACAGCTACCAGAAACAATAAGCTTCTTGAAGGACACTTAAAACTAATTACCTCTTGAGAACTCAGAATAAATACATTACTATGAAATAATGTAAAACACTTTGACCTCTGGGGCATCCTACAAGGCTCCTTTAAAACACAAGCTTGGTTGCACAAAGTGGAAGGGATGCCAAAGTGGCAGGACAGGATTTTCAGATGCCTTTGTTAATGTATTCCTCACTAGTGGAGTGTGGAAACAACCACACAGCAAGAGCAGAAGCAAGCAGCCAGGGATGCCAAAAGCAGGCCTTGCCAATGTCAGGGAAACGAGAAGTAAGCACCTATCCACACAAACTAAACATTTCATTTTGCCTCAGCATGCACTGCTGTGCTCTTCCTGCAGTATTCTAAACGTTGCAGCCCCAACTCAAGCCAGCAGGCTCGTGAGTCCTCTTCAATCCAGAAAGTTTTCCAAAAAATACAGCAGCAATTCCTAAGTTACTTCCCTTCTCCTTTCAGTGGTGTGCACACGGTGCTGCCAAATGGCATCACTCTCATTTCCAAAAGGGAATGTGAGCTCAACGAGATGTAGAAACATAAAATTACCTCTCTGGAAAATACCACTGAAAATGTAGGAGGAAACAGAACTTTCTCAAAGATTTAATTAGTAACGTGAGAGTAACTTACGAGAAAGAGGGTAGAAACATGTACCCAAAAAATGAAAACAACCTGTAGTTTTGGCAATTGTCTCTGCAGAGGTCAAATACCAAAAATAGCAAGGGATCTGAACAGCGGTAGATGAAATCTTGTACTGTTCTTTCCTACTATAAACAATGAAAACAGACCCTCCCTTTATTTTCACAATTATTAAAAGTTCAAGAACAGACCTGGGCAGTGGAAAGCAATTCATGCCTGCAACATTACATGTGCTTTGCATTTTAAGACAAATCTGCAAAGCTCAAGGTTGGCTGAGGAAGATGCATTAAGTACGCTGCACTTCACTGAGGCAAAATGCCTTCAGAGACATCTCCTCACTAGTTCCACTTCACAACCAAAGATGGATCAGCCACATGATCTCAGCACTGAGGGGAAACACAACACACCCATCAGGCACACACAGCCTACAGACTCCTATAGCTGATCCTGCTAATTTACCAAAGCAGAGAGCGAAGGTGTGGATGAGGTAGTCATCCAATAAAGGAGACTGCAAAGTGATAAGAGGATAAGAGATGCTCTATTTTACTCTCACGTCTATTCTCAGACCAAGCTCACAGAAGCTGCAGCAGAAGCAATCCTATTTTATAAAGACAGATCTGAGAGATTCCTGAGCAAAGGTTAAATCACAGAAAGAGATACTGTAATTGGGACATTTATCTTCTAAATTCTACATATTCTCCTTTATTTTTTAAAGAATACTGTATTTTAACCCCCCCTGCAAAAGGTGATCCAGGCTGAAATCGTACGCTCATGGCCTCTGAAGAGGTAAACGACAAACTCTGTGTCCTCGGGTGGGTTCTACAGAGCAGGCAAATGCTGCCAAGAAAACTATCTTAGCCTGGGCTTGGATTTTGCACTGGAGCAAGTCTCTTGAGATAGAGGTCAAATAAAAGGTTTGTGCCCACCGTTTCCTCCACCTCCCCTCTCCTCCCAGGCACACAACCTGTACTCCTGCCCAGCACACTAACAGCATAGGGGGTGAGGCAGCCAGACCTCCTTCTTTTAAAAGAAAGGGAGGTAAGCATCTAACAGGGAAGCCATGGCCAGTTCTGGGACACTCACCCTTTCTCTAACAAACACCTCATCTTAGGATGAGGCCCAGGATGTTGGTTAACACCCCCACAAGGAAGTGAAGGTGGATGATGTGTGCACCTAGCAGCTTCAGCAGACATCCCCATCCATGTGCTGTGTGAACATCAGTGCTCCCAGATCCAGCAGACAATGGCTGAGTCCTAGCTTCAGAACACAGCACCTTTGTGTCCTGGTGTCTGTAACATGACCATGCTTATTCAGCCAACCCTCTGCACAACTTGAAGGGAATCCAAGTCTCGGCCTTCTGCATTTGCCTTTATCTCATCAGACCGCAGTGACCACAGAAAAGTCATTTCCTTTCTCTGATGAGAACCTCCCACCCTACACTCCATATTGACATTACTTGCTGTAACCACAAACATAGGAAAGAAGATCCAGAACTAATTAGTCTCTCAATTACATGCAGCCAGCAACTACTGTAAATCTAATGTGTAGGGTACAGTGTTCTCCTGCACTTTATACTAAGTTTTCCTCCATTCACATTTCCACAGTATAGCCATGAGCAGCTAAGAGAAGGTTCATACCTTTCTCTGAACTATTCCTCACACGCCTGCTCACTAACAGCATTTTCTTCTGTGAAAAGGTCAAAGACTTGGCACCAGAGCTACACACCAAGATGGTCACCTCACAGATAAAGGAGACAGAAATATAGTTGTTTGAGTGGATTGGAACAAGAGCCTGACCTATGAACACCAGTCCTGATTCTGGCAGAACAGCTTACCGAGTAATTCTCAGCAAGATGCAACATTCACTTTTTACTTTCCTGATCAGTGAAAGAGTGACAGTATTTGCCTAAATCATAATGCTTGTGTACGTAAACATTAGTAAATACAGTCAGCAGCAGACCTGTGAAAGAAAAAGCCTTGTCTGAACATCTCCACTACAAGATAAAATGTGAGTGTCACAGTAACACTGCAATGCACCTGCAAATTCCACAATCAAAAAGTGCTTTGATTTCCTTTCAAGTGTGGGATTGCAAGAAAAGATTCCAAGAATGATGATTTTTCAGAGCCATTTTAAGCTGAACAAAACAACCACATGAATGGGCAACCCCAAGGATCCACTTCCAAGGAAAGGTGAAAGGAAAAAATTACTTGTGCAGCTGCATGAATAATTTAACAACTCTGAAATAACACCATTTATTTCCTTCAATTTAGATGTTGCCACTTGGTATCAACAATCTCTTTTTTTTTTTTTTTTTTTTTAACAAGTAAGAAGATTCTTCCCAAATATTAAGAAATTTTGCTGAAATTCTTCCAAAGAATTTGTTTCTACAGCACAGGAAGCCTGGGAAATTTCAGCCTCAATTTAGCAGCAACTGTAATGAAAGGATATGAAGAAACTTAGTTACAGCAGGAAAAATACCTCCTCCTACCACACACTGGTGCCAAAACACTGATAATGAGATAAAATGTTTTATTTACTGGGATGTTTTAGAAATTCTCTCACAGTACACTTCATTACCAGAGCTCATTCTCCAAAACACAAGATCATTATGTTCTCAAGACTCTCCTCTTACAAAGGCAAGACTAAATCAGGTCCAATCTTGACCTGAGATGTTGCTGGTGAACTGATAAGAAGATATTCCCCTACCTGTGCAGATGTGGCACCCATATTTTCCACACACAACACTGGTGTGCTTGGCAATTTTTAACACAACACTAACATCCCTGCCTACACATTCTCTGCAGCTCCAGATGTATTGCGCAAGCACAAACATGCCTCAAGCCTAAGCAAGGGAAATGACTTCTCATTTTCTTCATTTGCTTCCCCAGGAACATGCAGATCAGTGAAGCAGCTTCATCAGTCACACCCTCCAACATCCATTTTTTACATGTAGCTAATCCAGAACATCAGCACATCAACGTAATTTGTCAGATCTGCTCTGGTATCAAAGCAACAGGAGAGACTGGAGATCCTTGCGTGCCCATGACAGCTCACTGACTATCAATTTCCAAAACATGCTCATTGTGCAGAGCCTGACAGCCGGAGGCTCTGCTGAAGCCTTATCATGCCCTAAGCTCAATTTTCAATGCTTTGTGGCAGACAAAAGGAAAAGGCGTCATCTAAGTGACAACAGTAGGATGGAACAGGCTGAAATCAAGGGCTTTAGAGCTATGTTGACTCTATCCTGTTCAAGAGAATTTACTTTTTAGTCTCCATAAAAGATGTTAAGGCATCAAGCATGTGCACATTGTACCCAGGCGAGCCATTCTCTTGAGCTCTTTGTTTTCAAGAGCCTTTACACAGTGTTTACACTTGAACCATACAGAGCACTCCAGGGCTAACTCCACCAATGCCATACACAGATAATTTTCCCCTTTTATATAAAACAGCCAAGTGCACAGTGATTTTCCATCATACTGCACTGTAAGTTCATATACAATTTCTTTTTCACTACTACAGTGAGGTAGGACTCAGTCATAAGAAATGGAACGGTGAATGAGAAGGACAAAAGAACAAGTGTGTAGGTACTGATGATCTACCACTTCTTGATCAAGAGAGCTACTGTATGCAGCCACACAGACCATCCCTGTTGGCAAATAACAACAAAAAGTCTTATGCTTTTGTTAGCACCAAAACCCATAAGCCCTGGATGGAGAACTGAAGGTCCACAAAGACCTTTCCAACGTCTTTGGCAGACAGCATTGCCCCAAAACAAGACCTTGCTTTTTTAATAACCTTGCTCCCAAGCCATGACTGTTCTCAATGCTTCAGTCAACCCGTATGTTGCAGGGTCACAGGAGGTTGCGAGCAGGACTCTCTGCTGAAGCCAACCCCTTAATAACCAAGCCACAATCTAGTGCAGAAGAGGGCGGGTTAGATGATCCAGGGAAAGGACTGTTTATTTTACAAGAAGTAGCTGGGATGCTTTGCCTTGTATAGCTTGGCAGAGACTGAGACGGGATACAATTATTATCTACAAATACATCAAAGGGATAAATGTTGAGGAGGGAAGGGAGCTACACAAGAACAATACTGGCACAACAGTTTAAGAGCACCAACTGACGGTAAATAAAATTTAGAGCAGAAATTATAAAGTTTATCTTTCGAAATAGTTTCCAGTTGGAACAGTGGGGGCAAAAAAATTCAGCTGTCTTCATCTGCTTTTATAACCTCATCAGCCTGGCACCCACAGCTGCCCTTGCACAGCAAACAACACGAATAGGAAGGCAGACTGAAAAACAAGCAACTGGGAGATGAGCTGGCTCATCATTTCATTCTAGAATATACCACATTGCCGGACAGACAATAGCAAGGCGTTATTTGCTTACTGCACGGTTTCCAGAGCAGTATTAAGACCGTGCTAAGGGTGTGTGTATGTGCGCAAAGACAACGCGATCCCCAGCGTGTGGCGGATTCCTCTCCCCGCGCCCCTGGCGTGGTGGGGATGGAGGCGTAAGCACCTGAGCACAGCCTCACACAGCCGCATCCCGCATGAGAAAGGACACGCCTCCAGCGGCCTGCAGAGGCGCAGCCCCGGTGCGGTGCGGTGCGGTGCGGTGAGGCAGTGCCCGCATCTCCCCGTGCCTGCGGGCGGGAGCTGCTGTTGCGCGCCCAGCCCGCGCGATGTCAGTACCGCCCGGCACCGCAGCGTCTGTGCGGGAGATGAGCCTGAAATACCGCAAAGCACATCACTAAGGTACTTTTCTGGTTTTATTTTCCTCTTAAAAGCCTCGGATTCTCAAATCAGACTATTAATTAAAAAACCCACAGCGTTTATTTAGAATGGTCTAGCACCAAAAATTGGAGAAGGGAAAAATAACCCAAACTGAACAACACTGCAACTTTCACTTTCTGATCTGTCAAAGAGAGCAAAAAGAAGTTACAGGCTCTTTCTTTTAAATCTTAGTTTTGTGAATTCAATTCAGAGCTTTTGATCTTTCAGACTTCACGATAACACGAGACACATCTCGGGTATCTCCATGCCAGGCACACAGAAGCATACAGGGAACAACTCACTTGTGTGCATTTGTACTTGCTCTTTAAACATCCAGCAGGTGAGAAGTCCAAAAACACCCATTACCAAATGTTCCCAGGGAAGCAGGGCGAACAAACCAATCTGAGAACTGAAATATCCTTCCTCTCAGTCTGTGACACTCATGTCTGGTTTCTATGACTGTCCTGACAAAGGAACACTCAGCACACATAGATGGTAATTAATAGTTACCCCAAGACATTAAACCACTAGAATGGATTCTTCCTGTAATCTGGGTTTTTTTTCCCCCTTTCAAAACTGAGTCATGTACTTCCTTAGTTAAATCAACTCCACATACCTCAAAAAACACCTCCACAAACTGTATAGAAACCCAAGTTCAAGTCAGGTTTGCTAGCAAGCGCTGCACGTTTCTGAACAAGAATCTTTGCATTCACACCTGCCCGCTTGTCCCTTCTGATTCACAAAGGCATAACAACACTTAACTTCAGGTCTCTCAGCAATACCCGTAGCCACAAACGTATGTGGATGCTTCTTACAGAAAGATCTTCAAATTATTGAAGAGTGGTAAGTATTTGAAGCTGCCTATTCCAGGTGCTGCTAGCATACAGCTCCACCTAGCAAGCAGTTTGGCAGTTTTAGTTAAATGCTAGGTTGTCTTTGCACAAATTCAACTGCTAGCCAATGTACTGGACTTTTATATCTTGTTATGTTTAACAAAAAGCTGAGCAATGGCTTTGGCTTGAAATAATAGGCATGGGAAAAAAGAAAGGTCATGGTAGTTCTGGCTGGCTGCAGAGAAAGGTGCAAATGAAAAGATGATGATCAACAAAAAAAAAAAAAACCCGAAGAAAAATTATTAAGAAATTAAGATTAATAAAAATATTAAGAAAAAGAAATTGCAAGAAAGATTAACAATATAGAACAAACAGATAGTTTAACCCAGCATAAGAACTCTGAGCGTTTCAATGCAGCTGGTTTTTCACAGTAAGATGCAGTTGCTGTATTAAATGAATCATTTCCAGAACTCTTGAGTTTTGATTTTTCGTGAAGTTTTCACTTATCTGGAGAACTAGAGAAATAAAGAATGTCCTTCCTTATAATAAGGACACAGTAAAGTTTTACATAAAACAAGTCTCAAAGAGCAAAACTATTAATAGAAGTTTTTGGAATACTTTGGTTCCTCTATCTGTTATAACTTTTAGCCTGAAACTAAACATTATCACCTCAAAACATTTTCAGCCATACAAATAGTGTCATATAAAGTAACGACAGGAAGCTGAGAACATTAACAGGCTGCAAGAAGTGGCTTCAGGTCAATATGAAAAGGGGAGATAAATTTCTGTGAAGTCTGTAAAGGGTATAAACAACAGTACAGATGGTTTATCTTGCAAAGGAGATCAAACCAGATACTGTGATACTCCTGGACCTAAACATCTGACATAATGAACAGAATAACACCGTATCAGACTGAAGAGTTTTTAAGAAAGCACTAACCTGAGCTTGTTAAAATGGACAGCTGCACAAGATTTGCTTCCTGACACTACTTTCAAAATATTGTGAAATTGTTGAAAACACTTGAATGTCCTGTAAGGCCCAGAAACAAGACAGAAAACACATTCCATGCTGCGGCCCTCAGAACAGCCTGATGAAACAGCACTCAGTATTTGTCCTGCATTTTGAGCTTGATTTATACAGTGCTATGGACTGGCTTACTTTCTTCTGCCAGTGAGCTCTCCATGCTCATCTCCTGCTTGGTTTTCACTCAAGTAAGTTGTTGTAAGTAGTCTCAGCTAAGGCAAAAATACACAGTAGAAACAATTCATCTAAACTACTGGAACTTAATCTGAAAGCAAGGTTTTCATCACTCCCAGTCTAAAGCTTTATCTACCAAAGCAACAATCCTACATGCACAATTTCCACAGTCCCTTCCATTTATTAGAGAAGCTAAGACAACACACTCTGGTTGGTCACGTCAACGCACCAAGTTATGTCCACATATAGATAATTAAGCAGCCCTAAATTAAATGCTCCAAGCTTCCTTATAGACTTGCAGTGAATATGTCTCATCTCTGTATGCTGACTGTACCGGTCTCACAAATTAATAAGACATGTTTCTGCCAGATCCAAACCAGCACCACCTGGTTTGAGACTGCAAAGGGCTGCAGTGGAGCTGTCCTTTCCCAGGGCTTCCACAGCTGCAAGTGGGAAGGAAAGAATACTCTGAGGGCAGCTCTGAGGGGGTAAAAAAAAGAGAAGGAAAAGAAGGTAGCAGTAGGAATAAGAGAAGACAACACATCAGCAAATTTCTGCTTAAAGGAAAAGACAGTATAGGAACATGAGAAAGGGAAGAAGCAAGGGAGAAGTGGATGTGGGCCAGGCTAAAGTCTGCAGAGTGTAAATGCATGTTTGAAGTTGAACTTCCTCACCCCATATAGCTATAGGCAACACATTCTTTTCTTGCCTTTTTAATGTCCTCTATTTTTATTTTGCACCTGAACTGCTTGCACATCACAAAGGACGCTCATCTCAAAAACCAAGTCTTAAAACTTTTTTTTTATGTCTGGTGTGAAACCCACTAACAGACTTGTCATCACCCAGGGGAAGCTGACCCACACAGGAGACATCCTTTCACTCACCAGTTAAAACCAAGCCCTAGAAGTCTGCTCAGGTGACTTTACATCAATGCAGCTAATCAGTACAGTAACTACAGTAGTGCTGGTTTCATTCTGGTTTGCCTTCTTTTCAGAAAAATCCCAGAAATCCAGTTATTTGTACAGTTATATTACAGTAAAAGCATCTCAAAGCTGCAGAACAGAGCTCAGAAGTGCTGCCAGAACATGACAACAATCTGGTTTTACACAAGACCTCTCTGACACAACCAGGTACACACCAAATCTAGGGCTACCCAGAAAAAGACTCTTGTTCCCAAGACCGATGTCACTGATGCACAGCAGAACTCTTGTGAGGCAAAAAGGAAGATAATTGTTTCCAAAAAGTCTGAGAACACGTATGAAAAACAGCCAGGCCTCACGTCACTGTCTAGGGATCCAGAGGCTGCTGAGAATTCCTAGGCCCACTTTCCTTACAGGACTTTTTCTTGATCCCATAAAAAGATACCTGGAGGAAAATGCAAATAGCTATCTTAGTCTTTTAAACAATCAGAAATCAACATGTAAACTTCAAATAGCCACATAAAATTAGCAACTACAAAGAAATACTTAGGATACACATGAACAGAAACTGTTTCGGTTACTCTCTTGACAGTGGCAACTCTCTTACAGGAGCTGCTCTGCACACACACTTCACTGAATGATGGTTACTCTCAAAAAGGAAACTCATTTAAAATATTAGAAAATAAAAGCCATTAACATAGCTTAGTTCTGAGAACTAGGTTTTTACAGACCAAGAAAAGACCACTCGTTTCGGCATGCTTCCAAGTTTACAACACATTTCTAGGGAATTATAGAATTGTAACCAATGTGAGTCAGTAACACAGCACTGACAATTCCACTCCCCGTATCCTGTAAGAAAAAGTTAATTCTCCGGAGTAGCATGTTATGAAATACCTGTTGATTACTTGAAATATTATTTAAGGATAGACGTATCACAGCTTTAGAAGTAGTTTGTTGGGGTTTTTTTTTTCTTCAAAATCATAAGAAGGTTTCACTTTTCCCAAGGGAATAAAGCAACCAAATCAAAGACTTCTCCTGACCTTTTGCACATTTTTAAGACTATTACTATTATTAATAAAGAGCCCTGTCTTCATTAAAGCTAAATGAGGTCAGCTGGTACTTACCAGTGTAACTTCTTAATAAACATATTTTACGTTTAATAGGTCCAAATACACTTCAACTATTAACCCTGATAACCCTGATGAGATACGCCTGCCCCAGCTAGCCAAACACTGACTTAGCCCTCAACGCCAGCTTCATTCCCATTCCAGTCCCTACCAGAAACAGCATCAAAACTAGAAACGGTGACCCGGGCCAGCGTCAGCCCTCCGCTGCGGGCACAGTGTTTCCAAGCTTCAAGGCTCTGCCAAGCAGCAGGATAAACTCACAGCGAAGGCCGAGGGCGTTTCTTCCCGCGTCGGCCGCGGCACGGGCAGCATCACCGGCGGCACGGCGACAGCTGCTTCCGCTTCGCCTGGCGGGACAGAGACGCAGCGCTGAGGGGACGCAACGGCCGGAGCCCCGTTCCTCCTCGCCACCGCACACACCGGCAGCCGCCCAGCGGCGGCAGCCTCAGCGCAGCCGTGGGTAACCCCGTCCTCGCCCTGCCCCACAGGCGCGCCCCGCTCCCAGCAGCGCGGGCCCCTTCCGCAACAACCCTCCACCGCCCGCCAGGCGCTCCCGGCCCCGCAGCAGAGCCCACGCACCCCGGCGCGCGGCTCCGCTGCCGGCCCCTCACCCTNCCTGCAGGCCCCGCCCCAGCCACCGCACTGGCCGCTGCGGCCCCTTCCCGGCAGCCACCTTCCCTGCTGGGCAGCGGCCAAGCGACACCGAGGAAACGGATTGGTTGCAAGCGGCGAAAGGGGGCGGGCCCCTGAGCTCCGAGCGCCGCTTCGATTGGCTCTCGCCGGCGACGCGCGGCGCACGGGCCTTTCCCGGCTGGCTGCGGCAGGGACGGCCCTTAAAGGCGCAGGGAGCTCGTTACAGCTCTTTAGCGGTGGCAATACCTGCCCAGAAGCGCGGCCGGGACTGGGTGACGGGGTTACAGGGCTAGGGGCGCGTGTCCCTGGGCTGCGGCACAGAGCTGTCCTGCTGCAGGAAAGCTGCAACACGAGGCTTGTTTCCTGGGACGGATGCAAACAACGGGAGGAACAGGGACGTTCATTAAGTTTCCTTTACCCTTCAGCTTTCTGATACGTTTCGCCACACCCGTCTTTCTTTTTCCACTTAAAAGTCCGAAGAGTATTTATTTCCCCCTCTTTTCGCTGTCACTGAGCTTACACGAGAGTTACGAGAAGGATATCATACTTGACGTTTGCTTCCTTCGGCTTTTTATGTACTAGTGCACAAACTGTTCAAATTCAAGATTCCTTGTTCTATTCTGAATTTATTGTCCAGCACTGAAGTCAGTTTGGCCCCAGTTGCAAAACACTCTGTTAGTCCATAATGTGAGGTTTCAGGAATAAAAGTCATCTGCACCAGCTAAAAAAAAAATCAGATTTGTGGTCATTCCTGATACATGCTGCGAGTTGTGATATAAATGATATTACCAATAGCAGAGGCAGATAAGCAAATTACCTCAAGAAGTATTTTTAAACACATAAATATTTTTGTCAGGTTAGTTTCCACTGCCATTTTTTAACTTAAAATCTAACCTCTGAGCTGACTAGAATTTTTCTTCTAGCAAGATAAGAAAAAGCTTTAAGTTAAATATTGTGGTCAAGACACATGAATAACCACCACAGAACATTTTTAAAACCTGACTTGTACTTGAGTTTAACTAAGTCCTTCTTAACTCTGACATGCAATCAATGCACAAAGTAAAATCAAAAGATACTCCAAAGTACTGACCATTTCAGTTGCTTGCCACTAATATTGTGCAGAAGTTCAATTACATGTGACATGCTTCAGCATAACTGCTGTTATTTTTATTACTGTAGCTATTTATGTGCCTCCTGACACAGCTACCTTTCAATGAGTAGAGAATATGCTGCTCCGATCATTCCATAATATCATGAGACAGTTGACTTGTCTTTCACAGATGCATTGATGATTCACCTGGATTTCAGCCTCAAGTCTGCACTCTAAACAGTGTATTGAGACCAGATATTCATGCAGCTGTTTATATCCGTGAGGAATCACAGCTGCCCAGCTCACGGAAGCCTCTTTACCAAGCAGGTATCCCAAAACAGACTCCAGCTCACCAATTGCCATGAAAAAGTGCCTCTTTTTTTTGGTTTATTTTTGTTTGTTAATTATTTTGGTCAGCTTCCCCCCCCCCCCCACACACACACGGTGCATTGGAGATAAAAAGATATCTAAGTACATGACATCAAAGCACAAAAATCCAAATTAGAAACTTATTTTTTTCATAGTAAATACCTTGCTGTTCTGAAGCCTGGTCCTGCTCAAGTCTATCACACAGGACTAATCACTGCTCAAATTACTAAGAGTTGTTCTGAATATATCAAAACAAGATATATATGATCTTACTGAAGACAATACTGAATTAAATGTAGAATAGGTTATAATACTTAAATGTCAACATTACCATGAGAAATATTTTTAGCTAGTAATTTTACATCTGAAGTTCCTGGGATGGTTAATACTGCCACAAATCCAACAAATACCTTCTGCTCATTGTTCAGGTAGTAAAAACATCTGCCAGATCAACTGTAACGACACACTTCCACAGCCACAGATGTGGTATTAACTAGTCCCAGATTAATCCAGCTACATGAACAGGAAATATAACTTTCTCCTCAGCACACCAACGCTGATGAGTCACAGTATAGAGTGGGTAGAAATATATCTGTGAAGTTCACCACAGTAATTGCATGGCAGTTGCTCCAGAGATCACTTGTAACTCTTGGCAGTTACTTTACAGATAGAACTTAAAAGACATTTTTAGAAAGGAGTCTTTGAGATTCCCACTGTAACAGGAAGTGAAGTAGTCTAAACAAATCTGAGTTTTGGTGTCATATGCTTTAGGACTAAGTGCTCAAATGGCAAGTTCTCTAGAATAAAATTATATTTGCTGTGTGTTTGCATAATGCCACAACATAAGTTGTGACACAATTGTTCCCAGCTGTAGGCAGTCATTTCTGGCTACGTAATACCTTGTGGGAGATGCAGGTCAGTGAGAAACGTGTTTCTTCCCCCCAGCAGAGTTAGGTTAAAAAACAAGGGGAGGGGAATGAAAGCAACATTACTTTTAGAGTCATTTTACGTATGGCGTGCAAAGCAGAGTAAGAAATGAGTATCTAGATGTAGCCGAAAAGACCTTTACTGAGGTGTAGGGCTTGCTAACACTGATTGTTGCTGGTTGCTGTTGTAAATAGAGCAATTCAAGTACAGCCTATGAAATCAAGCAGTTGTACCCTAGCTACTTGGCCGTCTGCCTAGTATGTCAATATATGTGTCAACTTTGGCAGCACAGCAGTTTGTAATTAACTGGAATGTGCATGTGGATGAAGCCTATATACCAGGAATCAATGAACGTAATTCCATCAGCAAACTTTTGCAACTGAAGTAGAAGGTAATGTGATTTGCTGGAGAAAGAGGGGTTTAGTTTGAACATCTTTCTTAAAAAGTTAGAGCTATTTGGATTGTTTCACTTCTCATCTGTTTGGTGGGGGGCTAGGGAAGAGTCGTCAGATTTCTCTCCATCACTTTCTGCAATTCAACCTGCAGAACTGGACCTAACAAGTAGAAATGAGGCAAATGTATTATGATTGTTAATTATCAAGTTCCTGGATTTATCCAAAGTACTTCAGTGCTTGATTGCCTCTTAGTGCTGAATAAGCACTTAAACCAAAATCAAATGCTGATTAAATCATATACTCTAATTATGTAGTACAATAAAATAATGTTTTGATTGCAAAGTCATGTTGTTGGAGGAGGACAACATTTTTTAGAGGTCAGCTCAGAGTCAACAGCTTCTGACTTTAGAGAACTCAAGCTAATTTTCCACATCTTGTAGTACAAGAGCTGTGTCATTAACTGGTTTTGGTAGGAATGCTTAGTTTTACTAATGCTACTACTGCTAATAATATTCCCCAATTTCTCATGACCTGTCCAGAGCATCAGTTTAAAATTTTGTATTGGATCCTGTTGAAAACAGAAAATTAGGCCACACACTGTGGGCTCCTCTTTGTTCTCCCCAGCTGTTCTTTGCAACTATCCCTAAAAGGCTTAGTGGATGTTCCACGTATTTATTTTCCCTGATCATCCTCTCTTTCTGAATACCCATGGCTAGGGGTTTATGTGTTGAAATTTGGTTGTTATTGGCAAACTTCGTTAGTGTCAAGAATTCCTATTTCCTTCCTGAAGGAAGATCAAACTGAGGCCACAGCAGGAGCTGTGTGGTAGTGGAAGGCACCCGAAGTGCACAGCTCATCTAACAGCACTCTTGGGTCTTTTTGTAGTTCTACAGAGACTAAACTGGATAAGCCAGCTTGAGCCATTGCTCTTCCTCCTGGCTTTTCCCAAGAACCTCAACATTAAGCCAACCCATTCATGCATGAGGTGCCTGTCTGGGCTCTATTCAGGAACTATGAAGCAGATCAAATTCTGTTATCTGTTGATTTTTGGGGTGGCAGGTTCTTCAAAGTATACATTTATTTGTCAGATTCTATATTTGTCAGGTTCCATATGCTGTGTGTTTTTGTTGGGAGGTACCATTTTTATCTTTGCTTCAAACTCTGGTCTTGTAACTCAACCCAACTGAAACTAGTTGACACTGAGATCAATTAAAGGAGACTACTCCCTCCAAAGTCCAAGGAGAAAGAGAGAACCATGAGGCCTTCAAACCAGATATGTACTTCAGCACTACTGTATCATAGATAGAGTGTGTGCATAACTACTGAACTGTCTTCTATGTACATTTTGAAATAGACACTTATTTGCATGGACAAGACATCTCAGCAACCAGACATTCATAGAAGATGCTTGGACATGTCTCTAAGTGAAAAGAGCCAGCCTTGACCATAATTTCTTGCAATTACGTGGTAGAGGGGTTATTCAGCCTGAATTTAGACACAATCCAAATACTGTCAGGAAGGCCAGTGCATCAGGAAAGAGCAGAACTGCTGCTGCTAGGCAAGTACAGCACAGTGCTAATTAGCATCGGTATGAAATAAGTCTGAATACAAAACTGGTGGACGTTTTACCACTGTCTTAAAGATGTTGGCAACTTTTACTCCTTCAAACCTTATCAAAAGTGGCCAGAGCAGCATTCTGTCCTATAAACATCAGCCCACAGAAAATAGAATATTTTTCTTAAAGCAGCAAGTGTCAGTTTGAGTAATGGCTTTATTTACTTTCTAGCACCGGCATCTGCAACTGTTCTGCTGTAGTCCACAGCAGTAACTGCTAAGCAATTAGTAGCCATTACAGCATGAGTAATGCTGTGAACCGTCAGTCACAAAAAATAATGAAGTACATGCTGTGTACAGTGGAAGCACAGATCACAGCCTCTCCAAATTACCAGTTTAAAAAAACATAGATCTTTGCAGGGTAGTAGAAGTCAGGGTCATCATGTTCTGAAATGGCATCATTCTGTACAAGGCAAACTCAATCACATCCCTTGGCTGAACAGCATGAGATCAGCCATTGCAAAGGAACTCTTCATAACAAGACTTGATTAAGACTGAAATCATTGCAGCAGGAATTCACCAGTACTGAATTTGCTACCGCAGGTATTGTCCAAGTATGGCTAATGGCATACCAGGAGAAATAATCAAACATGGGATGGATTAAACAATTGGGAGGAATTCTTTGTCTTCAACCAAAGTGGAAGTAGAACATACTTTCTGCTTGTGTTTATTAAGTTATGTCAAATTAACTGTATACATTTAAGGGGCAAAGAACTTTTAGTAAACAAACTTTGTTGGATTTGGGTGGGGTAGGGTTATTGGGTTAGGGGTTTTTTTAGATTGTGGGCAGGGTAACTGCCGAATCCATCTACAGACTCTAACTTGAGACTACCTGGAATTTAACTGCATCAGAATTACTACAGGCTATGGACTCTTCTCTAGGTACTATAATTCATGACCACAACTCTAAGCCAAAATAGCTCCCTACTCTCCAACTTTGGGAAACTGGCTAGTTGACCTAACTGCTTATCAGTTAGGGGGGAAAAAAAAGGAGCTATAGTGTTTAACCCAGAATGGAGATTTCTGACCAGGCAAAGGAAGACTGCCTGAAGGCAATCAGTTTGGCACATGAATGCTCTCCATTATGAGTTGAAGGACCTTTGTATGGTGGCACATCACTTAGTGTGAAGTAAGGCTGTAAAGTTTGGTAGGATTCTGCTCTTTGGAGCTACTTGAAGGGAAAAAAGATGAAGAGTAGATGAAAAGTAGGTGTCCATGAAAGTCAGGAAAAATGGCACATGGCACACATACATGGGAGGCCAGAAGTAGGGAAGCACCAGATATCTGGGAGGTGAGAGTGGCGACTTGTGCAGAATGAGCAAGTCACTGCTTTCCTACCCAGGAAAGGCTGATCAGAACCTCATTGTAGGTAATTTCATCTATTGTAGACTTGCTGTTTCCTATCACTAATTTGTAAGGTTTTCTAGAGTTCAGGACAGTATCCACAGAAATATGAGTCTCTTATTGAGTTTGCTGTTGTCTAAGCTTAACTGAATTTCATTATAAAGATTCTACTGAAACAGCAGCCTTTCACTGACTTTTATGGCAACATAAAGGAAATTTGCTACTTCCCTCCTGAAATTGAGAAAAAAAAGTTTGTCTCCCCTGCAAATTGCTGCAACACATGGACACTGAAGAGAGGAAAAAGCAAACTCCACATATTCTTAGCAGATTTAGAATCCTCTCATACCTCCCAAAACTTATCTAGTTAAAGAAAACATTTCTCTTTAGGATGTGACACATGTTCAATAGTTATGGAGACAGGAGAAGAAAGTTTTAGTCCTGTAAAGGGGAGGGAGAGTCAGAACATCAGAGGCAAATAAGAGGTAGCATACCAGCCATACTGTACCAAACCACACCAGCTGTAAACCCAGTACTCACCACACCATGCAGCAAAGCTATTGTGTCACTTGCATAAAGCCAAAGCGTTCAGTTAAGTCAATAATAAAGGGTGTAACAGATATTTGACAATTCAAGCAGTGATAAGACAACCCTTCAGAAAATGAAAAGCATATCTCTACGTCTAACTGTTCTTCGCAGACTGAAGTTAAAGCACAGGGAAGGTTCTATTACAAAATGCAAAATGGACCAAGGAACAATTCCCAGTACACTGCACATCGAAGTTTTTGGGCAGGAACTTATTTTTACTTTCTGCAAAGTAATTACCAAGCAAAAATTCCAATCACATTAGACAATCTATATGCAAATCATGGCTAAACCGATGTCAAAGAACTATTAAAGATGATTTATACCTGTAAAGATTTATGCAGTTCTATATCTGTCCTATTCTTATGATCTCAAAGTCATACAGAAAGAGCTACAAACACAATATAAAATTGAGGAAGATCCAAACCTCAAGGTCTAAGGAGATTTAGCTATGAGTTCAGTACTATTTGGGCAGGATGGCCTGATCAAAAGAGTTTAATTACACCTTTCTGGTTTCAGTTCCTGCAATAAACTAGAACTGTTATGAGTCTTATCAGTTAAGCCCCATCAGCTGTTTAAGCAGAGAAAGTTACTCCAAACCCCCTCAATATTCTTTTACTTAGAACAAGGAATTAGAAAGACCAAGCACTTCTGAGTCATTCCGTGAAGCAAGGGACCAGAGCTTTGCTTTGGTAACAAGTCCTTATAAGAAACATCTGTTTCCCCAGCAAAGACCGTAAACAGTTTCAAACATTAGTAGAATGATGAATTAAAATCTTGGCAAAGAGATAGGATTTAGTTAGAATTGTTTAGATTTTCATCATGTAGTTTTTTTTTTTGAGTTTATCCTTTTTGGGGGGTTGTTAGTATTTTTTTCTTCTTGTTTTGCTCTTGCTATCTTCAAAATTATCTCAAAACTTATAGAAAAAACTACTAAGCAACAGATACCACATTGCTGTGGTCCTACATTATCTGCATTTTTTATTATTTACATTTCTGACAGCTCTAGCAAAAAGGCCTAGTTAGGACAAAAAAAAAAAAAAAAATCAACACAACAGTTTATGTGAATTGTAGGAGCATAACAATATGATTTCTTACCTTATGAAGAAAATATAATCTTGTGCACTAGCTCCAGAAGAATCCTTCCAGTTAGCAAAACAAGGAAGAACACTCTACCATACCCAATGAATGCATTTGAAATAGGACAACAGCTTCCTTTTAAAGAGCAGTTCCCACCTGTTCTAGCGTGCTCTGAAATGCCGTTTTGACACATTGCTTAACTGTTCAAATTTCCTCACTGGGCCATTGTACAACTGGAGGAAGAGAGGAACGGTTATTCTGACTAGTATTTTTCTGCATTTCTCCAAGTAACTTAAAATTACGTACCAGTTAAAGCATCTTGGCACCACAGTAACATAGAATAGACAGTGTTTGAAATTAATTGCATTCCATTATTAGTCTATTTTACCAAGGATGTAAATGTAATTTACCAAGGAAGTAAATCTTTACCAAGCAAATACACTGCCTACAGGTGTTCCATGACCACCTGTAAATATTCCACAGTCTGGGAAGAAAAATACACAGTTGGCCAATTTTCAAAGTGGATTTGGGAGGCAAGTTAACAGGAAGGTGATCTAACAGGATAAAAATTCATGTTGTTTCCTATGGGGATTGTGATTTCAAGTAAGGACTGGGCCATCTCATTAAACCAAACCTGCCACATAGGTAAAAGCAGTCATCACATATCCAGTGGAAATCCAAACTTGTGAAACTGTTTCTTCTTCCTCCTCACAACAGATACTTTTCTAGAAGGCAGCTTTCTTGTCAGAGTAAGAACATGCTTCAATTAACATGCAACATGTGACAATAGTTATAGAACGATACAGCTTCATTCTTTGTATACTGTTAGATCAATAACTTATTATTTAGCATATGAAACTCAACAGTCCAGATTATAAGTGAGCAAAGAAAAAACCTCATTCAAGTACTCCCTCATTCTTTTCCATAAACTTTTGCACCTCAATAGACAATATCATCCTGTCAGTTCTTGCTATATGATAATAACAATGTAAGTTTTCTTGTGATCAGTATTTTACAATTGTGGTAGGTGTCCAACCACATGTTCCTTAGCACTGGAAGGAATAAAGACAACAAAACACACTTGAATCCAACAGTAGTTTATTACCCACTCATTGCAGATGAAGTTAGACACTTCAGTTACCAGTCAATATGAGTTTAAGTATTAGTTGACAACTGCAGAAAGTGTACAGTCAGTACAAAATCATTAACCATCATGTAACAAAAAGTTGCAATGTATTTATTTTTAAAACATCAGTTGTACACTATTATACAGCAACGTTTATATGACCTTCAACTAACTCAGGGCTTCCATTTGACAGTACTTTTTAAAATAAAGATCTCTAAGAGGCTGACAGACTTGGGGTTTGAATTGCATTGTTTGCCAAAATACTAATAATATACAGCTTCATCTTACACAGACAAAGCTGTTCTATATTTTATGAGCATTTGCTTTTATCAGGGAATGCAGTAAGAAAAAAAAATCTATATATAAAAAAATTCAACTCCAATAGGCAATATATTATGTATATCTCTATGTTGTATTACAGATTTCATATAAATCAAGTATAGGCCAAATTTTGGCATCATTTTTAAGTGCATGAAGTTTAATAAAAAGTCCCCCTCAGACTTTGCTCTTACTTTTCAGCTGACTAGGTCCTGAACTGATCTCTTTCAGTTATGATACTTCAGACATCTAGAATTGTCTTAGGATCCAGTTTCCATTTCAGGAATATTGTCTTTACTACTTTACTACTTACATGGGAAACCTTAGTGACTAATTTAGTCAAAGTTTAGTGACTAATAAAACTCTTCAACTTGACAGGACTTTTAGTTACATCTACTGGTCAATATCTTTAAGGTAGTATTCTTCTATGTATCCTCTACTCTTTTATCCTAGAGGAACAGTTACTAGTTCTACACTACAAGCATGTATTGCTTTGCTTCATTTTGTTAAATGGACTCTTACCAAAATGCAAGTGATTTCCTATGCAGAATGGAGTGCAAAGAAATTTTTCGAATGCATAGTGACATTTGCTTCAACTTCAGCACGTGACACTCGCTTTTTAGGGAACACCTAGAGAGTTTTATCCTCTCTGCCTCACAATATCACATTCTGTTTCCAAGTTAAACTTAGTGTGCCTTTTTTTTTTTTTTCCAAAAGTATTATTGGAAGAAAAACAACATTAGCAACTCAACTAATCTACCAACTTGGCAAATCACAGACACCATATTTACAGTTAATTTCAAAACAGGCTTCTATGTTTTTGCTGAAATAAAAAGGCCACTTAAGAATAAAATTCTGGCATGAATTCATCCAAATGAGTTTGAAATAAATTATATAACCTCAAAGCATTCTACATTAGACCAACAAAAATCCATGAATCCGTTACAGTGAGTTGAGTCACAATATCCCGATAACTCAATTCTTCTGTCATCATTTTATCTACTGATATTATTCTGGGATCTCATCATTCAGCACAATCATGACACAGAGGGAAAAGCGTCAATTCAGTATTGTAAACGTACAGTCAGAGCTACTGAGAAACAGCTTCCAAGTTAAACTCTTTGAAAGCCTTGTAAAAACTGGGCTAAGTATAATTTCAGAAAGAACAATCTCTCAGATCTCAGAAGCAGGGATATTACATTCACATCTTACCACGTAAGTCCCTTCACACAGACACCCCAATGCCTGTAAGCATGTCAGAGCATGGGCATGACCTCCAGAGTTCATTCTCTATGTAACATGGAAGGACCTAGGTACATAACTCCCAGTAAAGTTCACAGGAGTTAGACAGCAATGCCCCTTCATACCACTGAATTATTAAATATCTTGCGTGTTGCATGGAAAAAAAAAAATCTCCATTTTGTATTGAGAAAGCAAATACTGAAATAGTAACAACTTTTAGCACAACAGATGTGTTTACTTACAGCATGCAAGGTTTGTTTTTATGTATTTGAGCAGCTCACAGCCACTAACAGCCCTGAAGTATTTACAAGTTCAAAGTTACAATCTTCACCTAAGTAGCAATTGCTACACACATTGCTGAACAAAAAGTTCAGGACACTCCTCTGGAAATAAGCAAGGAATGGAGTAAAAAATAGTGGTAGTAGTAATAAAAAAAAATAGTAGCAAAGGAAAACATAATAGCTTTTAAAATCCAGACAAATTAACACTGTTCTGGTATGAAAAATAAACAAGCGCCACATATCACATTCAGAGACACCTTTTTAAAATAAATCCATCTTTCTGTTTTTTTTCAGGAGAAAAGTTGTACCTAAGCTTAACAAGAACTCCAGGTAAATAAACAAAATACAACTCGCTTTGGTTTGCAAATTTACCTTATAATAGTTTCTCCCCCTCCTCAATTTGCAAGGTAAGTGGTAAGGCAAATGTGATCAGAGACTGAAGAGCTTCATAAGCGATCACACAGGACAAAGATGTTCCAACTCCAGCTCATGGCATGGGAAACAAAAGTAGCAGCTTTTATTACAAATATGGAACTTCTTTCTAAGTAACAGATTCTAAATCTTTCCCAAGATGCAATGCATATGCTAGTTCTGACTAAGGCCTAGTTCAGAAAAAAATCCTGCTCCCTTGTTTAAAGCAATCTCAGACTCATTTGAGTCTTTTCAGCCTTTTGGAAAACAGAATTGTGTGCCAAATTGCACTCTACGTGACCGTTAGTTTGAGGTTTTATTTCATACAATAATCAAATAAAACTAATTTAACTCATAGCATTTTATTATGTTTTATTTATATCTGCTTCTCTAAAGTTTTTCTCAGGACTATACAGCCTGGAACTAAGGAAGCTCAGTAGCAGTGACATATGAATATGTTTTTCACCGCTTCATGAAAGGTTTCCAATATCTTGTCCTTCTGAAAAGACATTCAAATACCTTGTAAAGCTATGTTACATTTGTTTATTAATAATTTGGTATCAGCTGATGCTTATATTAGAAACATTTTTCATGTTCAAATCTAGGAACAGCTTAGGGAAAAGAAAGTGCTTCAGTTTTACCTGCTGTTTTGTTATGCCGGATTTGAATGAATCTTAGCTTATTATTAAACAAAAGAATATCCTAAAATATGAATATTTAGGTTAAATGTATTAATTTTTGCATTTCTGTGATTCTTTGTTCTGTAACAGTATTCATAATGCATGATACTTGGTGCTAAACTGCCCTCTTGAGCCTAACTCCTTATAGAACATGAAAATTGAGTAGTAAAACCTTTTTCATGTAAACTGCAGTGGAGTAGTTGCGGTCTTACAGAGAGGGTCGTAAAGGTGCTGTAGAAACATTGACATACATTTCCTGTGTACTAGCCTAACATAGAACAAGATATTTTGATGTTACCTAATGTAATGTACAAAAATATAAAATACTTATATATGAGTAACAGTAGAACAAGCTACAGTGCAATTTTCCTTGGCCTGTTGAAACTCCTACCTGCATATGATTTTTTTTTTTCCACTCATTCTACATCTTCCACAGTAGATTTTATTTTCCATTAGCAGTACAACAGAGCAAGCACAGCTTAGAAAAAACATGACAGCTTTAAGAACACTCTTATGCCGTAAACTTGAAGTTCATAGAATTCAAATAAGTACCTTAAAAACATTAAGATCTACTCACTTATCTCTTTTGTGCTAGAATTTAAACATTTTTCACTATAAACTGTGAAGCTGGGATATTTAAGGAGAATATGCCCTAAATTTCTGAGAAAGTTATGCTGTTATCTTTGCCAGTCCTCAGACAAATTTAATATACTTAGAACTCAGGGCTTTAAGTTTAAGGCATTTTGTGCACATTCTCCCAGCTATTTATTTAGTGGCTCATTTTAGTGTGCAAGGTCAAAACAGTGGAAATCCCACCCCTCAAAACCTTGGAAATAAGCTTCCTTGTACTACACATTGAGCATTTAACTGCAAAGAAAATTTGAAACATGTAGAAAAAACATGAAGTTTGGAAACATGCACTGAAACAAGCTAACCATTTTCAATTAGGTAAGGTCTTTTTCACAGCAGAAGTTGTTTAACACACTGACAGTTCTGTGTACATCCATTTCCATACATTCATAGTGCTGCATTCTCAATGCACTGTAGAAATGCACCAGAAAAGTCAGCTTTTCACAACATGTAATGCCAGCATACCATCACTTAGACTGCTTTTCAGGAAAGAGAAAGTTATTTTTTTAATTTACATATTAACAGTTTGGAGATGAACCCCAATATTAAAAAAACCCTCCTACTTCCAAATATTGTTTCCCAAAAAAAAATGTAAGCTTTGTATTCTGTTTAATCACAATACTTCCCATGTTTCCCAGAAAAAGTACAATACAAAATTAAGTAATTCGTGTCTGGTCAGATAGTAAGTCAGCTCTTGCTGCAATATGACAGGTTCTGACACGTGAAGAACAAATTAGGCAACACGTTAAATACAGACAAAACAAAACACAAAAGAGGCACATGAAATTTGAGTTGGAGGGTCATACTCTATTCATCACTGAGAAAAAGATGATAAGAAGCTGAGAAGTGCATAAGAATTCAGTACAATTTTGATACTCACAAACTGTTTATGCATTGACCATAATGTCATGACTGCTCACCATCTGCCTACCAGAAGGATTGCAAATTCAATTTGATCATTACACTGTCTTATAGCTATCTAAATCGGGTAAAAGTTATTGTCATCTTTAAATCTACTACATTAATGCAGAAAAATACATGTTTTTATTTTTCTAGAGTAAGGATTATACTTTCTAAGCAAGTATCTTAAAACAATGGTCCTTCTAAACTATTCTGAAATAATAAGCAAGGCCCATTTCTTTGCAGAATGGAGTGTTTTTATTATTTAAATGTTTAGGTTACTTATTTTTAATATCTGTCCACTGTATAAACAATCTCCAGAAAAATATATCCTCTTCCAGTAACTTACAATACACATTAAAAATACTTACAAAAGGGATTATTGTCCATTTCCAACATTTTGATCTTAAGGACACAAATCTTGGATCATTTCATTTATGCAATTTTGATCAGGCTACATTGAATATTCTGGTCACTTGAACAACGCCAGTGACGTGGACAAGCTACCATTTAAAAATAGCTGCCTAATTATTTAAGATTTTAAATGAAATTAGGCATTTTTACATCACAGCATATATGGTATTTCTTGATTTAGCAACAGAAAGGCACAGTTATTAAATCATAAGATACAGTACCTGAAGCATATATACTCTAGTGACATCTACCAATGCCAATTCAGACATTTTATTCTGCAGAGGGGGCTAAAGAAAAAAAAACTTCTGTTTGGGTTTTTTTGTTTGGTTGGGTTTTTTGGTTTTCAATAAAAATTCAATCTCATTACAAGTTTTGATCCGTTAGAAAAGCCTATTAGCTGAAACATCTCAAAGCAGGACTTTGGGAAGAATAGAGAAAAGCAAATTTAGCAGTCTATGGTCTAACAAGTGGAATAAATTATTATGAAATGGCAAACAGATCAGACAGCTTTCTGATTAGCTGTCAGACATATCTGTTACGATGTCAATGTATATAGGTACAGTATGACAGACATTCCAGATACATTCATTGCATCTCACACATTCATTGCATCTCACACACACACACAGAGACTTTATCACAGCAATAAATCTAGACATGGCATTTATAGAGTTCAGCACTTCTTGTGGATTGATATTTGACTTCTAGCCCCATACCATACCCAAAGATGTGTAAAGCTCTTTAAATGCTTTGCCTGCCGGGTATTGCTGTTAAAGCAAAGACCTTGCTTAAGCCAAGCTCACTGGCCTTCCCTTAGCAAACTAGTGCACCTCTTCAAAAAGCAACTAGCTCTTTTGTCCATATTTAGAGTGCTCCAATTGCATCAAGAAAGACCAATAAAATGGAACAGGCAAGGAACAATAAACATGAGGGAGAACCCAACCATTCCATATGTAATATAACGGTAGGGAAGCTCGACTTCCATGCGCTGTCTCGCTTTCCTCACGTCATCGTGTGGTATGCGAAAGATTTTACATGCCAGTGGAATGGTGACTTTTTTCATCCCTATTTTTGTTAACAACAGAACTATGACTCCAATCAACAAGCGCAATATGGCTTTTCCAAACACAGTCACACTGAGAGAGGAAAGAGATAAAGGTAAGGTGTTGGGAGGAGGATCTAGCTTTAGACCCATGATGTAGTTCACATGAGAGCCACAGGCTACTCCAGCACCACAGCCCAGTATCTGTGCCGTGTCTCCTCGTGACGTGCTCCAGGTGTCTAGAGTAAAAGAGAAGATGCCCAGGGCTAAATGGAGACTGATGATAATTAAGGGTGCATATTTGCAAGTTAAGTTGAAGTTATCAATCAGGTCCACAAGTGGATGGAAGACAACCAAGATGAGAATAGCATACAGAAATCCAGCAATAACGTCCTGTTGAAAAGAGGTAAAGATATGGTTTCAGTGAAATAACTACTTTTTAAAACAATTTAAGCTACATTAGCATGAAGACCAGTCTAGTTGCTCTGTTGCTAAAAAAGACTTGTAGATTCTCATCTTTTCTCATTTACTGTATGAGACAGAATCTTTTTTTTTTATGTTAAAGGTAAGTAACTAGCTTGCTGCAACAGCTCAACCCTGGATCTAAGTGTCTAGGTGCCAAGACACACCAGGTACTGGCTCCAGCCTGCCTAGGGCAGTCCAGACTCCCTACAGCAAGGCAGCAGAGCTGCTTCAGCTTTCCACCCCAGCTTCAGAATTAACATTATTGCAACAATTGAGAACTGTTTCCAACTATTAATGGACAGGAAAGGGGAACTTCTGTGGCTTCATACTTAGTTTTCAGTTTTGTTATTGTTTTTTAAATGCCTTTTTTAAAATAAAACATTAAGTGTTTTGTAACTTAGCACTTAATTTCAGTTACTGTTGATTAATCAGTTGCACAGAATTACCTGCAACTTCTGTCACCTTTAGTTAAAAGCTTTTTAGAAATCAAAGCACTAAAAACTCAATCACCTTCCTTCACATGCTTATTAACTTTCCCAGATGAGCCAGGAGGTGAGACTTTCATCAGCAGTATTTCTATTGTTCTGTCTTCAGTGAATTATTTTCATTCACTTCCACTAATTGAATGCATGACAAAAGCTCTAATATAATTGACTGAAAGTCAGATTTGCTCATTTCAGAACTAGCCACAACTTTCTGCCATATTTGCCACACTACCTACCCAAAACTTCAGCACCAGGGTTGATTTATACTACAGGCAACACATGATTAATTGGATTCACTTGATCACTATAGAGGATTCATATATGAAATAGTTGAACAACCTAGTCCATGTGATGCATCAGTATTTGTTGCATGACTTTGTTCTAAAATGTTATCTGTCAGCTGACATTGTCAGATGAAATATCAGTTCATCCCATTGTCCTCCAGGAAAGTGGTTCTGATTTAGGAAGCCTCTTAATCACTAATGCAAATACGTCATTAATTTTTTCTGAGATTATTTGTTTTCAAATGCTCTTTTTACCCCGTGGTCTCTACTGGCTCTGTTACTCAGTACCAGACTTACTATTTTCTATCTATTAGCTTCTCTCCTAGCAAGTGATCCTCAAAACCCATTTTAACGTGAGAGTCGCAGACCATCCTGATTTGTGATTTAAAATTCTGCTTATTATTTTGTCACGTTCTTGTTTTCCTGTTTCTACATTGCATGCATTTATATTTCAGATCAATTGTATTTTTAATCCGTCTTAATAAATAAGTCTGGTTTTCAAATATGGCAACTTTGTTATTTGGTCCTTTAGAAACTTTGGTAAGTAAAACCCCAGCATTTATCATGGCACTCAAGTGCACACACTTTTGAATCTGAGTGGACATGAGCAGCCAGTCTCTCATCTTGCAAAGTTATTTTTACTCAGTAAATAAAAATTTGGTCTATACTCTAATACATCATCAGTTTCTGCACTGAAACTGCTCTTAAACATCAGATAAGTTTCAACCGTGGATTGAGTTTATGAAAGTATAAATTAACAGAAGTTTGACATGCACTTTTAGCTATTGTATCAATTTATCTGATGAAGAAATTTAAGTATTCTGTTCCTAAATGGTACATAAAGACATTCTAATTATATATATACACACACACAACTACTGCACTGTAAAAACTGAATTATGACAAGTTTATGAAATCAGAACAATATAAAAATACAAGTGTAGTAGCATAATTTTCTTACCAAAATTGAATGCATTCCCATATAAATCCGACTACAACAAACCAAAGAACACCAGCAGAATGCAAGAATCAGGCCAAACATAAGGGGATACTGGTAAGGAAAAAAAATTGAGAGATTGTATTAGAATTTGGGGAAATTTCAAGTAATGCAACTCATGCTTACCTGATTTCCAACTAATGCAACTCTTTTCCATGACCTAGCCTACCCAAGCCTATTGGATGACCTCAAGTAATCCCACTTTTCCTAAGTCAAAACATTAAGTGAAACTTGTTCCACTTGTTCCTTGTCCTCTTCCTGTGCTGACAGGATATATGAATTTCAGAGCATTGATCATATTCTTTTTTTTTTTTCAGAACAAGCACTAAGAGGTTAATAGATCTTTAAAGCAGTTAGTTTTGCCATGTTAGGATATCTTAAATTGGCAATATGAGTGAAGACAAACCTTAAGTTATAAACTGTGGAATAGTTTTACACTGGATGAAGCAGCTATGTAATACACCAGCATTGTTAGTGGTCCAGACAGACTCTAGGAGCTTTGACTTTCTCCTGAAAAGGAAGAACTTGTAAAAATTTACAAATACATTTAACTCCTTACACAGTGTTTCAGAGTTTCTGCAATCCTTGACTCAACCTCTGAGCATCAGTACAAAATTCTTAGAACAGTAGCGTTTGATTTCTACAAATCCCTATTAATGTCTTCCTGCAATCCACATTTATCAAACAAAAAAAACACCACATAATTATTCTCAATTATTTCTAACAGAAATTTTTTGTATTAATAAAGACTGTTCACCAGGAACAAAACATTTTGTTTCAATAAACACGTATCAGCATGTGTAGAAACTTCATATTTTTACTGTTATGGAAAAACTAAGACAGTATGCTAATTCACATCTCACATTACAGTCAGAACTAATTTCCCCGCTACCATACTACAAAATGTTACAGAATACAGGATATAGCTTCCTTTCTTTCAGTATTAAAAATAATTATTAGCGCTATAAAAGAAGTAGTCACAAGATAAAAATGGCAGGTTTCCAAAACTGCTTGACTTCCTACATGAAAGCAATGATAAGCATTTTCAATATAAACAGGCAGTCTATGTGTAATCAAATCTCAGAATAAAACTAAGAATTACAGGCAGTGTCCTTGCTCTTTCTGTCCTTTCCTTGCTACTTTTGCAGCTAACCCAAAGGGCAACAAATTCAACAAATTAGAGAAAGTATCTTTAATCTTGGAGAAAGTTGCTTGTCCTCTCTGAAGGCCACTTAACAGCTTAACAAGCTTCTAAATCAGTCAAAGGTTTGAGAAACTGTCAGTCTTCTACATTATTCCTACATTCTTTAAATTCTCAGCTCCAGGACCATGTCAGCCTGACAAGCCTAACAGTATTATCTGAAACTAACAGAAAACTGGGAAGCTTACATTTCACAACAAAAATAGAATTGATTTGAATGTGAAATCTGAATGCCGAGTTTACAGTTGTGTTACATCCAGTTTAATCTCTAATTCCTGTAGCAACATCTGTCTTTGTTTCTACTACACTAACCTACAAGCTGTACCTAAACAAAATTATGTCCTTACCGATTTATTTCTAACAGAAATGATGAAGAAATTCAGTTTCCCACCTTCCACGATTATGCTAATAATGGACAATACACCAGTATCTACATCGCACTTAAGACACGATTGCAGATGTTATCAGATGCTGACATGGTTAGAGCAGCCACAAAAGCAATGCTTATCCCCCACACTGTATCATCAGAACACAACTCAACTGTAGCCGTACCACTCACTCTCTCATTATGGCTTTACCATTATTGCCACAGATGACAGGGTAGAAGTAACGCTGCCTGCACCAGGACGACACCCAAGCCACACAACCTCTGTGCCAGGTGCTGCTCCACTCTCCCCCTCAGAGGGCTGCCAATGCAGAAAGGCTGTACATACAGAGATAGGCATACTCTGTATCCTCCAACATAAAGAACAGCTTCTAGCATGTACTCCTGTACATGCTCTGCAAGATGAAAGCCTGAGAAGACAAACCTGTTGTTTGTCAGAGACTAGCAAGGGAAAAATTGCTACCTCCAGAAGCAATGCCAACCTCTTGACCAAAAAACTTACAGTCACGTGATTAGTTAGTGATAGATGGAGCTCGCGTGTGTTCACACACGTCAAAAGCTACAAACAGTTTTACCTATCAGTGATACTGTATGTCCATTCTTGCTTCCTGGCACACATCTTTTGTGCAGTTGGGGGTAAAGCTTTTCTTTAATAAGTAAGAAGACTTTCCCTGAATTTCTGACATACGTGACTGAAACAGAAGCTGAAGCTTTAGCAGAAGACCAACGAAGTGGCAGGCTCAGCAGGCTATAGTAGTTAATGATACTTTGGGATTGTGGAGGAGATGATGTTACAGCAGACAAAGAGCAAGACCCTAAGGAATATGAAGGACAAAATATATATGCAAGGAGTCTTGTTTTGGGAGTCTTGGGCAGATTGTTGCAAATAGCAGAAAGAGCAGGATAAATTCTGGAAGAGAAACATTTGCTCCTAGTTAGCAACTCTCAAGGGAGAGCGTCACAAACTCCAACTCTGAAGATGAATTTGGAAATAATATTTGTCTCTGTTGTATCTCAGTCTAATTCTGTTTTTAATAGTATTGAGAATAGATACTCATTAAAATATCTGAATACACTGGCTAGCTTAGTTTCTCTGCAGAAAACCATCTGTATCAAGAGCTCAAACACTTCCCTATTGTGTCCCTGATAAGTCGATATATGAATCAGGGTTAAAAATATAATGTATGAAGAATTTTTAAGTTAAACGCAGACAAATTATTCTTACAGAAATAACTTCAGTATAAGCTCACTACAAATGTGTCTGCATTATCAGGCACATGCTGATTTATGGTATTTTTAATGCATTATTGTAACCACTCAGTTTCTTTCCACCCAAGAGAGCTTATTCACTACAGTATACATATAGTGGGCTGAATATGGTACAGCTACCAGGCTGAAACAATTATTCCCACTTTCTCTGGAATAATGTTCCACAAGACAACAGTTGAGTAGTTCCCACAGCAAGCATTCTCCTCTACACTCCCACCTTTATGTAACCAGTCCTATTGGACAAGTGTCAGTTTATCTAAACTGACAGTTACTCTATTGACTGATAAAGATGTCTTGACATTTGAAACCTCTTTATGTCTAAGGTATAGGAATAAAATTTGACCTAAAGAAGGTTTTAATCTTCATCTGTCCATGTTATATCTGTACCTCCTTGCATTGCCCACATAACCAAGCTGATTTTCTTTCCACAACCCCAGTACTCCCCTGAGGAGCATCATAAAGCTGTATGTACCCTTTGGGGCTCAGCAGTTCACTGACCTCCTTAGACCACGAGCTGGAATGGAACCAAATAACTACCTTACTTCAACACAAATAAAGCACACTATTCTGCCTCCTCCCTGGCCCATTTTCACTCCTACTTTTTAAAAGCAGTCACTGAGTTCAAAAACTCCTGGAACACCAAACTGGCACCACCTGCTTAAAATCTGCCTTGAGGTGATAAGGCAATCATGTATTTTGTCCTCACGTATATGGATAACTGCACAAGGTGGCTAAAGGAGAATATTAACACTCCTACATATGTTGTAGTTCAGCAAGACTGCTCAGCAGCATGTCAAGTTATAATACCTATAGGGGACACCACCTTGACTTACAAAAAAGGTGATGCAACAAATTTATTTCCAAAATAATACAATCATGAAGTACTAGCAGCACTAAATATAGCTTCATCTAGAAAATGATTGCCTGTATTTTGCATGTATACATTAGTTATAAAGTGGCTGCAAGTATCTGTAACCTCCCACTGCCTATGCATACCAAATCCTCCCACGTATCAAGACATCGTCTAATATTGTAGCTCCTTAACACTATTTACATTTTTATCAGTCCTGTTCTACAATAAATAAAAGATTTCACAAAGCTTCTCTCCCACTTGGAAGTGAATCTTCAGAGAAAAAAACCAACCCAACAGCTTTTACTAGTCTTTCTACTTAAAATACAAATATTTTATGCAAAAATGGATGTTAAAACTTTAAACTATTCCCAAGCATTCATAGAAGAAAGCCATAAGCACCTATTTTTTTGAGGTTTGCTTGAGACTCTTATTTTGGAAAACATCACATTTGTAAATGTATAGTTATCATTTACCTTTGAGTTACAAACTTTTAAATCTCTTCCACATAGCTGTATACAGACACATTGACAGCCTCTACTGAAATGAAAGGTATCAGAGCAGGACTGCTCAATTCCAGCCATGTTAGTCCCACAGTTTCTTGCATTGCCAAATCAGACGTATAGAGACACAAAGATCAGAAGTTCACTCCTACCCTCATCTCCAGCTCATTGTTGTTCTTAGTTATTTAGGGATTAGAAGGCAGGCTGATATCTCATATCCTTTCAGATGAGGGTTTGAAAGATTGTCAGAGATCACAGCTGGCAGAGGTAGACATAAAAACAGGCTTTGTTCTCTCAGCTTGTTCTTTCTGATAACAGAATTGACATCTTCATTGTTGACCACAGAGTCATTCAGATATTCAGGAAAAGCCTATTTTAGACACAAATACCTCAAACCCATTTTAGACACAACCAACCCTGCCGCCATGCCCTCAATTAAGATTATCCTATACATATCCTCAAAAAATTACTATACTTCCATAGCTACCACGCCACCTCAACAACTTCAAGTATGAGGAGTATTCATTAACCTGCATACTGCTGTTTTTTCTCTAAACTAAAAACCATCAACTTGTGGTTATAAAATCTGAACCTTATACACAAGTAATGACACTTACATAGTACTCAACCTGAAATTCATATGTTGACTCAAAACCAAGATTAACATGGCATTTTTCTCCTTGAGAAAAGTACCCCACATTCCACATGAGATCAAATCACTGATATCCAGCTTGCACAAATATTTTTTCAAAGGCCAGAATAAAACTTTGATAATATACGTAAGCATATAGTACAAAAACCGGTATTAGAAGGTGAAGTTGATGCAGATGGAACTGACAGCAAGGGAGAAACCAGAGACAGAGACAAACGCAGCATATAGATTAAAAAGATGCTTTTGTTGTCACTTTGGCTTTTAAAGGTTTGAAAGGATATGTCTCTTTGAAGGCATCACACACATTAAGAAAAGAGTCCCACTCTCGATGTATATGACCAAGGCACAGAACACCAGGAATGTTATTTTAAAAAAAAAAAAACAGAGAAAAAATATTTGCTTTCTGAAATTCATATATTAAGTTAAAGAAAAGGCTAGGAGTAAAGTTGATTGAGTAGACAACTCGCCTCCTCTCAGACCTGAATTTCATTACCATATCCAGAATCTTGTTTTATTAAAAGAAACTGAATTGGTCATATTTGGAAGGTAGCAGTGAAACTACTCCAAGTATTTGAGAGTTTTATGCCCTGTGTTTTCAATTGGAAATTCTCATTTTATTCAATTACATGCTCCAAAACAGGCTTGCAAGCTTCTGACTGTATCACACAGCAAACTTTTCCCCCTCAAGTGCCTATCCTCCTCCCTCCCCTAAGCTGACTTTTTGCCAAGAGTCTTAATAACATAACCATTGTTTAAAAATGCTCATAAGGAAACAATCTGTCCCAAAAGCTTTGACCTAGGTCAGAAAATTCCTTCTTTCATAATAGAACATTCTTATAACACATTCTAGATACTCATTTCTTTACTCTTAAATCACATTCTACGCTGGAAAAGTTTTATGCATCCACAAAGCATTCTAATTTTCAGTGTTCTACAGTACCACTCAATGACTTTTTTTAATCATATAACTACTTAGAAGTTCAGCTTGAGTTTGAGACAATTCTTTTGGGCCAGAGCTCATTGGAGAATCCAAGCAACACTTGCAGCATTACACTTTTAGTAAGACATTTGGGCTCTGTATTGGCAAGTCATATGAAAAGCTACAAGCGATGTTTTACAGGAATTATTCTGAGACCCTAGTTGGCCTGATGAGCAAAAAAACCCACAGCATATAAAAGATGTTGTGGAAGGAGCAGAAAAGGGAGAAAAGGATGGCTGAAGAATGAAAGAGCACTTATCAGTCATTTTAGGAAAAATAAACAACCAAAAAAATTTTCTTTTATTTCCTCCTTTCTTCCACTGACCAAACTCAACACAAAAAAAGCCTAAAAATTTGAGAATGCTACACATCACTGCAAGAACCTCTTCTTTAAACTCCAAGGGAAGGCTTTAATGCCAACCCTGCAGAGTCAATAGGTTTCATTTTCTGCTACGCATTATCTGAAAAGAAATTAAGGAGTTGCAATAAGACTTAGAGCCTGTTACTTCTTTCCCTTGCAGTCATCACAAAAAATAAAACTCCTGCCTGAATACAGTCAGCAAGAATCACCTTTGGCTCACTCTGCTTATGCCCCCAACACCTTTAAAATAAGGGTTTTTTTTCAAACTGAAGTTCTCAGTTTCCCAACACACCCTATTTCAAAGTATGGGGAATGCTTTACATGTGCACAATTCAGTAAGAAAAACAAGGCTCGAGAAGTAAAATATTTCCTTTGAATCGTTTCTTCATCAAAAACTGCCTCTAACCTTACGGCATTAGTTTTTACATATTCCCCTCATGATCCTTTAAAGATTTGTTTATGCAAAACTGAAAACATATTTAATGCCAATCAACAGTTTAATAGGACTGGCTGCTACAGACCTCTGGCAGAGGTTCCTCAGTGAGATTCTGAATGACAGGTTATACGCTTTTCAAACTTTTAAGAGCATCTGAATCAAACAGGTCACACAACTTTCCCAAGCTTCCTTTTACAAATAAACTACAGACATTAATATGGCCAACTAAAGTTAACTCAAACACACAAGGCAAGGTCAGGCATGAGCCTCTTAATTACCATCTCTCTCCAGAGCTCTTTGATGGCCCCTTCAGCTACATGTCTCATGACAAAGAGTTTTTGATTGTTTATTCTACAAAACACATGTAAAAAAAAAAACAATTAGGCAAATACACATCTCTCTGCCTAAAGTTTCTTCACCACATGTTAGTATTTCATACAAAATCCATTTGGGTTTCTGAGAGATGAGATACCTTGTTCTGAAAGCAGTCTCTACATGCTCCTACACACAGACTTCATACATACGAGATGGCCTCCTATGTGTAGTCTTCATTTTTATTGTTACATCAGCCTTACTGATAATTCAAGCCTTTCAATAAGGACAGACACTTACAACTAGGGTCTGCCTATTTTCTGTAAAATTTTAACTATGGCATTGTCATGACTGGACTATTTGTCCAACACCGATAACTAGTTACTCCCCATTCTCTGTGAAGATGTGAGAGAAGATCTGAAGTGAAAGAACAAGTAGATACTTCTAGAGATAGTATTTAGCAGTGGTCAGTGGGAATCACAGGACTATGCACATCTCTCCGAAATCCCAATACAGATCCTGTCAAAGCCATTTCATTGGTTTAGATTCACCAGCTTTGGTTGCTAAAAGTAATAGTGCGGATGAAAGATTTCTGGAAGGGTTTTTGACACAGTACCACATGACATTCTTACACAATCAGTTCTATGGAGAATCAGTAGAGCATTAAGTGAATGAGAACTGAAAAACGCTTTTAGGTGTGTCAGTCAAAGAAACCATTACAGCCTCTATAAACTCCACAGCAGATTTAGCAGTGATGCTTATTAGGGTCTCCATTATCAGTAGTGAGGTGGAAAGACAGTCACTGACAGTAGGATTTGCATATAAATCACAGGCAGGCAAGTACATAGGGAGGACAATGCTGTCATATTTGGTGACCTAAACTGCTCCTGAATACAAGCTGACTGTAACAATGCTGGTTAATGTAGTTAGAAGCCAGCTACTCATCAATCAAGGCTGTGGGCTCCTGCTGAATATGAACGTAACAAAGTTTGTTTAATGACCTACAGTGAGAGTCAGCAGTTCCTGACTCAGCTCGTTACTGCAGAGCTTAGGAAGGCATGCAAAGCCGTCACTTCCTAATCCAGACAGCTACTGCTGGAGGCAGGCTGCATTCTGGGGCAACTCTGGGAGAAAAGTGTAATTTCTGTTTCCCAGACCATTTTTCCCCTCCTCCTTTTCCTCAAAATAAAACAGCAAGGTTATGACACACTCGGGTACCATCCTAACTCAGACACCGTTTCTAATAAAATGTGTTGATATCTATTTGAAATCAGCAGTTCAAAGTAATCAAATAAAATATAAAGACAACCTTTTCCTGCAATCTTAGCCTTAGGCTTTTGGAGATTTTGTAGATCATTAGCAATTCACACTACTTCTTCCCCCCTGATCAGAACACAACATAAGCCAGCCTGGCTCAAACTGTCAATATCTCAAAGCAAGCAGGTTTTCTGCAACATGATGAAGGTATTCTTTTTCTTACATCAAATTAATATAATCTCACCATCTTTTAAACATTTGTGTTCCTCTTTCAAAGTACCAGAGCTTCAAAGATGTAGGGAAGAATATCAACGTCTACGACAGTTCTAAATTCTCACAAGGCTTTGGCATGAGCTTTGTATTTCAAGGTTACTGAAGCATCTTTGAAACAAGTTGTTTTCCCTGCTGAGACTTAACAATATTAAATAAATAAAGATTACATAAGCGGAATAGAAAGTTTCTGGCAAGCTCTCATAGTACAAGGAGACACTGAAAAGTTCTATTCCACAATGGACAGAAATGTTACAGGTTAAAATAATTTTCATAATAGTTAAGAAGTTGGTTGCATTGAATATTCCACACGTCCAAGGTCTCCAATAGGAAAAAATTGTCACAAATATCTTTCAGATACATTAACTCTGAAAATATTTTACTTGAACAATTGCATTTATAAACAAATATTTGTTTTACTGTGTATAGTCAAAAATCCTTTTGAATACTACATGACAGGGAAATTATTGGAACAGGACTACTGACAGGCTTTGAAAACTAGCAACACATAAACAACTCAACAAGTTAAAAGCAAAACTACTGAAACAAACAAAATATGCTTTTGAAATGGACAGTTTGGGCCATGCCTACAAAAATAAGAGTGGATTTGCTCTGTTCTCTTTGTTGTTCAAGAGAAAGGGAAAGACTCCTAGATTGTCCTTGATATAAAAGAACTTGTACACAATACTAGGGAGTCACAGTCTAACAAAAGCAAACTCCAAATGAATGATACAGAAAAGTGATTCCTTTCTCAGTGGAGTAACTTCTTGTAGAGCAAGAGTAGCTTTCTTTGTTTTAGTATAAACTTCAGAGCAACGAACTCAAAGTGGCCTATGTTCCAGAATAAAAGGCCTTGCAGAGAGTTATCACTGTACGTGTTTCAATTTAAAACCCACCTGTTCCTGTGTAACCTGCTCTAGGCAGTCCTGCTCTGTCAGGGTGGTTGGACTAGATGAGCTTTTGAGGTCCCTTCCAACCCTTATGATTCTATAATTAAAACTCAGTCTTGCTCTATTATGCTCTTTTTCTAAACAAACAGTCCTAGGATGTGAACTCATCGTGGTCAGGATCTGTCTAATACTTGCCTATATTGAACATGTAGAACGACTTCACCCCAACATTTGCCACTTAGTTTAAATCTAACTACCTGTATCTACTGATTTTTGTTATACATATGTATCAGAGGTATTGTGAGAAGCACTCCTTTATCATTAACAGCTTTTCAAGAAGTCCCAAGGTAGTCTTTTCTAACCCTGCTTATTTCCAGCAAAGTATGACAAAATTGTCCTATAGATTCTATTCTCTGTCAATGATACAGAGAATAGCAGAAGCTTTAGATGAAAGCATAACTCTTTAGAAGTGACTCAAAAGGTACTCAACATACCACGGGTTAACTAGTTATTAGTATTTGGAAATATTTTTTAAAACAGAGGGGTATTTTTTTTTAAAATTAAGATTCTGAAGTAGTAGAAGTTGGTTTCAGAGGTCTGTTATTCATACCCATTTCACAAGAAAAAGGAATTAAGATGTAACACTTTGCTTCCGTATTTCTTCAGCACAGTTATAAATGAGTAATAGGAAGGTTGTTTATGATTTCTTAATATACACTCATTATAAATATGTTTAGTCAATTAGCACAGACTGCCCTTGCAGGGTTGGCAAACTGAAGATCGAACCTGATTCACTAGCAAAAAATACTATTTCGTACACTGTCAAGTTGGCTCTGTAAAAGCAACCAAGCCAGGTTCTCCTTTGTACACACGACATTAGTCTGTGAAAAGCTAATTGACTGATGCTACCAAATAGTGTTTCCCACATGCAAAGAAACAGAAAACCAGTTCACTCTTTCAAACTGACATCCAGCCTTAAACATCTAACAAATAATAAATATTCACATTTTAGTCAGTCACTTGAAAAAGAAAACAAACAACTTTATGATCGAGCATCTCAGTGACAGAACTCCAAATATTTATTTTCAACAGCCACAAAGCGTGATGTTATCTGATGCCTGCACAAATCTTTAGCAGAGCAATACTGCACATTTTTCTAGCAAAGCACATGAATCCCTAACAGCCTTCCTTTGGGCACATTGTATCACAGACATAGACACAGAAACTTTGTTTAAAGGGAGGCCAAATACAATCTTTTGTCCTTTAACTATCTCTTTCCTTTCAGGCACACATTCTGTAGGCTGAGATTGAGCCACAGTGTTAACACTGTGACAGCAGACAACTGGTGATTGTTACGAGTCACCGGGAAGACAAGAGTTCAGCCCCTGGCTAACTTTTAAGAAGAGAGTTTTCTCTACTAAGATCACATACATTTGGCTTTTAAATAGTCAGGTATTACAATAAGAATTTGTAAACAGTAACAATTTTAGAAGAGACTTATTGTATAACTTCTTAAGCAGTACATGCACAGCCCTGAAAAACAACAATTGTTGCCTGGGAAAGCTTTCTCCCTTATTTACTACTGAAATTGGTGCAGTGATTTAGAGAGCTGAAAATATGTGCTTTCTTTGGACTTCTCGCCGTTGTCCATACTGCTGATAGCAAGTGCTTAAGCACATGCCACAGCCTGTGTAAGCCAGGAGATCGCCACCACTATTTTAACTTGTTCTATTGACTCAAAGTGCAACAGGCAGACCTTAAGATTTTGCTGTATTAAGGAGCTGAAAAGATCCAAGATTATCAAGTTGCTGCCGTTAGCACATGAATAGCTGTAAAGCCATCTAAAAGTTTGTGTACTCCTCAAAGCAGAAATAATCATTTCCAGTTTATGGGTAATGAAACTAAAAGACAGCATTAAAGAAAAGGCTAAAGCTACAGACTGACTCAAACAACAAAGTGACTCAAAGCAAAGGGGGATCAACAAAAAGCCTTTTAGTTCCTGGCTCTCCACCAAATTCTCAGTAAAACAAAACGCCTGCAAAAATATCAGACTTCTGTCCAAACTTTGAGCAAAGCACTTGCCCTACAAGAAGTTGGAAAGAACAAAATGCAGATTAAGGCAGACTTTTAATGCATAATGAGCTAAGCATTCACAAAGTCGGCAGAGCTTCCATCCAGAAGACAGAATTATTAGAACAGTTGTTACTCGAGCACTTGCTTGGATCATAGAAAAAAAAAAAAAAACGAAAAAGCGGGAGGAGGGAGGTGGGGGAGGAGGCAAGGAAAGCAAGCACACATCTAAACGCTTTCCCAAACAAACTCAACCACCTTCCCTTTCCAAAGAAACCGAGTCCGTCACACCCTTGTGCCCCGGCGCTGGGCAACACACGGGTGAAGGACAAGGAGATAAGCGTTACCTGCCAGCGGCCGTAGCTGAGCAGCAGGAGCGCCAGGGGGATGGCGGTGCCCGACATGGCGTGCGTGGAGGGCATGCTGTACTCGGAGTTGTAGAAGACTTCCAGCTTCAGCACGGGCGGCGAGGCGGGCCGCGGCCAGCGGATCACGTCCTTGGTGCACTGCCCCAGGTACATCACCCACACCCAGATGATGACAAGCCTCCGGCCCAGCCAGGCGTCCAAGTTCCAGATGCAGAAGGGAAAGAAGAGGATGTAGAAGAGCTCGTTGCCCAGCTCCGTGCCCAGGCTGAACAGGTAGTAGAGGAAGCGGCTGCGGGTGGAGAACTCCTGGCTGCCGTCCTCCTCCGTGAGAGAGTTGCGGCGCGGCCTCCTGCTCCACCGCGGGGACACGCTCGTCCCGCGGGGCACGCTCCCGTTCCCGGCCACATGCTCCGCGGACCGGGGGCCGCCGTTAACCACCGGCGCCCGGCCTCGGGCTGGCCGCTCCGCGTCTGCCCACGCCGAGGGCCCCTCCACCCCGCACAGCCGCTGGAAGGCGGCCACTTTCCGCGGGTCCCGCAGGTGGGCGGCCAGCCGGGCCAGGCGTCGGCGGAGAGCCATAGCGGGGAGAACGAGTCCGCCCGCGACGGGCGCGCTGAGGCCGGCCAGGAGCCGGCGGCCGGGCGCGGAGCTCAGGGGGCTTCGCCGGAGCGGGGTGGTGAAGGGGATGGGATGGGGATGGGGTGGGGAGGGATGGAGTGGGAT
>WBNH01005003.1:47621-77917 GCA_013401255.1 Urocolius indicus
AGGTGGGATGGAATGGGGTGGGATGGGGTGGGATGGGATAGGATGGGGTGGGATAGGATGGAATGGGATGGGGATGGGGTGGGATGGGAGCTCCCGCACGCGCCGCGGGGAGGAGAACTGGCCCCTGGCCAGATGCTCCGCAGAGGATGAGGCGTTGAGGAGCAGCGGACACGGTGCAGATACCCCCACCCCCGGCTCGGCGCTCGGCTCTCCGCGCTCCTCCGCTCCCGCTCAGCCCGGCGCGCGCTCTCCCGCTCTCTCCCTCCCTGCCGCCCCTCCCGCGCCGCCGCCGCCGCCGCGCCTGCGCACGAGCCCCGCTCGCCCAGCCGGGGACTCCCCGGGAAACCTCCTGGCGGCGTGGATTGGCCGCGACTCGCTCCTGGTCCCGCCCCCACTGGCAGGGAAAGCCAATCGGGGCTGGGCGTTGCGTGAGGCCGCGCGCGGCCGTGCCTCGGCCTCGAGCGTGAGGTGCGGAGGCGGGCGCGGGGCGGCGGGGGCAGGGGGGCGCTCAGCGGGGATGGGGAGGCGCGGCGCTTCCTTCCTTCCTTCCCGCCCGCCGCAGCCCACTGGCGGGTGCTACTGGCCCCTCGCCGGGGGATGTAGAGTGAGCTGCAGCTGCCCCCTCCTTAACCGGCGCCTCACAGGCATCAGCGCCCCCGAGTCCTGCGCAGGGCTGCCCGTGCCCTTGCTCTGCCGCCTCATCTCCCCAGATCCACCGCAGAAGCTTCGATCAGGCCGTGTGAACGTGAGACAGAAAGCTGATTCCAAGCAGAGACTGCGAGTGCTCTTGGCCTCGGCAGCCACTGCAGTGAAGCGATGGAGACAGCGAGTTAGTTACCTGCAGGAAGGCAGAGCAGAGAGCTGCCCAGAGAGGCTTCTGAAGGGTGTGAGGACGGGAATCGTGCCTTGCCCGTCTCTCCGCACCTCCTCCCGGTGTCTGTGCTTGGCTTAAGAGTTCAGCAGGACCAGAAGATTTGTGATCAGGTACTTGGAAAGTCCACGCTTGCTGGAGTTTCCATCTTGGCAATGCTGTGGCAAGTGTGAGTTTTGGTCACTGATGCTCTCTGATGCTTCTGCCTGTCCAACTGATGCTGATCAATGGCTTGCTAAGACTCTAGTGTATTTATACCTTGCCTTAAAATTAGGAGGTTGAACAAGTGGTAAGTAGGCAGCTTTGTGCCATTTAAAAAAAAAACAACAAAAAAAACCCCAAACATATAAGCAGTACATCCCAAATGACTGGTTAGCTTAATATCTTAACCAAAGTAGAAAATCTGATAAGGAATTCAAATAATGTTGAAATAAAGGTATATAACACAAGTCTACACTCTTTTAGTAAAAATAGCCATAGCACTGTTTTCAGGAGGTACATAGTGCTGCGTGGTATTTGTATTAAGACTGGGTATATGCAGTGCCAATAAACGACACAAACGGAATTTGCTGCCAGGTTTCAAGAAGAGGAAGTCTGTAAGAGAACTGAACTTAAAGAGATGGTCTCTAAAGAGGTTCTTTGTTGTACTACATTTTTAGCAATGATTTGAAAGCTGCTGGAAAAAAAAATGCAGCTTCAGGATTAAAGGAGTCATAAGTAATGATGAGGAGAGGGCACCGATCAGACTGGTTGGTAGAAGCAGCCCATTGAAACTTAGTCAACTTTAATCCAGCCAGCTGGATTAAAAGTGTCTGTTTTAAGAACCAAGTGTGGAGGCTGTTACTGGAGAATAGAAGGCTATAGCCTAGGAAGGTAATGACTTTGGGAAGGATTTAAGGGTCAGAATAAGCAAGCAATCAGATAAAGGCTGTCCTGTGCTGCTATGGCAGGAAAGGATTAATTGATGAGTTAACAAAAGAATAAAAAGATGTTTGTTTTACCTCTCATATTTGGCCTCAATAATGCCATCCACAGGATAATGCATACAATCCTGGTTTTCTAATTTTAAGAAGCAGAAGAAGAAGAGAATAAGAGAGTGCAAAAGAGTGAAGCAAAGTGTTCTGATGGCTGGAGAAAATGCATTACACTGGGAGGTTTTAAGAGCTCAGGCTGGTAAAACCTACCTAAAAGTGGACTGGGAGATGTCTTGATTGTAGTATATAGGAACGTTCCTGGGGGAAAATACAAAATATTAAAGGGCTCTTTAATCTATTGAAGAAAGGCATAATAAGAAGTAATGGCCAGAAGCAAAAAGCAGACAAATTCAAAGAGGAAATAAGACACACATTTTTACATGGTTAACCACCAGAACACATTCTCAGGAGAAGCTTGAGGATTTGCCATCGGTTTATGTCTTCTGTTGAACATTAGATGTATTTCTGAAAATGAGTTTTCAGCCAAGCAGAAGTTATGTTTTATTTTATTGGACGATTACATGTTGAAATCTGATGGTCCATGATATACACAGTGTCAGGTTAATCTAGTGGGACCATCATGGTTCACATTTTAAATGCCAGAAGCAGACATTTTGTTAATAACCATGAGCATTAGAATCAGTTTCTTTTTTTTTGCCTCGAAATACTTATGCTCCATTTAAAAAAAAGCTGATCTGAATTAAGCTTTTGGCTCCAGAATGTACTTACTGAGACAGTATCTAAAGGTTTTGGCCTTTTGCTTCCTAAATTTACATTCTTGGGATTACTAGGAAAAAAAATTATCTGCATTTCCATTTACATTTCTGAAGGAATTGATACTTATTAGAAAATTTCTTATAAAATCTGCATAATAATCCTCCAAGAAATATTTTACAAGGTGAACATCAGTTATGTAAAATTGCCTCGAGGCCAAGAGAATCGGAATGCACCAAATGAATCCTGATAGATATCCTATACTGTACATTATATGTATTTATGTGTTGCAAATGTTTGCCTTGTACAGTCTTAACCTCACTTGAGGAATTATTTGGACATAAATAATTGTATTACCAATGGAAGAGCTTCTATTACTGAAAGAGGGATGAATGAAATATGAACAAGATTTCAGATCAGTAGCTTGGCAGAGAAACATGATAAAACCACCCCTGAAATGATACATGAGCTATTTTTCTATCTTGAGAATGGAAGGTGTGCTGTCATTTCTCTGCCTTCAGAGAAATGTGTGATGCTAATCCTGCAAGATATATGTGCTTCCTAATTTACATGCTTCCCTTTTTCTTGGCTCTTCAGTAGAAAATGCAAAGACAGGAGCTGAAAAACAAGCTGCTGCCTTCTTTTGTGCATTTTCCCAGAGTGAAACCACAATCTCCCTTTAAACACAGAACAAACTGGAATCTGTTAATTACCTTGGTGATGAATTCTGGAATGAGATCTGAATAACTGTACAGGTGAAAGCAAAATCACAATGATTACAAAGGATCAAGCGAGACTTGTCTTTGTGGCGTGCACTTGGGAACTTAGAAAAGCAGAAAGTGTTTGTGTGTATGTGGTTGAAACTTGTTTACTTTGAACTGTTAGAGTGTAAGTGGCATGACATAAATACTGAAGTAGCTTTTAAATTACCTTTATGTATTTAAAGTAACTGTGCAGTGGCCACTCTGAGAGAGGAGTGGAGTGCACCCTGAAGCTGAACTTGGCCAGAAATGTGTTTCTTTATACCCTCTGCAACAGAAGGCCCCAAAGCTGTTCCGAATACATCTCAGTTTGCAGCACAAGTGCTGCCTGAGCATGCCACCCGTAATACATGCGTTTTCAAGGACGCCTGGCGAACCGGCACACTCACAGCCACATTCCCACAGGCTGTAAATATTTGACAAGACAGCTGTGGGAATCGATGGTAAATGAGGTGCAGAATGTATTGAGCTTACAGCTGCTGCTGCAACCACCTGCCCAAGTGACAGGAGCAGAACCAGGCATGCCTTTTGGAAGCAGAACATCTTGCTTGGCATCCCTTTGGCTGACCACTGGTTTCTGAATGTATTTAAGGTGCTGTTTCTGCCTTGTAAAGCTTTAAACAGTTGGAGACCAGTTTATCTGAGTCATGGGCAGCCAGTTGCTTTTCTCTCCCAATATAACCAAAGGAGCAGGTGGCAGGGCATTCTCAGGGGCTGTGGGACTTATTTTCCATCACCATCAGAAATAGCTTGAATCTGGTCATTTTTGTGTGTGTGCAAAAGACATCTGTTTGATAGCATTTTGTGAAAACATTAAAATTATTTCCCAGCATTGCTGATGGATGGAAAGGAATATCTGGAGAGGTCTGAATGGAGAGCTTCCTGTTGAAATAATTATTGTGGTGCTGCTAGGGTTTTGCTGTAGTGTTAATGATGTTAAAGTGCCTAGAGTCAGAGGAAGGCTTCATTTTAGACAATTGTGGATGTAAATTAATAAAATGGGCTAACCATAGTAGTTTTATTATCAGTTTTTGAAGAAATATGTGAGTTGAGTACCTAAATTTGAGAAAGCAAGAGTTTATTTATCATATATTTTCATTTATCATATCTTAGTATTGAAGAATACACGGGGGAATAAGGAAATTTCAAATTAATACATATTACTGTGAGCAAAAAATCCCCAGAGAGTGCCATAATTTGTTCTTGAGTATGAGTTTCCTTAGTGGAGGAGCACTGGGAAGTGCTAATGTTACCTTACAGCAGTGGGAGAAAGAACATACTGAAGGGGTTTCAGCTCACTTTTGCTATACTTGGTCATTGCTGAGTTCTGCACAGCACTTTAAGGTATTAAAGTACAGCTTGTTTCTGTACAAGTTACCACGTATGAATTCCAGTGATGACTTTTTTTCATTAGAACTTAAAAGAATTCAGCTATCTTTAGGAGAAATGTGTTTAATGAACCACTTTAGTGCTTCTCTTAGATAAAGTCTTAGAACTATGTTATTCTCCATGAGTAAAGAAAAAAGTGAAGTCATTTGGAAAGAGTAAGGCTTGGTTCTTGTCTCTTTCTTGTTGATATTCTAATTGCTGTGCACATACCAACTGCAATAAAAAATGAGTTAAATGACTTGCTGCAACCCCTTGATTTCAGTTTAGCCTGGTTATGCGTTTGTTTCTGCAGGATAATGCTCATGTGTAAGAGTGCCCTTTTTATATTTTCGTTTGGGTTTACAGCTTTTCCTGTATCATTTGTAAATTTGTTGAACTCTTCAGGCAAATATCCTTGTTCACACACTGTTAAATTGTTGTAGCTTTTGGGTATGACAGGAGAAGGTCACCGGGTACCTCAGAAATCTGATCCATTGGCAGACAAGAAAAATTGAAACGTGAAGGCCCAAATAACATTGCCTTAGTGACAACACCTTCAGCAACAAAAGCAGAAAGTACAGGCTTTGTTTAAATGATGGGTGTTTTGCTTCCAAGTTACAGACGTGGGTTTTCCAGGGAGTGGAATTAAGGAGCTTTGACATGTCCCTATTTTAGCACAGGGTGGCATAGAAGCACGTGTTCTCATGTCACAAGACTGTAGTTTTTATTATACTGCTGCCTCATTTCAGTGAGGGCCGGGGATCTCCACCATTACTGAATCTGCCCAGCCGTTTGGGTTGTCCTTTCTCTTTTTTCTCTTTATATCTATGTCAGCATGCAGCCTTGGAAAGGCACATAATTTTAGTGACTAGGGAACTGTGTGCAGATACAAAGTGTACAACATTGTGATTTGTTATAACAAACAAGAATAACAAATTTGAAAATAAGTAATGAAAGAGACTGCAGTGATAAGGTCTCCTCTGTAAAGTCGTTCTAGGAATGCAGTTGTTAGTCTTTTCATTCTTCTGTGAAGTTGTATCTGTGGGTTTAACCGTGTCAAGTGCCATTTCAGACATAATTCAGATAAGGTGACTCTAGTTAAAGATAACTTCTATCATGTTAAACATTAGATCATTCGATTTTTGACATTATTTTAAGTTACTATTTGTGCTCAGTTATGGCATGAGAGTATCTTACAAGCATTATTTGGCAACTCCAGGAGAACTTTCTGGGGGAGTATAATGTGTGACTCCTGCCCCCTTCATTTTTCAACTGAGAAAGAGACACAGCTTTGGTGATGGTTTCATTATACTTCCGTTTCTTCCCTCCTGTAATTGTAATTTTCTAATCTGCTGTCTTGTGTGGTGAGACAATGGAGGTTTATCTTCCCCTGCTGTCTCAAAGAGACTGGTAAATCCTAAAGCAACAACAAACCCTTTGTCTTATTGGCTCTTTGTCTCAGGGTTTCGAATTGAAAACAAGTTTGGGAAGGCAGAGGAGAGGCTAGTTGCTTTGTGGATGAGCAGGATTTGTTTGCTCTTTCTTCAGAAACAAGAAATCAAAAAAGACGAGGTGGCTTTAGATGCCTTTTCAAAAGCTTGGGGTAGTAATACCTAACTATGTGTATGAAACTGTCATTTCTGGAAAGTGTTTCTTCACTTTGACTACCAGGGATTAAATTGTGGAATTTCCTGATTTTACACAAGCTAGCTGACACTGCTTCCATTCCCATGCTCTCCTTTCATCTCCACACCATTTGCCTACGGAAGAGGCAAGTTACTAATCTAGTGCATGCACCTCTTTGGGTACCATCACTGCATTATTTTACAGCTATATTTTATTACCAGCAAGCATAAGAGGAGGGATAGGTTTAAAAAAAAAAACAAACCCAAAACAGCCCAAAAGTGGTGTATAGCTCTTCATCAACCCAGAGCCCAGGATTAGAGGGGGTTTTATCACTTTTTACCACTTTAATTTCTGCTGTTCCCTTTAAGAAAAGAAGAAGTTATTTCATGCTGACTTGCATCAGCTGCAATTCTTGCACATTGGATCACATTTTGTGTACAAGAGTGGGAGTTACATCCGTGTCAGCAAGCCAACTGTGCTGCGGGGCCAAACAACTGGTGAGAACTCTCAGCAGCAGGAAGCTTCTTGTTGGAGCACGCCGAAGGCAGCAGAGATCCCAGCTCCAGGTTCCCCAGTGGCAGAACCTGCTTGCTGATGGGCCAGTTCAAAGAACATATCCCCAGTCCAAGGGTGAAAAGAAGCCTCTCCATAGGGCACGGCAGAATTAGGGAGTGCCTTGTACTCCTGTCAGAGACAAAATGATCAGATCCTAGTTACAACTTCATGGAGGGGGGGGAAAAGCACCTTTTCAAGAGGCTGGATCTATTCTGGTTTTTCAGACTCGTCAAAGGGATGCACCTCACGCTACAATCATGGGAAGGGAGTCATGAGAATCAATCTGAATAGCAGGAACATACTATGTAGCATCCTATGATATGAAAGGGAGGAGAAAGCTTGCATGTTCAAATCCTACCATCGAGCTTAAAAGTTCATGTGTAGAAAGCTAGACAAGGCAAGTTGCATGCCAAATGAATCACTAGGGAAGGTGAGTTTGACATGGTAAGAAAATCGGGATCTGAAGTACAAAATATACAGCAGATGGGAATTTGCCTTAGTACACACAGATGTATGTTTAAATCAGTTCTGGACTTTTTTTTTTCCTTGGAAAATCCTAATCTGCCAAGATTATGAAATGGAAATTTGTGTTCAAGGGTGTGTCAAGTTACTCATCATAGAGTAGAAGGAGTGAAAGATTCCGTGGGGTTCTTTCTGGCAATGTTTGTTCATTTTCCATTCAGAGGTTGAAAAGAAGCCACTATTTAGAGAATATGTTTGCAATTGCTACTAATTATGAATTCTCTTGGGCTTCAGGAGCACCATTTGTAACCATGGCTGTTATTACAAATGAGATCATCCATATTAGAATGAGGATCTGATGTGCAGCTCAAATAAAAGAAATGTGTGAGCATGTTAATCGCTGTAGTATTTTCATTTTGACTGCTAACCTTCAAACTACAATCTAGAGGCCAAAATTAAGCTCTTGTGATCCTTCTGCAGTTCAGTAGAAAAGGCACATAACTGGACAGGCAGGCCAGGAAGTCTACAGGGTGATGAGAGAGCTGTTTGGAATTAGCTGATAACAAACCAATGCAAGGATGGCTCTGGAACTCTATACCACACCTCAGGCAGGACTAAGAGTGAGAGACTTTGAAATACTTGTGATACAGGATCTACTTGTGGTAGTCAGTTATGAGTGTTTTTATAAGTAATTGGGTAGATCTCACTTTTTTTTTACAGGATAAGATGCCCACTTTTCATGTGAATGCCTAGTGGTCAGAGCTTTTGCCTAGGAAGGACCTTCCTAAGTCCTTTTAACAATGTCATAGCCCATATTAATTCACTCTCACATTGGTTCCGTTTGTTGCAGGTGAATTGAGAACATCTACATCACCAACAGCCTTCTTCTTTCAATCTGCTGAAAATCCCAGTGAGCCATCTCCTTCAGTCTTCCATCTTTGGGTTGGTAAGTGCTTGCAGTCCTGAGGAGGAGGGTCTCGGGAAAAGGTCAGATGTGCTCTCAACACACATGGTGATATTCTGAACTTGCTTGCCTTACTGCTGCTACACCCCTTTCCAGGTAATGCAACCTGTGCGTCCCAGGGCAATTCAGAACCTGTATGACAAGTATTCTGAATGTAACCAGTAGTTCTGCAGGCTCTTGCTCTCAGGGTAGCATGAACATTGCTGCTTTCCTTAATTATGCAGAAAGTGGTCAGAATGATGTGGGTGTCCTCAAATGTAAATTAACCCTTAAAATGTCAGCATGAAGTAATCAAAATGTTAGGGGTGGTGAGTTAATACATGGGGTTATATGGCTTGACCTCAGACATCCAAGTCCACTAAGTGCAATTGTCACAATGGGCAGGTTCTACAGCATTTTGGGCAACAAAAATGGGCCTCTGGTGGATTAATTTGGTCCGTTTCAAGAAAACTACCTATAAATCTCCTGTTGTGGCAGCTGTCTGACCCTAGAGGTATGTAAAAGTTCCTACTGCTTACTCATTTGTCCTGGCAGTTCCCCAGGTCACTAAACTGGGATTCCCATGACTGCACAGATGGCAGTGACAGGTAGGTCGGGGCTCTCAGCTGAATCCTGCTGTGGTTCAGGAACACAGCAAAGAGGTGTCTATATTCCACCTGAATCCCAAGAGAAGCCCACTCTGCTTTGCTCGGAGCTTTGTAGCGATGAGTCCAGCACTGTTCATGGGGAAACCACAGGCTTCTGTAAAAAAGATGAGGGAAGAGAAGCACCAGAGCTTTATTAATGCAGTCAACTAGGGAGTGGGAAATTGAAATTCAGTTTCATCTTGGCCTGATGGGATGTAACCTACTCGTGACTCAGAAGGCTGCTGTAGATAGTAGATTATGGCATAATCCAGGGAACTATGTTTTATCCCTCCTCCTGGATTTAGATTGTTGTCTGTAAAACACAGAGGGCTAGAAAGAGAGCTAGCAAGAGACTACATGACTCAAAGTTTGGTCATTGGGAAGCAGGAGATCCACGTTTGATGGAGCTCGACTACTTTGGCTGAAAAGGGAACAAAGGCACTCAATCAGGTGACCTGAATTAACAGTTATTGGGAGATGCAATACTTATATTGGAGGCCCCTAAGTCCTGCCCTTGGACTTTGTTGAAATTAGTCATGCAGAGTAGTAAAACAGCTGTAGATTTGAAGTCAGGATATGCAAGTGGTAGAAGTTAGCCAACAACACAAGACTACTGATTCACAGAGCTCTGGTGCAACCACATTTGAAGCAAAACTTTAGGATGCAGGAGTTCTGTGTTAGTTTGCTGTATGCCTTCTAATACCACCCTTGTGAGCTGCTGTGGCTACTGAGCAGAAAGCAATAAAATACAATGCACAGTAAGAGAAGCAATTTATTGAAAAAGTTATTAATTTTGGAGGTGTTGAGAGACTGAGTCATCTTTTTGATGACTGTATTTTAGAGAAAAGAAAAATTCAACCAAACATGACTGGAGGAACTTGCAATACAGATTCATCAGTTAAGAGCCTGAGAGTTCTAAGTATTGTTTTATTTTGCACCTTTATTATAAGCTATATTCTGCTGATGAAGGGGCTTTCCAAACCAGCAGAGACAGACAACCAATCTCTGTGCCACACAGGTTCCATCGCATCTTCTGACCATCCTGAGGGCATTCAGACCCCAGACCTCCGTCGCTGGCTGAGCACCCTGGTGTTCTTCTTCTTCTTCTTCTTGGAAATCTGAACTAAATGATCAGTTTACTGAGTGTGAGATTATCTGAAAGTTGCATCCTGCATAACAAACCTGCTTTTCAGACAGCAACTTCAACCCCCATTCCCCAGCTCCCTGTGCCACTGAAGGGGAAGAGGTAATGAAGACTGAAGTGGAGCCCACGAAGAAGGGAAGGGTAGGGGGAAGGTGTTTTAAGATTTAATTTTTGTTTCTCATTAACCTATTCTGATTTGATTGGTAATAAATTACTTTTTCCCAAGCTGAGTCTGTTTTGCCCATGAGAATAATTGCTGAATGCTTTCCCTGCCCTTATCTCATCTCATGAACCTTTCATTATATTTCTCTCCTCCTGTCCAGCTGAGGATGGGGAATGATAAAGCAGCTTTGGTGGACACCTGGCATCCAGCCAGGGTTAACCCACCACAAGAGCATTTCGCCTGAAGAAAATTTTGTAGAAGGAGCAGAGCTGACAGAGGAATACAAAGTTTGATTAAAAAGAATAATCACAAGAAAAAAAATTATGAACTGTGGACAGAAGAGGGGAGGCTGCAAAGTACTGAGCTAAAAGAGGCCAGGAAAAAGACATGGAACTGTTTTAATTACTCTGTCTGAGAAAAGATTACATAGAGATTAAGGGAAGTGCATGTTTACAGAGATAATACAGTTCGAGGGAGAGCCAAGAGCTCAGAGGTTGTCCTGAGCTTTACCAGTTGCCCAGTGGCTTTCAACTGGTGAACCATATTCTGTGAAATACTGCTGACTCTGACTGGCAGGGCTTTACATTGGTGCTGTGCAGGAGCTTTAAACTGTGCCAGGCCATAGCAAAAGCACAGGTTGTGAATGAACGGACTTGACATTATTTTTTGGCAGCCTTATTGTAACTTAAAGATCAGTGTAGACATACATAGTGTACTGCACATAGGTCTGGCTATGTTGGTGTGGTGTGCAATGAGATAATGCAAGCAGGTCTTGCCTGTGCTCCATACCCACCAGAAGCTGTGTACCTACATTTGTGTAGTGCCAAGCCCCAGCAGAAAATCCCCCCGGGAGCAGAGCATATTGACTTTGAATCAGCACCAGGCTAATGTGATAACATGGCTTTTAGCTGGCTACTCGGGCAGAGCTTGCTTGGGTCTGAGGGGATTATACCATGGATGGTTACACTATATAAAGGCTGCTTGAAAAGTATTTGTATAATGGAAAAAAAAAATCACTTATTCCTAATTGCTTTATTTATTCAGTTATATTACTACAGTGTTGTACTGAGCACCATTTTGCTCCAATAAATTTGACTATTATCCTTCTCACAGAAATCTACTGTTAGTCAAGGTCCTCTGGGAGGCTGGTGGTGTATATATGTTGGTGTAAAAAGCTGACTGCTACAATCAGGACAGAGACTTGGATTGAAATGATATAAATCAGCATGTGGCAACCAGGAGTGAGTAGTGCTGCATCAAAACCTCTTGCCAGCCTGGGCCCATCTTCGCTGATTATCTGGAGGTGGAAACCAGTTTTTACACAGGTAATCAAGTCCAAATGCACCTCACTGTTGTTTCCTGTACTGTCTACTGTTTCCTAAAGCAGGAGTTTTCTCCAGCCTTTTCATCAACAGCTGGCTTTCCTCTTTGACATCTTACCTGATGTGTGTAAAATTAGTTGCAGGATTAGGCCATCTAAAATCTGGCTGTGAATCCCACGAATGTTACTGTGTTCTGCCTGAAAAAGCTGTTGATGCACCTTTTCATACCAATGAAGGGTACTGGTCTGGAGAGAGCCCTGTGGTTTCTCTCCAGTGAATAAATGGAGAGTTTGGTAACAGAAGAGTTAAATATCTGAAAGGGAAAAGATGTCTGCAATGAATGAAAAATGTAAATCCTGAATGCACCTACCAAACTTTTAATATCTCTGAGGTCTGTCTCTCCCCAACTCAGGTGTGTTGTACTTCCAATAAAATAATTTCTACTCAATGTGACCAAACTTTAAAAAAGAACAGGTGGGAGTAGGGGTGTATTGCTTTTAACACAGGGGGGTAGATTTATGACTCTCATCCTTCCTCCCATAGTGTTCTGCACTAATGAGCACCTCAAGGCTTTTGTTTTGGGAGAGAATTTGAGAACTTGAAAAAGATACTGCCAGTAGCCAGTGTTTAGGTGAGAGTAAAGATCTGTAGTTAAAAAGTTAAGTTAAAAAACAGAGTAAACTATCAGAAAAGGCAACCCTGAATTTACTTTTCCTGAGAATGTGACAGGACAATGCATTTAATTAAGTAGTCTTCATCCTGTTCCTGTGTTGATAATTGGTTTGTTCTGATGAACTACAAAAATGTCTATCATCAAATTAGACACGTTCACTACTGTGCAAAGTTTCATAGCTGTATGGAAATATCCCTGAGCGGATACCTTGTGCTACTCAAAATCTAGAGGTAAGATAGCTAGCTGCAACTAATTCGAAACAAAACATTAGAAGGACAGGCAAGGAATCAGTAAAGACTTCACTGTAACAGTATGAGGAATTTGAGGGTTCATCTGCTGAAAGAAACCTTTTGTATCTCTTCCACTACTTTGATGGCTGCACTTAAGAGCAGATTCATTGTGCTCCTAGTGACTTTGAAGAAAGAAATACGAAGTACAGGGTGGAAAAGCCACCTAGTGGTACAAAGAAATGAGGCCAAGCAGGAGCAGACACCTCTGGATTCCAAGGAAATGTCTGTTCTCATCCTGGGCTGCCATGCTGTGGCGTGCTCTAAAGGCAATTTGTATTACTTATGGAGGATGTGTTACATGCAGGCAGGAAGCCCACAAACATATTAAATAAATATTCCAAAGAACAGTACTACAAAACTTTATGTTGGACCCTTGCCTGTTTTTATATGTTGTGTAAACAGTGAAATCTCATTTAGAGCTCTTTTGGAGAATTAAAAGAGGATAAAGGGTTTTGCCCATTTTTCTTTTAACCTATCCACATCAATGCAGGATTTACTGTAAGTCCAGCTGTACAGAGCCCAGAAAGAGAAGACAGCCCTTAAAGCATCTGCACTATTTCAGTCTTCATTATGTCATGGCTTTAACGTACAACAACTCAATTCATTTGCAGAGCTAAAGAAGTGCACTGGTCAGCTGTATCTTCATTCTGGTTGCCACTGGTTGCTTTTTTGAGAAGATAATTTCTACACCATTTTGTTGGAAAGAACTGAGAAAGCCATCCTTTTTGGGAAATCAACAATTCCCCTTCCTAGCAAAAGGCTGCTGGGTGAGATCAGCACTGGGTGTGAGCAACACGTGAAGGTCGGCCTCTTAAGAAAGGCTGAGAGGAGCTGGTGAATGATTACATCTCCATTCCTTCACAACCTTTCACCTCAGCCTTATTGCAAGAATGGAAGCATATCTCCTTTTGGCACATCAATGATCAAACCTGAGCCCTTGTAAAGATAAGTGGCATGTTCTTATCTATTAAATAGCCCTAATGTGAAGTTACAACCCGTATGCTGGAGGCTTGGTTTTCATATCATCAAGGTTTTTGCAGCTTTGTACTCAAACCATTGTGGTTTCTCGTTTGCAGATTCATCTGTGAACACACAGATGAGGGAGTTTTGCAAGCACAGAGGGATTAGACCATAACTGTAGCAGATACTCACATTGTATAGCCAGACCTTACAGTGTTCTTTAGCTTCTGCTGGTTGTTGAGTATGGACAGGAAGGGAGAAGGGGACACCATGGCAAGCTGTAACTGGGTTATCTATCTGGACTGTGCAAGCAAACACACCTTCCTGCAGGCCACTTGTGACATGTATCCAGCTCTGTGGTTGAGCAGCCCTGGTCACTGCCTGCCTCTAACACAAGGAATCACGATGTGGGCAGGGGAATGGCAAAGTTCTGTAGAGGACAGGGATGAAGAGAACTATGAAGATGGAGCTTCCTTAGGTAAGTGAATTTCATCTTCAGAATGAGAGGCTTTACAAGTCAAGCTAGGCAATTAGAGTAATTACCCCATAATGTTTAATTACATTAATGCATCTGTACATACACACCGGGCCTGAGGTTTGCCTCGGGCAAATCTGTGCATCATATAAATCACAGCCTTTATGAATGTGCAGCAACAGACCTGCATCTGCTGTGCTACCTTTAGGAGTAAAGACATGTAGGAAAATGTCTTGAAATACCATCATTGTCCTGACCAGCATGGACCTTGAGAGCCAGGGAGGTCAGGATGCAGGAGCAGGCAGCAAGAACAGCTAACCCAGCAACTGGCTTGGGCACACTGAGACTTGCTCCAGGTCATGGGATGTTGCTCTGAAGACAGACATTTCTTAGGCATTTCTTTCTTCTTTCTGTGGCACTTGGCCACTGTAAGCCTTTTTGGGCATCCATGAGGAAGGTGACAGTGAAGAGAAATGTGGAACTCTCATAAGCACACACTCTGCTCTCTGTAGTAGCTTTTCCTGGTATGCCCAGTTCCCAAATCTCCTCCAGCACAGATCCCTCCTTTAAATGCATTTCCTGCATCTATCACCAAAAAAATGTAATGTGTAGAAATCTAACAGTCTCCTTTCTGTTTCAAGAGGCAGAAAATAATCCAAAACCTCTTACACCAAGCTGTTACTATCCCACTGTCTGCTTTTTCCAGTGAAGTTTGTTTGCTGTCCTCCCACAGGGCAAGCTCTCGAGCTATTTACACCAAGTTCTCATCCACAAATCCCCTCATTGATACGAAGACTCACAGCTTTCAAACTCTCTCCTAACTATCGGCTCTGCCAACCCACGTAACACAGGCCAGCAAATTTCACATGATCCTTCTGTATCGCATCTCTCATGCTTTGCAGAGAGTTATAAAAGGTCACAAACAAGCTTCTTCCATTGGGCTGCTGCTGGAGAAAAGTGCTGCTTGACAAGGAGAGCAAGAATACAGACATAACCTGTAAGAAGTTACTGATCCACGATAAACAACCATGAGCCTTGAGTAAGGACAAATTAAAGTGGGCCCATATCTTGGGAGCTGCACAAACTCCCTTTTCTCTACAGCCCTGACTACACAGCTGGGAATTGAACCCCTCTGCTTTCAATGCTTCCTGACTTCCTGTGCACTGTCTTGTGCACACAGTGGGGAGGAAAACAAACTGCTGTTGGTAAATAAGTAAAGAAGGAGCCCTGCTGCTTAGTCACCTTGAGAGCAGAGAAGATTTCCCAAGTCTCGGCCATGGGTTCAGTTATCTGTCAGGCAGCTCATGTTGTGTGGAGGAGAGGAAAGCCCTGAGTTTGCACACTGAGTGATAACATGAATGGAAAAGAGGGGTGGGACTGGAAAGTGTTTGATCACATTGAAGGTTGCCTGGGAGCTGCTGGGAGCTGGAAGTCACGAGCTGGTGCACGTGAGATGCAGCAGCTTTCTCAAGCCCTGTACCCTGGCTAGGCAGACTGCAGTGCCACTGTGTGTCTGTCTGCTGTCCTTAAGCCCTAAGATGGGTACAGCTGCACCTTGTGTGGGCGTTTGGAAAGAGAAAATAGATACAGAATTATATATGATTAGTCTGAAATACTGATCTCGTTCTGGCCAAAGAGGCAATGCTGGGAATTGCTTTTCAGTCTCATGATCTAGCATTTGAGATTGGATGGGAACACTACACAGCACTTCAGTGCAGATGTGATTGCCTGTTTGATGCTCTTTACTATTGCCATGCAGTCCATTTTGCTCTGCCCTGAGAAAACACACCTTGGTGCTGGGAGGGATGACTTTTTGTCCTCTTCCAGTAGCTGAAGTTTTGCTTTGTGAGTGTTTTTCACAGAATCACAGAAGGGTAGGGATTGGAAAGGGACCTCAAAAGATCATCTAGTCCAACCCCCCTGATAAAGCAGGTCCACCTAGATCAGATTACACAGGAACATGTCAAGGTGGGTTTTGAAGACCTCTAGAGAAGGAGACTCCACACCCTCCCTGGGTTTTGCTGAATTTCATGTTAGGGTCCCAACAAAGCTTTATCAAAGCACCAAACTGTGAAGACAAACAAAGAGAGAAAAAAAAGACAGCAAAATGTAATGAGTAAAATCACCTTGTATGACTGCAAGAACATGAGACACTGGGAACTGCTTGTGAGGACAATTTGCTTTAAAAGAAGCTACCACAGGGGAAAGCACTTCAGAAAAACACCTCTGCATTTCAATGTTTCTGTGGGGTTCTGCAGCATGTGGACAACGAGGATTCAGCATCCCTCCACATCTTAAGTCCTGCCACTCTCACCGAGTCAGGCAGGAAGCCTTGTGGGGTCTGCAAGCCTTCTGCAGCAGCCCAAAGCGATGTTGTGAGACACAAGACCCTTTATTAAGGGAGCAGCTTCATTGCCTACTTAATGCACTCCCAGAGAAGAAAACATGAGTCAAGTATTTACTCTGAGATTTAGGCTGAGCACTACAATAATCCTGAACAACCTCAGAGTTGTCTATTAGCATTAGGTTTTAATGAACAAGACTAAGCCGAGGAATGCTTTAGCTCTCTGTGTAACTGAACTCATGGTTTAAGGTTTTGATTGAATTTTTTTCTTTGTCAAAAACCAGGGATTTTTTGGTAAATTTTCTTTGAAGCCATGGGAATTTTTAAGGAATTTCCTTAAGTCAATGGAAAATAGACATTCTTTTCTACATACTGTCTGAGAATATGCCCTCTTTGGTTCTGTTATAATTCAAGACTGGAAAAGCAGAGTTTTCATGGGTTCCCAGTACATGCTCTTTGCATACTTTGTGGGACACAAAGGTAGCTCTGCCAATACTGCCTCACTGCCCTTCTCCTGGGGAAGGCCCTGGAAGCCACTTCTGCTTCCATGTTTCCCGTAGGAAAGCTGGATTTTGGAGAATATCTTAACTCTCACAGCCTAAAGGCTTTGCCCTGCCATGCAGTCATTTCCAAACTGGATGCTTATGGGTAGGCCTCATGCACTTTGACTTAAAGCCAAGCAATATAGGCTTTAAATGCACAGCTCTCTCCTGTTTTTTCAGCGTGTCCTTGCTGGCTCTGGTGGCAGCAGATTTTCCTGGTAGCCCACTGTGGCCCTTCCCAGCTTAGTCTCAACGCTCGTTTCTAAGCGATTGGCAGGCTTATCATTCCCTTCAGTATCTTTCTTATCGGGAGTATAAAACTGGCTGTTGTCTTTTCAGGTTTCTAGGGCAGCACCTCTTCTTTTAACTTCTCTTCTGATACAACTTGTCAGCAAACCATCCTTTAAAAGCACAGAGAGACGCAGGCTCCAGGCATTAAAATTGCGATTTCTCAGGTTTTCACAGCTAACGAATGTCAGGTGTCCTTGCAGAGCAGCAATGTACCTGTAGATGGTGTTTACATAAGCATAGGGCATTAATCTCTGTAGTACAAAAGGGGAAAACACACAGCTAAGCTCAGCCTTCCTTCTCTTGCTTTAACCTTTCAGGTTTTAGGCTGTAATGAGGTTTGATTCCACGATGCTTAACACAGAATGAAGAACAGCGGGGCTGGTCTGGGTGCCGTGTATCAGCTCTCCCCCGTTAACTCGGGGTCACGTAGCATTTACAAATCATTGGTGTGGACTTTCAAAACGTTCTTTATCGGTGCCTTTCCAGCCGCTAGCACCAGGGATGGTGGGTGGTTCGTGCATGGAGAAACCCGCCCCGAGTGCGGGATCGCTCCCGGGCCGCAGCGGTAGCGGCCATCTGCCCCTTGACGGGAACCGCACGCGTCCCGCCGCTAGGTGTCGCCCTTGCTTCTGCGGATGGCGTGGGCCCTAATTAACAGCGCTTAATGAAGCGCCCGCATCGAGACACAGCGTCCCGCCGCCCGGGGAGGCTCCGCGGGGAGGAGGCTCTGCCGGAATGACAGAGCCCTGAGCGTGCTGATCCATGGCACAGGATCGAGTGGGAGGCCTGTGGCCAGTGGAGTTCCACAGGGATGGGTTCTGGGGCCAGTGTTGTTCAACATCTTCATCAATGACCTGGAGGAGGGGACAGAGTGTACCCTCAGCAAGTTCCCTGCTGACACCAAACTGGGAGCACTGGCTGATTCCCCAGAGACTGTGCTGCCATTCAGCGGGATCTCGACCGGCTTGAGAGTTGGGCAGAGAGGAACCTCATGAGGTTCAACAAGGACAAGTGCAGAGTCCTGCATCTGGGGAGGAACAACCCCATGCACCAGCACAGGCTGGGGGTTGACTTGCTGGAGAGCAGCTCTGCAGAGAGAGACCTGGGAGTGCTGGTTGATAATAAACTGAACATGAGCCAGCAATGTGCCCTCGTGGCCAAGAAGGCCAATGGCATCCTGGGATGCATCAAGAAGAGTGTGAGCAGCAGGTCAAGGGAGGTTCTCCTCTCCCTCTACTCTTCCCAGGTGAGGCTTCATCTGGAGTCCTGTGTCCAGTTGCGGGCTCACCAGCTCAAGAGAGACAGGGAACTTCTAGAGAGAGGGTTTTTCCTTCCAGTGGACGGCTACTAAGATGATCAGGGGACTGGAACTTCTTAAGAGGAAAGGCTGGGAGACATGGGGCTTTTTAGCCTGGAGAAGACTGAGGGGAAACCTCATCAACACTTATAAGTACCTAAAGGGTGGATGTTGGGAGGATGGGATGACACTTTTTTCTCTAGTGTCCAGCGATAGGACAAGAGATAATGGATGTAAGCTGGAACACAAAAAGTTTCAATTAAAACACAAGGAAAACCTTTTTTCCTGTGAGGGTGAGGGAGCTCTGGCACAGGCTACTTCTCTAGAGATTTCCAAGCCTGCATGCATGTGTTCCTGTGTGACCTGATCAAGGTGGGACTGCTTTAGCAGGAGAGGTGGACTGGATGAGCTCTAGAGGTCACTTCCAACCCTGACCATTCCATGGTTTGCCCCAAAAACTCTTCGGCCTTCATCAGGAGGCTTTATCATGGTGATACATGTCACTGGGTGCTCGCTGACTACTGCAGCACCTGCTGCTGCTCTCCATTAACCACCAAGATTGTTGGAGTTGTTCAGTTGTTCACGTTGTTCAATTGTATTTACTCTGTTGGAAATTAAGCTATTTATTATGAAATATGACTCATAAGTGCTTCAGTTTAAAGTAGCCATAAAGTAGTCACTTCAGGCTGTGGTGCTGATCTCCTGACACGATGCTCTGGTCTGAGGGCCCAGCAGCCAGCGCTGGCACAAAGCAGGGACCTGGCTTTGGCAGGAGCTGCTCTGCAGGAGCAGAAAGAGCGTGTTGTATTTTCAGCTTATTCAGTCACCTGGTTAAGGATAGCTCAAGAAGCTAACTGACAAGTGAAAAAGCAGGAAAACTTGTTTTCTTCCTTTTACCTAAGAGAAGAAGACAGATGAGGGTGAGAGTTAGCAATTCTGAAATCTTGAAATAGAGGAAAAAAAAGTAAAAATCCAATCATAGAAAATGCTCCTTCATTTTAAAAATCAGTTAGTTTGAATTTTTGTAGAAAAGCTTCTATTTTCCTGTATTTAAAACACTTATTTGTTCATTTTTAATTGCACCCAACCCCCATCCAGTCTGACCTAAGTGAAAAATAATCTTGTTTTTAAAAAAAAAGCACATTTTACCATTTCTAATAGTTTTATTTAAAAGAAAAATAGGAAACTGAATATATACCTCTAAGATACAGACTCACTTGAATAAGTGAAAACTACAGGTACCCTCCTGGTTATTCACATCTAATTAATTCCAACAGTCTCTGAAACAGTCTCTGAAATCTTTCTTTAAGAACTGAAATAACTGTGAATATCCAACGTGAAAAGAAAATAAAAATACCAGATTGATTTCTTAAAATTAACATTTTCTGATTGTTGAACTCTGTCACTGTTAAAATTAATCTTTTCAATGCATCCCTGGAATACATGGTTAATTGCCTCTTCTAAACACAATGCACAGTGGGCAATTACCCTTTTGCAGCTACATCTCTGGATTCAGCAGTTTCATTAAATTATAATTATAATGGATTTTCAAAGTTGTCATGAAAATGAAAGATTAGTAGAACTGAAAATGAAAGTTTAATGGCAAGAACTAAACATCAGCAATGAACAACTTCTCTTTGCATTTCAGCTCTGGCCTCTTACCCCATTCCCGTTTCACTTTTAGACTTGCCTGAGATGAATAAGGAACACTGAGCCAAATTGGGGAGTGAACTTTGTTTTTAAAACAGCATGGAGTAATACTTTGAACTCAAGAGATTTACATTTTTGTTTAGTCCATAGTGGTGATAGAATTATAGCATCTTTGTCACACAGGGCTTTCTTGGGGACCCATCTGGCACTTACAGATGAATTGTTTCATTGCTTTAGCAAGCATATGCTCTCCCACATCCAGCTTACCTTTGCTTGCACTAGCTTGCACTAGTTTTGTCCTAAAGGATGTGTTCTTTTCTAGAAATACAGCTTGCTCATGCACATCTGCCTGAAGCTTGTTTTGTGTTTCTTGGAGAGACCGTGACCTGGCTTTTCATTCCTGGTTGGTGAAACATCTGGATTCCTGTGCTGCATGTTTCTTCCTTGCACAAGTTAGGACAGTTCACTGCACATCTGCTTGCTAGCCTCAGTCTCTGCCTGCCGTCTGGCACGACAGGTCATGCTGTGTCCCACTGCTGCAAGGTCCCTCTGGAGGGATGGCTTTAGGGTATGGCTCAGCTCATCAAACCACCATCAAATCCAGCTCCCATGATCCCTCACTTTGGTATTCACTAGCACAGTGAGTCAGGGCACTCAAGCAACCCAGACAGAAGCTAATTTTGTGTTTTGCAACTCGCTGTTGATTGCTTCATCTCCCTGAAAGGCAAGAACACTCCATGGTCAATGGGTAGCAAAAAGCTTCCTAGTAGTTTTCTTTTGGTTTTTCAGCTAGTCAAGCTGACTCACCCTTGCAGGTTGTCATCACTAAATCTGGTGCAAGATGGAAGGAGAGGACATGGCTGGGGCAGCTCGGGATGAGAGCACCCTCCTGTGACCGCCCCACTTAGATCAGCTTAAACGAAACACTGGCTTATGCTCACTCATGTGGGCAGAGCTGCCAGGATCTGCAGCCTGTGCCCTGCCTGCGCCCTGCTTCTCTGATCTGTCAACCATGGACCTCTGTGCTGGCTCCAGCCAGCCATGTGAAAACCAACTACATCTCTTTTCTGGACAATTCTGCAGCTGCATTGGGTCATTTAAGCTGGAATTTATGGCTCCCACAAGTGCCAGTCCCAATGCCATGTGACCATCCAGCTGGAGGTGGTGGGGAAGGACAGAGAAGCAGCAAGGTGTTTTGTCAGCCACCTTCCACCTGAGACCTGGCCTTGCCAGGATTTCTTTGCTCTTCATACCCACATTTTCCTCCTTGGCCTGCTCTTTCTCAGTGAGCTTTTGCTCTTCTGGGGACTCTTCTGCTCCTGTCTTATTCTAGACGCTCACCAGAACCATTTTTCTCCCTGCTCACCAAACTCCAGCATCAGTTCAAACAACTCAGGCTTGAATAGGTCCAGCCTCCACCTGCTTCCATAGGAGCAAGCTCCTGCCTGGGTACCTGTAATGACTCCATCACCTCTGACATCTCCACAGCACAGCACAAGCTCTTCTCACCCTTTTTCTGCCAAAGGCAGTGATGTGTACCTTTGCCACAGCAGAGTCCTGGATTTTATGCACTACAAACCCTAATGATAACAACTCCCAGCAAAACTGCAACCATCACAAAATTTCTGCTGTGCTTGCCAGGTGTACTCCTTTGACCTTGGTTTTTTTTCCACCATAAGCAATATATGTTACTTGGTAATATATTGCAGTGGTTTATGGATCTGTAGATATTCTCCAGAAATTAAAATCTGGAAAAAGCATTCACTTTACTTCTGCAGAGTAAAGGGCCAGAGGTTCACTGCGTGGCAGCTGGCAGATGGCCAGTAGCTTCCTCTGGTGCCCAAAGCTGGAGGGGGTTGCACACCAAGACCTGATCTTGAGTAGTGTGTATCTGAGTCAGAAATCTGGGACTTGCTGCAGTACAAGCCCATGTCAGGAGCTATTCAGGAGTGATAATGAGAGGAGTAATCCTGATTCGTAGAGGGAAGAAGGGGTTATTGCAGTCTTTCAAGGCTGAGGAAGCCCAAAGCTGACTGTAGGAGATGTGAGCAGCTGCCTCTGAGCCAGGCTCATCTCTGGAGCTGGCAGCCAGCACAGTGGGCAAGCTCATGCCAACAGGTCAGCCATGGGGTTTGACATTCAGCGTTCCCAGGGTGAGGATGGCAGGTTGCAAAACCGTGGAGAGATGTGGGGAGAACAGGAGTCATGGGGTCTTGCCTGTGGAGCCCTGCTGGTCCTGTGCTTTCTTTGAGATGTCAGAGTAGCTGTTGTCTGCCAACAACTCGATGTTTGAGCCAAATGCAAAGTCACATATTTGTGTTTTTCTCCTGAAAATTGCAAGCACTGCACACTGCCCCAGGCAGAGGATGAGCAAGCAAATCCGTGAGCAGTCCTGACATGTGGCTAGTGGCTGCCCACACGTGATGCAGTGGTGCTACATGCACTACTGCACAGCAGAAGGTCCCCCAGTGCCTGGCATTGGGGCCTCGATGCCCAAAAATAGCTGGGTTTGTTGTAGGGAGGGTGATTCTGCTGGGGAGCCGAGGCCCCACTTCAAGGGAGAGTCTGTCAAGTCAGAAAACTCAACAGTGCCTTATTTAGAATGCATTTCCCCTGGGTTTGGGAAAGCTATTTACAGATAAATACCAAATCATTTGCTCAAGAGAAGAGGACGTGGCTGAAGTCACTCGTGCCACTGCACAAGGGTTTCGTAGCTCAGGATCCTCACAGTGGATTTGAAAGAGAGGATGTGTCTCCTAACACTGCTTTTAAAATAGACCAGTACTTAAATGAAAGAGCAATTTAAGGGCTCTGGGTGATGAGGACAGCAAACATTTCTCAAAATATGGGAGCTGTCCCCACACAAATCGCAACAGATGACAGTTTACTAAATATATCCACAATGCCAAAACAAACAGCACTAAATACCAAAACAAGGGGTCACTGCAGTCTGTCTTCCATGTGCTGCCTTTCTTTCTGATCTGCAAGAGATTTTTCACTGGGAGGACTGAAAGATGAAGCAGAGAAGTGTATGCAAGTGTCTACCAGGGAGATGGATTCACATGCTGGCAAATGCTATCAGATTGTGCCTTTAAGGGTCAGGGAAATCTGGTGTTATAGTCCTTATCCTTCCCCTAGGACAAAAAAAAAGAGACAGTCACCCAGAAAATGTTACACCAAAGACAATGGCAACTTTATATAGTTAGAGACTGAATGAGGCTTTCAAACTAGGGACCAGGATAAATGAGAAAATAATAATAAATTTTATGGTAAAGTAGCCCTTTTCCAGCCTTTTGTATGAAAATATCAGCCTAAGGGAGTCAGGAACCCAAATTCAACTGACTTTTTTAGAAAACACAAATCTAATTCCCTCAGTCCTTACAAATCTGAGCCAGCTGAGTTATCAGTGAAGAGATAATCATTTTAATGGGCTTCCTAAATGGTCCCCCACACAGGTCTCATCCCAAGTGAAAGCAGCACATGGAGTAGGGCAATATCCAGCCAGGCTCACGTTCGCCTGAGCTTTAATCCCTTTGCAGCCAAAATCCTGAACTCTCATGCATGGAAAATTGCTGTTGCTAATCTTATTTTGCATTAAAAAAAAAGGTACTTTGATCAGCATCTGGCAAGGTACAGGCTTCTGACTTAGAAGAAACCTTGTGTGCTTATGCACTTCACTGCCTGGTAAAATTTCTGGAGTGACACTTTTCCCTTTAAAATTTTGGAAATGCAATAGCAGCTTGATTTCCCCTTTTCTGTCTCATGTATCACTGCACAGTGACACCAGGGCAGTAGACATTTCATAGGCCATAAAACCAGAATGGACTTAATCCTCTTCTCACACTAGATTTACATTTGTGTGACTGTTAGTAAAGTTGGCAGTAAAGATGTTGACAGAGCTGAGGGCTGGCTGGGGCCCAAGGGCACTGATGTTTAAAGGTGGTGATTGGGATTACTAAATCCTGCTTCTAAAGAAGCCTTAGCCCCACTTCCTTCTCTTGAGAATTTTTTTGTTCTCCGTTGAATCGTGACAGAAAATGGGCTGTAGCCACCCAAGACCTGTGTAGGTGTTGCAGTGCAAATCAAACTGCTGCGGCTTGAGAGCTGCCCAAGGATGCCTTACCCTGGTGATGGGAGTGTGACAGGGATGCCTGGCATAGCATGAGCAGAAGGCAAAAGCAGATGTGATTTCTGCAGTACTCAGCCCAGGTGTGTCCTAGAACTACCAAGACCTACAACTATGGAGAAAAGGTCTTTTCCTGGAGGTGGCAAAGAAGGGAAAGGCTGTCAAGAGATTAAAGTAGTTGCTTCTCCAAGTGAAACTACTGCAGGTCTTGTCTGAGCCTCAAAAAAGGGGCTTCAGGGATGAGAGAAAGCCATCAAATGAAAATGCGTAAGCCCTTGGGTGCCTTCTGCTGCCCAGATTTGTTTTACAAGCATTGGATCTTGCAGCTGGCCTGTGGGAGCCATTTTTCAGAGAATCTGCTTGCCCAGCTGCTGGTATTTCCTTATATCCTGCAGGTTCCTGAATCCAGACTTAGCATTTGACTACTACATCGTGTTTCTCCAGCTTCTGCTATGGTTGGCCAAATACGGTGTTTCTTGGCAAGTTTTTCTCACCCAACTTCTGAAAAACAGAACCAAAACTGAGATGCCAAACTGCCTGTGAGCTGCAGTGTGCTTGGGAGGCACCAGCCAATCTTGTAGCATGATGGGTAAAGCTGACAGGACTCGTGTGGTCTCAGCTGCAGGCTCGTTACAGTGCTCTTACAGATACACTGCAGGGTACAGGAGGCAATATTTTTTTATTAGACTGACTAATACAAGTGGAAAAAAGTGAGTAATGTTTTGTGGTTTAAGATAAAGGAATTCTGACCCCAAAACTTTCCCTATGTTTACTAATAAGATCAAGTCAAGGTCTTATAGACTCCTAAAGGTCTGTTAAGTCCTTAACCTAGACTTATCAGGAGTCTAACAGACTCCTAAAACACAATCTGCTAAGCCCACTAAGCCCATCAAGAATGTGAGGCTTCAAGTGGGATCCATAAAGGCACTTAAGTACCTGAAGCAAAACTTGGACAGGTCAGAGGTACCTCAGTAAAAACCTGTGATCCCAGAGACTCCACTCAACTTGTATTAAGGGCTGGGAGGGGGTTGGCTTTTAATTTTCAGGGTGGAACCATAAGTTATATCTCTTTGCATAGCAAACCCATTTCACCTGTAGCCGAGGAGCTGGTGCATTTGGGGAGGTGGGAAAATGTAGACTTGGAAACCTTAATTCATGCACAGTGCCACATTATAAAAGGAGCAAAACGAGCCCTGCACAGGTGCCTGGTTGCAGATTGCAGGTGCCCGTCCTCAACTTAGGCTGTGCCCCTGTATGAGCAGAGTCTGGTGCCTCTGCTCTGAAAAACTTGGAATCACAGAATCTTAAGGCTTGGAAGGGAACTCAGCAGATCATTCAGTCCAACTCCCCTGCCAGAGCAGGACCACCTAGAGTAGGTCACACAGGAACTTGTCCAGGTGGATTTGGAATGTCTCCAGAGAAGGAGACTCAACTACCCATCTGAGCAGCCTGTGCCAGTGCTCCCTCACCCTCACAATGAAGAAATTCTTCCTTGTGTTTCTTTGGAACCTCTTCTGTTCCAGCTTGTACCCGTTGCCCTTTGTCTTAGCACTGAACATCACAGAGTACAGCCTGGCTCCATTTACCTGACACCTGCCCTTTACATATTTGTAAACATTAATGAGGTCATCCCTCAGCATTCAGCATTGGTTACCTTAGGACAGTTACACCCTTAATCACCTCACTCATTCAGTGCTGAATAGGAAGACTCAAAAGCATGATGCAGGCTCCTGGATGCTGCTATAAGGTTCAAGCACTAATTTGTAAGTTTAGAAGCCTCCATTTTTTTCTATCTTTAGCCAGGAAGCACAGGTAAAATCAAGAGGAAAAGGTAACAGAAGAAAAGGTGAGGATAGTAACACTGAGAAATGTAGATTTACTAATTATGAACCTATTCCAGGAGACTTCCTACAGATTTGCTACGACTTCAGTATTATTAACCTTTTTCTCTTTTGGGGCTGTGCTTCTCTGTCCTTAAATTAGCTGGTGACCTAACAAAGTACAAAGCATGTGCAACCTTAACCATCTAAGCGTTTCCACTGACTTCAGCAGGAACAGTCAGGTGTTAAAGGGAGCGTCCATGCCTAACTGGTCACCTGGACCTTACACACCAGGGACAGTGTTATACAGAAACCTTCAGATTAAATGAGAGCATTTCTAATGTGATTACAGTCAGATTTCCTTTTATGTTTTGCAGAGGAAAACGGTATGCAAATGCTGCCCATGTCTAAATGGATTCAACTTTTCTTTCCTCTTGTTTTGATCTCCCTAATTCTGACAAACAAGTTGCCTGTGATTGCTAAAGAGAAAGTCTCCCCAAGGCATTGGGCCATAAGCATTTTTTGAGGAGCCCTATGGATTTAGGCAGACCCTTGTTTACCTGCTTCTGGCTGCACTTTCCCACTCCAGTGCTCTTCCTCCATTTCCACCTCAGTGGAGACGAGGTGAATTGTGCCTGGGAACTAAGCCAGGGTAAAAATAACTGAGGTGGGGAGGGTGCTGCTCTTTTAAAGCAGTATCCTGGTCTGTTTAACGACACAGCAGTACAGAGAGCTGCACCAGCACAACGAAGGGAGCGTGACCCAACCACTCTTTAAAAGCACAGCCACCAAACACCATGTCTGCAAAACCGCAGCCTTATATCCTCTGTGTTGCTGCACCAGCAGGATGGAAGGTAGGAAAGTCCAAAGGTGAGTTTTTGCTCTCATCTCTCCCTCTGCTTTCCCAGCTCCCTCTTGTGAAGAATGGGTTGAGCAGAGAGCAATGGGGCATGAAGGCTGAGGTTTCTGGCACGATGCTGGTCCCTTGTTCTCCTGTTGTATCATTCTGTTCCCAGCTCGAGCTTGTGCTGTGTGTTCCTGTCTCTGTGCTGGATCCTGCTGCCCCCCCAGTTGTGCTGACATACCTCCTTGTGTCCATACCACAATCAGATGCTGGGACCAGTACAGCTGAAAACAAAGTATTCCTCTTTTGGGCTAGTTTTCATCTGTCTCCCAGCTCCAGCTCGAGTGCGCACACCGTGCCAGCACAGCACAGGGGGTTGAATGCAGGGGAAAGAGAAGGGTCACTAGGCCAAAGGTTTATTCTAGCAGACCACAGAGCAAACATGATTTGGAGTATCCAAACAAACTTAACTCACACGGCCATCACTATCCTTCAGAGTTAACACTTTTTCCGGTGGATTTGGGACATTTGCTCTCTCTCTGATGCTGGAATCTAGTCAGGAAAATTTGGCATTATAGAAGGGATGTCCTGCCATGAAACTGGTGTCATTCATCCACCTGAGACCTGCAAGTGTCAGATATCTGGATGCCTTGTGCAAGGGACACCCAGCTCTGTGAGTCTGCTGTTCAAGGTGATGTGGGAAGGCTGGGATGAGACACTGCTGAACTGATCATATACTTGTTCAGGTGGCACATGGAAACTGTCAGGGCTTCTCATCCCTACCACAGTTACCTTCACCAGTATGTTTGCTGGCTGTAGCCTGCAGTGCTATTCTGCCGGCCTTTTCCTCAGTGCCTCATGCATCCATCCAGGCAGCTCAGTTTGGACACTCGTGGGAAGTAGGTGACAGCCCTGATCACACAGCTTCCAGCTCCTTACTTTCACAAGGACTGATCCCTGGCAGTCATTTGCTAGCCTGTCAGGCAGCACCCACACACCTATCACAGCATGAGTCCAAGTAGTTCCAGTCATGAATGACAGGACAGGAGGAAATGGGCTCAAGTTGCACCAGGCAAGGTTTAGATTTGAGATTAGGAATATCTTTTTCATTGAGAGTGTTATTAAGTATTGGCACAGGCTGCCCAGGAAGGTGGTGGAGTCCCCATCCCTGGAGGTATTTAAAAGACACATGGCTTAGGTGCTGGGGGTCACGGTTTGGTGGTGGGTTTGACACTGTGAGGTGAGTGGTTGGACTTGGTGATCTTAAAGGTCTTTTTGAACTGAAATTATTTTATGATGCCATGATTTAGCAGTTCCTAGTTGGAAGGCTGTATGTAAAAGGAGAGATGAAAGCTTATTTTTACAGTGTCAGGCTCTACTGAGTAATCAACAGAAGGAAGAACTAGCTATAAACTAGGTCTGTGTGACTTAATTCTCCCTTTGTGTCCTGCACATTTTTTTAATGGTATAACTGTTTAATTGCTTGCATTATGCCTGCTCAATAACACCATTTAGCATTAGTAATGCTTCGGGCCCTATCTTCAAAGTGCTTTACAAGGTAGTTATGAAATGCACAATTGAAGTGAAAACAAGCCCCTTGGGCTGGGACCGAGCCTGGCAGGTGCCTGCAGTGCCGTGCACACCAGGCTGAGGAGCCATGTGATTCACGGCAGGGCGATGCCAGCGGGAAGGGCACGGAGTCGTAACCTGAGGTGGTGTTGTCCACAGCACTACAGGTTGAGAGCTCTAATAGGCTTTTCCTGCTGAATTTGGTGGCATGTGGAGGAGCCTCAAAGTGATCGAGAAGAGGGTTGAAATAATTCTTCAAGTGGTACTGCTTGGCTTTGATATTGCATCTTCTCCCCTTCCTTAAATGCGAGATTGCTATCTGGCAGTCAGAGCCAGTCAGCTTCCAGTTGGAAATGCTTGTTTCCCTTGGAGGGTCTGCAATAGAGAAACCACAGCATAGAAGTTAGGAAACTACAGCACAGTTGGAGCGCACCACTTTGCCTTCAGCTCTGTCCGTGCAGCATCAAAGACAAGTGTCACTATATAAACACTAATTAATGCTCAATAAAACAAGAGAAAAAGTACAAAGAGCACTCAGGACAATGTGGTGCAAGGACAGCATGAATTGGAGCAGGTGCTTTCCAAGACAGAGCAGTGCAGTTGAAACCAGCTTCAGCTGATGCTTCTGCAAGATCGTGTTCTCAGGCTCCAGCTGAAATCGCACACAAGAAGGTGTAGAGTTCAGTTTTGCCTAGAAAAGAAAAACTCACAGAAAATCAGGGCTCCCAGTCTGACAGAACCTTAGACATACCTGTGGGTATAAAGAGAACCTTGGTTAAGTAGGCACATTTGGCTTCGTAGCCTCCAAATACAGGACTTCTCTTCCACTTAGTTGATGTTTTATCAGCACAGATTGAGGAGAAACTCTGTGTTATCAGCACTAGCAGGAAGTGGCTTTTGGGAAGTTACATTTTTTCTTTGGATAGTCATCTGAATTCTCACTTTGTGAAGTCTACAGGCAAAAGTAGTATGAAACGGAACAGATCTAAGACATTTCTTCCTCTCCCCCTTGCAAAACTCTCCTCTGAAGTTCTACTCCCACTCTCAACGTTCACCTAGCTGGCCCTCATTTTCCATTTCAGAGTTCCAGCTGGGTGAGGCCAGGCGACGCTGTCCCTGAAGCTGAAGAAAGAGCCTAAATATGAAAGAGATGGGAAGGCAGCTTGTACCTGGGATCTGTGTGTGAGGTGAAGGGAGCTGAGCTTGGACAGGGCTGTGTAGGAACTGGAAAGGTTTCCAGTTTTTGCAAGCTTATGTTCCACATCTTCTAAGTTTGCTTTGGGGCTACTGCAGATTTGTGACAACACAAAAGCATTTTATTTCTTTGTATCACCTATGACTCCAAATCTCCCAAGACCAGAACGTGGTTCTTATCAACACACAGGTTTTCTTACTTCCCACGGGCCCCAAAGCCACGGGGTGGGATGAGCTGCGTTATCCCGGGATGGAAAACATGGGGAAATCCCAAGCACAGAACCGAATGCTGGCGAGGGCAGGAGTGCGTGAGGAGCAAGGGACAGTCCTCTGGCTCTCGCTGGGGCACCCCACGGCACACGCAGCCCCGCGGGAGCTGCCGGCCCGGCGGGAGGCTGCACAGCTCCGGCGCCAGCAGCTGCCTGCCCCGGGCAGCCGCCGCACGCGTGGGCAGGGCCGGCTCATGGGGACGGAGGCAGCCCGGGGAGCCCCCCCCAGCCCCGGCGAGGGGAGGCGGAGCGGGGCCGGGCCGAAGGGGCCGAGCCTCGGGAGCCTCGGCCGCGCCGCCTTCCCGCCCGCGGGCGCAGAACGCGCTCGCTCGCTCGCTGGTAGCGACCGGGGCGGGGAGCGGCCGGTCCCTCCTCCTCCTCCTCCTCCTCCTCCTCCTCCTC
>WBNH01005003.1:78039-112630 GCA_013401255.1 Urocolius indicus
GCCGCGCCGCTACCTGCCGCTCTTTGTTCCCCGCCGCCGCCGCCGCCTTTGTTCCCTCGGTGCCGGCTTCACCTTCGGCACCGCCCGCGCCCCACGCGGGACGCGGCCGGAGACCGTGGTCCCGGGGCGGGTTCCCCTCCTCTCGCAGCGCTTTTTGCCCGGGAAAGCGGGGGCAGCGGCCGGAGCCGAGGGGTGTGGGTGCTCCCGCCCCGCCGGGCCCNGCTGGCAGCGACCGGGGCGGGGAGCGGCCGGCCCCTCCTCCTCCTCCTCCTCCCCCTCCTCCTCCTCGCCCTCCCGCCCGCCGCCGATGCCGGGACTGCGCCCGCGGTGAGTGTGTCCCGCCGGGAGCCGCCCGCGGCAAGTTGCGGCGCGGCCCCGGCTGCGCCTTTGTGCGGGCAGCGGTGGCTCTGCCCTNAGACCGTGGTCCCGGGGCGGGTTCCCCTCCTCTCGCAGCGCTTTTTGCCCGGGAAAGCGGGGGCAGCGGCCGGAGCCGAGGGGTGTGGGAGCTCCCGCCCCGCCGGGCCCGGCCCTGCCGGTGCCGGCCCCGCAGCCAGCGCTGCCCCGGCTGAGCGCGGCGTGTGCTGAGGCGGTGGGCAGCGACCCCAGGGACGGGGAGCCCGCGGGGAGGGGGCGAGCAGGTGAGCGGCGCTTCCCCGCTGCTCCGCGTCTTGCGCGGGTGCTTGGATTATCCCCCGTAAAGTTGTTATCTCTTACGTTACGTGTTTGGAAACTGATGGCGGGGAGTTATTCAAAGTTCTCAGCAGAGTTGGAAAAAGGAGTTAGTACTGTCCTGCGGGAGCTACGAGGCGTTTCTTCAGTCACTGCGCTGGATAAAACGTTGCCTGCTGAGGGCTCGCGGTTTCTGTTCTTCCCACTGCACATGGGATCCTTTCTCTTTCTCCCTCCTCCGCCCTCTTGCATGTCATCCTCCCTCCCGCCTTCCCGCTTTCCCATCTTTCAAGGACTCTTGGCAGCCTCCTCTTTCCTCTCGGAGCAGTTACTACAGATCTGTGTTACTGTAGCCCACGGGATATGCAGCACGTGGGGATTTCGGTCTGTAAAACTTGGTGCTGTCGTTGTGTCAGGTGCTCTATGCGTGTGGATCCACGGAAAAGCTCTCGCTCCTCCTTTCACCTCCCTGACTAAAGCCAGGCTCAGTCCCCTCATTGTCACTTCAAAACAGGGTTGTTCTTTCTTCTCTATTTTGTCTGATAGCTGCTGGAGGAATTGGGAGGTAGAGCAGGTGCACAGTCCTCAGGTTACTCAAAATGCCCAGAGAAAAAAAAAACTTTGAGCAAGTTTGAGAGTTTCTCAAAGTCAGCGACTGTGTATTCCTCACTCCTCTGCTTCCCTCTTTCAGAGTGCCTCATGTCCCATCTGTCTTGCCCTCCCTCTTTCTGTCATTCCCGCATTTTTCCTCCCTCTGAGCTTTCAGGGCAATCTCCCATCACAGGACAGACAAAGACCTAGTGCTGTGTGCAGTATCTTGGTTTCTTCTTGTGACTGTTGGCCAAGCTGACAAACCCGTAGCTTGGCAGGCGTGTCTGTTTATACCTCTGTGTGAAATGCAATACCTGCAGAAGGGACACACGTGGCCTCCGGCACCCGGGTGGGTGAGTCATGAGCTTTGGCCCCTCCTGGGATGGTTTTACAGCTCTGGGAAGCCCCGTGGGGGCTGTTAACGCTGGCCCCAATAACAGTATCTTCCACTCCACAGACACACACACAGCCACCTCACACTGAAATCAGGGCAGCCTAAATAATTGATTTCCAAAGGCAGAAGAAGGCATGTTGTAGCGGGAGGGGAAGGGGTAGTGTGGAAGGAGGATGTGATGGTAGGGAAGTCCTGGCATCCCCAAGCGATGACAGTGGGGATGAGTTGAAGCAGAGAGGGATTGGCAGTGACACACAGGAGTTTAGAGGGATGATGGAAAATCAGCAGTGACCACAATAAACACATTGCCCTGTACTGATGTGTGCCGTGGCAACGTTTGAGCCCTCTGTGGGCGACATGCTGCACACGTATTCAGAAGTGTATAAATGATGTTTGTTCTTCCCTTCTTTATAATGAAAAGCAATGTATGATAATTCCCTTTTTACACTCATCATCTATAAAAACATACCTCAAAGTCCCTTTATTTAAACAATTCTTTACAACTAACCTCAGGAATCTGTATTTTAAGTGCTGTTGGTACCATAGTGTGTTAAGATTTGAGCACAATAGTGTAAGAGAGGCAAAGGAACTTTTTTTTTCCCCTTCAAATTAAATCTGACTAAAAGTTCGTTAAAGGAAATGAGAACTTTGTTGGTGTCAGTAGGACTCAGCCAGTCCGGTAGTGTGCTAGCTATTTTGTATTTGTTTGTCAGGCGAAGATTTTAAGCATAGACACAATGAAGCAATTCAAGAAGCAGCATGCGTTACTGGCTAATGATCTAATGGGTTGAAAATGCTTTATCTCCCTAGTTGTTAATTTCAAGTTTCGTGGTGTAAGGGAAAGCTACAAGACAAAACAAAAAATCATTACTCCTTGTTCCTTTGCAGTTTTTAACTGTGAGTTTTACGTTGTCTCTTGTAATAGGTTTTTGAGTAAATTACTTCATATTTTGGGAGAAAAATGCCTTGTTTTGGGGGGGGGGGAATGAGCCACAGTTTCGCCCTTTTACTGATTGCATTGTCAAACCCCTCTACCAGTAATTAATTCCATAATCAGTGAATTTAGCTCTGCGTGGTTTCCTCGCTGTCTGAACGTGGAAACGAATTAAAGAAAAGAAGGCAGGAAGACACACAGCTTGGAAGATCAGGTATAAAGAGCCTCATTCATGTTGCTTTATCTGTAGTACAGGGATATGCCTTTACTCCATGAATCATCTCCTGACATCTGTTTGCAGCTCTGTTTTCTTAGCAACTGCAACTGTGTTTTAGGTCTGGGCCCTCAATGGCTGGGTTTGTACAGAGAGATGCGAAGAGACGATCCAAACTCTTCCAAGTGAAGCTACGCCTTTCAGCCCATTTACCCTATTTCTTTGCATCCCTGGAGCACAATGAATACTGGTTTTAAAAGCCTACCAGCTGAGATGCTTTTTTCTGGGTTATGTGCAGAGACGCTTATCTGTTGCTTACCACAACTGAAGTGTTTCCCCAACATGATCTGGCAGGGTGGGAGGGCACCTCTCAGGTTGTCGTGGGCTGTGTTGTTTCTCACGTTGAAGGAACGGGCCGTGTGTGCCACCACGCTTGCCCTGGCTTTCCTGCGCATCGCTTTGAACTGCCATGGGACTCTCCATGTGGGAGAGGATGTGGTCTGAGAGGAATGCTGGAACTGTAGGCAGTGATGGTAAGGACCAACTCCCAGTAAAGTGCCTGTTTGAACATGTAGTTGGATTAGGTGTTTGGATTGTATGTGTAGAGTGCTGTATGTCAGGGCTGGATCCGTAAGCTGCGATTAAAGATGACATTTCATACACCTCTCACCTGATCTTCCTTTAATTGAATTTTGTCCCTGGCTGGTGTGGGTGGAAGACTCATGTAACTGAGACAGAGGTGGCCATGTAGCCACTGGGAGATCAGGCTGATTTGATTTTTGCCAGTTGTGCTCAGTGGTGGGGATCAAGACCTGGCTTGGATCTGGGAGAGTTTTTTACTTCAGCTAATGTGTTTGAGTTGGTCTGGAGCATGAGTTTGTGTCTGGGAGTACAAGTGGTGTGTCCATGCTAAGGGACAGGCCTTGTTCAGCCCACACCTTCCCGTGCAAATGTGCAGCTCCCGTAGGAGGAGCAGGAAATTATACCTACTGCCGTAGTGTCCGTAGGCCATGGATTTCACTGCCTGCCCTTCCTGGAATGACTTGTGAAGCATGAAAGGAGTCAGCAGCAAGTACTCACTGTGAAGGATAAAAGTATTTTGACTTGGGATAATGCTGAGAGGGGAAAGACTCCCAATGTCTGGAACATTTTGTCTGTAAAGGGATTGCAGAGTGGAGATGGGAATGCTGAACGGTGTCTCTGAATATTGGCTGGCTTCCTGTGACCTTCATGGTTTGCACCCCAGTGTTAGCAAAGATACAGAGAAGACAGCCTATACAGATCATCTAAATCACAGCGTTCACAGCAGGAGATGAAGTATGTTGCTTCTGTGGAGACGCTAAAGGGCCTGGATAGGTACAGAAGAGGGAATGGGAGGAAAACCCCTTTTCTTTAGTTCAGCTGTGCACTCAGGAAGGGAGCAAAAAGTTGCACTGGGGAAACAGTGCAGCATAGGCTGTTATCTCCCCACAGGAGGGGAAATAGGGCAGAGTTTTGTCTCTGGCCTTGAGTTTGGTCTCTGGCCTTTCACAGGGAGGCACATTTGCTTTCTAGTATTCCTGCAGTCTGCTGATAACTCCTGACACAATGCAGCCACACAAATCTGCTCGAGAGGTTTTTAAGGAATTACTGACCCTGATACGAGTGGTACTGTTTGTGACCAGGGACGGGGAAGAAGAGAAAAGAATAGTTTTACTTATTTGAGTTCTAAGACTCAGGCTGCAATTTCTATCAAAGGAAATGACAATTAAGATGGAAAACAAAGCACTTGTAATTACTTCAGTGGAAGTGTAGGGAGGAGACAGAAATGTGGGTTTTAAAGGAAAAAAGTTTTGCTTGATGAATCTTTTGACCTGTTGATTGCCAGGAGAAAGACAAGAAGTTGGTGAGTGATGGAGTGAAAGGATGAGGTAGAGAGGGGAATGAATATACTGTTGCACATGCCTTCTTGGTCTGTGGCAAACAGCTCATGCAACTAGCCACAGAGTGGTTGCTAGGATGCTTCAGAAGTGAGTTTCGATCATTTTGCATTAGTGAGACCTCTGTTTCATGTTGAATTTACTTTTATTGTTAATAAACACCTAAATGATGCACAGAGAGAAATGAAAGCTGCCCTGCAAGCATCATGTCCTGTTGTAGTAAGAAGGGATGTGTTATAGTGAGTGTAGGGATTTTAGTTGCAGGAATATTTGGTAAAAGCTTCAAGTTCAATGATTAAATCAGAGAATCACAGAATCATAATAGTTGGAAGGGGCCTCAAAAGATCATCCAGTCCAACTCCCCTGCCAGAGCAGGGTCACACAGGAACTCATCCAGGTGGGTTTGGAATGTCTCCAGAGAAGGAGGCTTCACAACCCATCTGGGCAGCCCCTTCCAATGCTGCCTCACCTGAACAGGGAAGAAATTTTTCCTTGTGTTTCTTTGGAACCTCTTGTGTTCCAGCTTGTACCTGTTGCCCCTTGTCCTGTCATTGGTCATCATTGAGAGCAGCCTGGCTCCATACTCCTGATACCCACCCTTTATGGATTTGTAAACATTAATGAGGTCACTCCTCAGTCTCCTCCAAGCTAAAGAGCCCCAGCTTCTGCAGTCTTTCATCAGAAGGGAGATGCTCCACTCCCTTCATCATCTTTGTGGCTCTGCACTGAACTCTTTCCAGAAGCTCCCTGTTCTTCTTGAACTGAGGGGCCCAGAACTGTACACAACATTCCAGATGTGGTCTCGTGGGCAGAGTAGAAGAGGAGCAGAACCTTTCTCCACCTACTGCCCACAGCCCTTCTAATATACCACAAGATGCCATTGGCCTTCTTGGCCATGAGGACATGTTGTTGGCTCATGCTCATCCTGCTGCCCACCAGGACCCCCAGGTCCCTTTCCCCTACACTACTCTCTAAGAGTTCATTCCCCAACCTGTAGTGGTATGTGGGGTTATTCTTTTCCAGATGCAACACTCTACACTTGCTCTTGTTGAAGTTCATTAGATTTCTCTCCATCCAACTCTAGCAAAGCCAAGCCCTCTTGGTGAAGTTGGATGCATATTGTCTAGTTACAAGATGTTTATGAAGAAGCACAAAGCTTCTCTGGTGGAGATATTTTCTCACTTAAGTGTAAACTGAGGAGAGTGCTTCTTTGCTTACTTCCTTTCCCCCAGCTTAGAAGAGTGAGATTCATCTTGCCAAACTACAGCATAGCTGTCTGTGTGAGAGACAGTTGTCCAGATTCCTTTTGTAGTTACTTAAGAGGACCAAACACTTTTGGGCCATGATTCATCCACACTGCATTGGACATCTAAAAATACATTGGACAAACTGCCCTAGAAGTGCCTGTTTCTCTCCATTGTTTCTGCAGAGTTCAAACAATGAACACACAGGGAAGCATCTCTTTTGTAGCTGTTTAATGTCAGGAGAGCTGAATCTCGGCCAAAATGTCTCATATCCCCGCAGAAGAGATTCTAGGGGAGCTCCTCATGTCCTGACTCTATCAGGCCCGGAACCCGTGTGGGTTGCCCAGTGTAAGGTGGTGTGCCTGGAGGGCTTTACCCGAGACCAGACAGCAGTATCTAGTTCAAGGCCATCCTCCTGCCCTGGTCAGTCACTGGATTCAGAAAAGCTTTGGGCTGGACCCACAGTGCCAGACAACCTCCTGCTATAAATAAGAGGCCAAAAGGGATTTGCGGAGTGGCTTTCTCAAGGTCGCACATGAGGTTAGTGACAGAGGTGGAAGCAGTGAGGATGACTGCAGGCTCCCAGAGGTGTGTTCCTTCCCCTGCCCATCCTCCTTGCATCTGCTTTGCAATCTGCTGCTCTGCCAGGGGCGAGAAGGGCTGCCTGGCACTCGGCGGTGGTCGGCAGTCGGTAGGTACTCCTTTCCTTTTTGTGAATACTTTTTGCTGAATTCTACAGGCTTTTGCTCATCCTCCTTTCCTTCTCTTTTCCAAAAATCCATAGTTCAGGCACATAGCTGAATTACTATGTATCCACTTTGCTGGTGTGAATGATTGGATGAATGCTCTCAGTCACAAATGGTAAACATCGGAATAAACCTGCTACAGTTTGGGCTTGCAGTGGCCTAAGACAGCACGTGTGATTGTTCAGTGGTGTTCAGATGGCGTGTGGAAACTCTAAACCTTGCAATGCATATACAAACGCAAAGATCAGGGAGTGCTGGAGCTGCACAGGGAGCTGGGACCCAGTCTGCTCTGAAGTGTTGCTGCTGCCACAGTGTCGTTTAACAACACGGAAAAAAAAAAATCACTACCTCCTCTGGAAAAAGCCTAACTTATCTGTGCAGGTCAGCCGAGGAGGCTAAGAATAAAATTCCTTCTGTGTGGAGAAATTGTTTACAGCAGAAAGACTTCTGCTAAATGAGCTGGATGTCTAGCAGAATTTGTAGAAGGAATTTGCTTGTATGACAGAGATAAGAAGTACAGGCAAGTACCAAGTATTAAATGGATCCTGTGCACTTCTGATTTCAGACAAACACCAGAGCATTCTCCTATCTCTTTTTTTTTTTATACGTGGGAAAGAATATGCCATGAAACAGCAAGAATGTGTTGTCTGAGCCAGGATTTGATTCCTAAAGTTCTGCCTAGGAGGTCTGCGGGTGAACTCCAGGAGGTGAAACAAATTGCAATTTGATCTGAGAGAGAGCAACTGGGGAGAGGAGTGAAAGAGCAAGCTGTTAAATAAGAGCTGGGAGAAAAGCTAGTCTCCAAAAACAAGTATTAAAGATAAATTCCAGGTATTTCCTGGTATTGTCATCCTGCTTCATCAACTGCTTGGACTGTAACAAGTGGTTTCACAGCAGAGTGACAGGTTTAGGGTTGTGTTTTGTTTTGTTTTAAAGAAAAATTCCGTGTCTGATAGATCGTTCGCAGTGTTGTTTCTTACACAGAACTGGGTGGGATGTTGGTGATGAAATACTCCTGGGATGGAGAAAGCAGAGCTTGTTATTGTAAGAGGGAAGTATCAGCAGGGCTGGCTTTGTTTTGGAGGAGTGCAGAACCTGAATTTTCTTCCCAGTGAAGTACCCAGGGCACCTTGTAATTTCCTAAGAAGGAGGAAGCAGAAACTTGTGGAATGTAAATGTGAGCAAACACTGTTCCTGCAGAGCAATTGTGCCTTACTAATAGCGTAGGTAAACTTGGAATGGCTTTACAGATAGTGCTTGTTAGTAAACGCTTCGCCGTTTAAAAGCTTGGAGGTGATTGTGAATGTCTTTCTTGCAAGGATTCTCAGGCAAGCCTGCCCAGGAGTTTACTGTACTGAAAGTGGATGTGTGGATCGTGAGGAAATTGAAGCATATCCTGTTCCAGGGACTTGAGTTAGCGGTCAGACGTCAGCTCCTTGCTGGAGTTTCATCCTGGATGGTGACTTGGAGAAGAGCGTCTCTGCACACCCTACAGACACATGCCTGAGTGGGCTGTAGCTGGGTGAGGCTGCCAGACATGTCTCATGGCTTACCTCACCTGCTTGGCCGTGGCTTTGCTGTGGCTGCCCGGCCCAGGAGGGAATGATATGGCAGCTCTGCTTACACAACGTGCATTCTCTGTTGCTTGACTGAACTTGTCTATAAATAACATTTGTGTTAGTAATATTGCTATCTTTCGGTGAGGGAGATGCACAGGGCTCATGGGCATTGGGCCTGTTTTGTTTCCCTTGTAGGAAATCCTGATTCTCAAAGAAAGCAGCCTGGACAGTTCTGCAATTCAGACACTGATGAGGAGAATGACATCCTGCATGTGCAGAAGGGGAATGTGTGAAATAAGGAAGGCACCTTTTAGTCTGGGCTGTTGCTGATTTCAGCCATTGCCTTTGCAATTGCAACTGGTTTTTTGCTTGTGTTTTTCCTAATTTTGTATAGTGAGAACAGTTTATTCTAGCAGGTTATTGCATAGCACCAAGGTCTTTCTCTCGGGTTGTCTGTAGCAGTTTGGCTCTTTGATTCTCTCTGGCAACAGTACTGGGTAAGAATAACACTGTTTGGCCTAGTTCTCAGTGCACACAGAAAGTTACACCACAGGCTTGAAACTATGCTATAAATCACAGATTTAAGTTTGTGTGGTTTGTTTTTTTTTTTTTCCTAAGGCAATTAATTCTTTGAAAGCAAAGAGAAAGACATTTTATTTAAGCACTAAACAACAGTACTTCCCTTTGCAGAGCAGTGCAGAGGCTCTGCTGAGATGCCTGAGTGAAGCACTGCTTTTTCCTTCAAGTGGAGGGTCCTGCACAGTCAGCGTGGGAGAGAACACTATCGCAAGGCTCTTTTCATGTGTGCTAAACTAGCACAGGCTTGCAAACATGCAGGCTGCGCTTGTAGGAAGGCTGCTTTGGCCACAAACCTTCAAGTGTGTGGGGCAGGAGGTGGAAAAACACACAATCGAGATTGTGACTAGAACTTTAGAGGGGAATCTTCAGTTGGAAGAGTTATCTGGACATGAAAACCTTGCCCTTTGGAGAGGCAGCAGAGGTGTGCTAGGATAAGAGTGGTAGTTTGCATTGCTGTACCCTAAGCTGGGCATGCTTGAGTGAGCAGCTGAAGAATTCACAGCTGCCAGGCTAGGACCTATCATTTAAATTGTAATTTGCCCTTCAGATTTTGGCAAGCTTCATTTGCCATTTGCTTGATAAATCTCTCTTTTGTGTCTCTTCCTGCCTGCGAAGAACAGCAAGCACTGCTGGAGAGAGCTACTTGCAGTGGATTCCTTTCCTCTGCTATATTTAGTGATCAGAACAAGTTTGTGATCTTTACAGGATTACTGCCAGAGCAGATAGGTTTAGCATGAGACATGCCCTTTCTCTTTTGGATCCCAAATACATGCTGCATTTCGCTTTCCTTCCCCTTTCCTGACACCATCAATGTCTCTGTCTGCAGAGGTCCAGTGTGCAAACATTGCAGTGCTGCTTCCAGTGATTTTGCTCACTAAGAAGAGACTAACAAGTCTCTGCTTTACTGAAAAGTCCTGCTTTTAGACTGCTTCGATCCCTACCTTTCCCTTTTCTTAATTTCCTGGAAGAGCAGACTTACTATTCTTCAGGAAGATCTTTCTGAACAAGAACAGCCTTATGATTTAATTGAGAAACTCCAGGCCTTTTATTGCCTAGGAGAGCTTTGCTCAACAGAATAATCTGTTTGTTAACCATCTGTCTGTTTCCTTTATTTGGGGTAAAAGGGAATCAGGAAAGTGGTGGAAAGGAAACATTTGTATTCCTTCAAAGGCAGAACATGACTAGGAGCCTGATTCTCATGAATATCATGTCATTAACGCAGAGCAGGTGTAGTTATTATATACTGCTATTTTAAATACCTCTTACACCGTGTAAAGTGGCCCCAGTGTTAATGGCTGTGAGTCTCTGTTAAAACATCAACCAAAGAATTTCAACTGCAATCTGGAGGAAAGGCACAGCTGTTAAATAGAGAAAGAACTTCTTGCAATGCTTCTAGCTTGGCTAAAGCAGGCAGCCTTTTCAATTTGTTCTGATCAGGCACTCCTCTGCGTGAGTGTTAAGTTTACTCCGATTGCAGGCGATTCCCTCCCCCTTCCCTCCTCCACTGTAAAAACTGACTCTGAGCCAGGAAGCTCTGAGGAAAGGGTATGATGAGCTGCAGGCAGCCCTTTGCTTTTGTGATGGGAACTGCATGCCTGAAGGTCAGAGGTCTGTCTGCACCCCTCAGCCACACTGCACACTTTCCCCTTGCCTGAAGGAGGCTGGGCAGAGCATGGCTACTGACCTGGCTACTGGCCTCTCCTGGGCCCAAGTAGCTGAGGTAAGGGCCTGTGTGAAAACTAGTAGGAGTGAAGCGACAGCTATTGTTCCGCTGTTGTATGCTTGCCTCATTAACCAAGTGGGTTGGAAGAGGTCATGTTTCTGCCCTGCACTTCCCAGGTGTAGCATTGATCCCGACCCAGCTTGCATTTTGTCGATAACCCTTCTGTGCAGCCCCGTTATCTGCAGGGAGCAGCCTTGGGGCTGCCGCATGGCTGGCGTGCTGGCGGCCGGGGAGGCTGCCAAAGGCCTCTGCCTTGGAAAAGCTTCTGTGTTCCAGCCTTGCAGCAGCACACTGTTATCAGTGGCACGGCTCTTTGCACACAGAGGCTTCTGGGCTCACACAGGTAGGTTTCGGCTGGGATGCACTTATGGGCTGTGTGTTTTGGAGACTGAGTCATCCCTCAAACCCTTGACTTCGATGGAGCCATGAAGTCACCATGGTATTTTTGGCATCCCACATAGCAGCGTACCCTGGGGTGAGGGGCATAGCATCAACCTTCTGAGCTTCCAGGCATCCACCACTCTCCTTTTTTTTACATTAACAACTGTGATTTTGAGTTCTGAGCAGTCCTGATTTTTACTGATGATATGGGAAAACTCGGAAATCAGTTGAAAAGTGAAAGTTTCCTCCAACTTTAAGAAGTATACTTCAGCACTGCATTTCCTTCTGGGAGCAGATGAACGTGAGAGAGGCTCTTATTCTGAGGGCAAGCAAATGCATTGTGCACCTCCATGGGTCAGCTTTTGTGAGTTGTGTGAACGAGGAGTAGCTCTGTTAATAAAAGCATTTCTCTTGCATGTTAACAACAGCATGGAGTTACTGCAGATTTCAAACTGTGCAATTGTACCAGGATGACTGATATATTGCTGTTCCCCTCAAAAAAAAAAAAAAAACCTGACACTTTCCTAACCACATTTTTAAATTGATTAATGCAATGAGGTGCTTCATCGTGCTTCTGTGGTAGGAAATATGACTGATGTTTAAACCCAAGACAAACCAGCAACATTTGCTGGCCTTAAAAAGTGGTTGTGGCTTTTGCATACTCATATGCTTGTCCTGGCAGGTTTTCAAAGATTATAAATAGATCACTGGGAAGTCCCTGGATTACAAAAATGTACTGCTGCTGGTTGTCACAAATAAACTAATAAGAGATGTCTTGGTCTTCCAGCTCTTATTCTTTGGAGCAGTCCTTACATGTGCATATAGTTCCAGTGTGTCAGTTCACATGAAACTATTTCTGTGGCAATGGGCTGTAGCTTTGTCTCCGTCTGTGTGTCTCTTGCAAGATCTAACGCTGTATGGGTTTGGTTCTTTCTGAGCAGAGTTGTTCAGCCTTTTCCAAACTTTTTCCTTTTCGATTTCTTCACCTCCAGCTACTGACAGCTTAAGAAGACCCAAGGCCTGACTTGTTTCAGCATTATCCCAGGCAATGCATAGTCTCTCTAATGCCACATGCCCTAGTACCATTTATTAAAAGACTAGCTGATACTCATCTGACTGCTGTAGGGTATTATGTAGGATCAGAAGGCTGTAGCCTCTTTTCCCTATCACCTTCAAAGTGATGGAAACGTAATGGAAGCCCTTCCACCAGGAAGAGGCAAAGAGTGTACTGTTATTGCTTACTGGATGATGACAAATGTTTTCTTCTGCCAGACAGAGACAATTTGTCGGCTCCTCAAGTGGGTAAGTCAAGGTAGATCTGCCAGTGGTGCTGTCCTGTTTTTTGCTACCCAAGAATATGTCTTTGAGGGGAACAGGATCGATACGTTTGCTTTGTGATCTTATTCCAGCTGTAGACATATATACAGTCTGAGACAGCCCACAAGAGCAACATTGGCAAACATTTTAAGTGTGGAAGGGATGAACTTGAGTCTGGAGTAGGACTTTAATAACAGAGAGCATTTTAGTGCAAACATCTTGGAAAATGCATGCTTTAAACAGACCTTCCTCCACACCCCTCAGACTGGGTGGAAAAATAGTGAAACCCTTGTAAATGAAGTGTTTAGGACAAAGCATGATCATTAAACTTATGTGCTGTGTGAACTTCTCTGACTTAACTGGAGGTGGGAGCACCTCAGAAGAGAAGGGGGAAAAAAATATTGTAAAAAAGCAAAATCTCAAACCAACTTGGTTTGAGGGATTTTCTGTGATCATTCTTTAAGCCACATTAGCATGGTTTGGATCCCACCAGTTTGCTTTTAGGGAGGCTGTGACAGACTTACAGAAAGACAGTTTACAGAAAGAAGGTGGCTCAGTGGCATTTAGTGAGGCTCCAGACTTGCACATCTGCATGTTACTTTCTGAATGTTGAAATAAACAGAGATCTTTGTTGATAACCAAAAAGGAAAAGGGTCTTCAATTAGTCTGCATTGTAGAGCTGTACTTCCTTTGGACTAACTCACCAAAGATAAAAATCTGCTGTTTCTGTTTGGGATGTTGGCTCGACTGAATGCATGAGTAATAATAATCTGTTGCTAGGAACAGACTTCAGTTTACATGTAGAGGCCTCTATGGAGGGAAAGTCTTTTGAGTCCCTGAGTGGCTCATAAATAATCAGTGGCACTTCAAAGAGGAAAAAGTAAAAACAAGTGGTTGGAGATGCCATGCAAAGATGTCTGTAACTCCTATTGCAACACCAGTGGAAAGCATGTAGCCAACATAATTGGGAAAATATGGGACATGTGTCTACAAAGGCAAAACCAATGAAGCAGGGACTTGATAACAGTGGGTTATAATATTCAGCTACCTCTAGCTGGGCTTGTTTGCAAAGTACCTGCTGCTTTCAGCTTTAAGGAGTGCACATCTGAGCTAATTTCATGCCACGTGGTTTGTCAAGATTGCTTCATGGGAAGGGCTCTGAGGGTACATCTGTGCAGCAGGCAGCAGCGTAGTGTAGGGACATGCAGGAGTTGGCTGTAAACTCGGAGACTGCAAACTGTCCTACCTGGGACAGTATGGAAATCACATCAATTCATTTATCTTACTTCCTAATCAGTGTGTGCAGCTGTTTTGTAGAAGTAACCTTAAATAATTAATGAATTATGTGGTTTGTGTTTTAACTGTTACATATGTTGTTTTGAAAATGACAAGGGTTTCACTGTAGAGGAGCTTACTGTGTAACTGCTGTGCCTTTTCATACTGTGCTTGGTACTTGGAACAGCTGAAAGACATGGACTGCAAACCACCCTGATCCAAACTGTTAAGGCTATGGAATCCTTGCTAATGAATCTTCCAAATCCATCTGATTTTTTTTTCCTCCTTTCTTTGAAGATAAAAATGTCTGGTTTAAAACCCAGATTAAGAAGAGCATCTTTTAGGTCTCATTGGAATTCAAGCCTCGCTGGAGGCATGGTATTTAAATCAATGTTGTCTATTCTCATGATAAAAATCTCTGAAATTATTATTTTCAAGTTAGTTCCTTGAGATTTCTAGTCTTTTACCTGCTTTTTTGTTTCTCTCTGTCGATGTGACTTATCTATGTCTTAATACCCAATGCACTTTGTAGTCAGCTGCCTAATTTCAACTGAATTTGGGAAAGGAAGAGAGAATCTAAGGAAGTTAAGTTGAAATTAGATTATATGACTGTGCTGATCTAATTTCCACCTGTTTTCAGATACCCATTGTGAGAAGAGCTGGAGAGGGAAGTGCTCCACCAATACCTACTAAAGAAAAGCCTGGTTTGAGTCCTGAGAGTCTCCTTATCACGGGAAAAGCTTTGTTGATGGTTGAACCATTTGAGCTGCAGGTTAAGACCAGGTGGTCAAGAATTTAATCCTTTGGAGAACACCAGTGGAAAGCTTTTCTCTCAAGGACATTCATAATGCACCTTTATTGTGTGACTTCTCCCCTGCTGAAGAAAATAGCAGCAGCTCTGGTGCAATTCCCATTGGGTTGATCAACAGGAAACAAATCCATTAGAAACATGTCCCCAATGTTTCTGGAATTCTCTGTTTGGCTCTGTGATACTTTATGGGTTATCCCAAGGTGTAAGCAGTTAAATGCTTTCCTGTGTTAATGCCAGGCTCCAGCGTGAGGGAAAGACAAGGTCATTTTCTTCACCTTCAGCTTTATCCCCACTGAAAAGGGATGATGTAATTTGAAGGCATTTGATTTATTTTCAACACTATAGGCATATTTTTCATTGTTATCTAGCTTTTCATGGAAATTAAGGATTTGGTTTAGCTCTGCAGTTTTGTTGAGTTGTTTTGAAACAAAATAATCTACTTAAGTATGAAGTGGAAAAAGTGATTGTTCCTAACACCTATGTAAAGCATTGCTGAGCAATCTTACCAGTAGCTCGATGGGTTTAGACTCTTCAGAAGCTAGTATGATACAGTTACACTTGGTAAGCTTTATTTGAATGAAATTCAGCAGGAGAGGGCAAAGGGACTAGCATATTGTCACTGTATAATCCCTTCTCAGACAATCTGTACCTTGTACCTTTTTTAAGAATACTAATCCTGGCAGGTATGTCCTCCCCAGAGTGTGTGTGTCTTTCTCTCTTTCAAAGCAGCTGTGGAGTCTTCTGTTGGGACAGGGCAGGGATCAGATACAGGGCAAAATGTATGTGCTGTGTTGGATGGTGAACAGAGGGCTTCAGGGGTGTGAGAGCTGTAGCATAAACTTACCTTGTATTAGCTGCTCATTTTCATAGCCAGTATTGTAGATTTGCTGAGCAGACTTCTGTGTTGAAAACCCTCTTATTTAAAAAGATCTCATTATTTTGGGAAGGAAGCCTTAATGTGACCTTAGAAAACAAGAACATATGCTTTTTTCATTTATACATATTCTACGATCACGTGCCGTAATGAAATCCAGTAACTTTATTACAGTTAATTAATGGTTTAAAGCTTAACATACCTTCTGCTTTAAAATCATGAAAGTTTTATTAACTTCAACTACTTTCATGTTCATAGATCTGAAGTGCAGTACTAGCACATAGAAGGAGACAGTATGTACCGTGTGGTTGCTGTAGATGGCAAGGGAGACAGAGGGGACAGAGGAGGAACAGTCCCAGAAAGGTTGAAAACATGTTTTGTTTATGAAACATCTATAAATGCTGTTTGTGACTCTTACATATTTTCCCATTATTGCGGAGGAGTTCTAATGCCAAATCCTGCTCCTTTTCTCTGGACTGTGCTCCCAATGACTGGCTTTAGCATCATGCAAAGTAGGTGAATGTGGCTTGGCTCTGTCACCATCTCAAATGTGGATGCAAGATGTGTATAGTTCTGAATGAAATAAAAAAACCCACAGAGAATAGCCTTGTGTTAAAGACAAAAAGAGCATGCATTGTCAATGGTGCTGAGTGCATGCCTCAAAGCCACAGGAACATACATACACATCTAATTTTGGAGATGTCTTGCTTGTATGTTAACCTGATGAGATGATAGTGGGTATCTATGTGTGTGCTTTTAGTCTTGTCCCTCTTCTATTACATGAACACCCAATTTGAATTGTAAGCTTATGTCCAGATTCAGACAGGCTCGGGCTCATTGATTTCATCCATGGATTTGTTGCTGGCCAATGTTATCTATTTCTTAAGCATCTCTTCAGTTGACCACTGGAAAATTCAGGCTGAAGGGAATGCAGCTAGCTCTCTGTCTGTCCTGGGAGCAAATTGCAACATGTTTGATGATATAGTTTGGATATTGCTTACAAACCCATCCATGTGGGCCTTGCTGTCTAGTTAGTAGCCTTCAAGGTGACTATCTCAAAATCAAATCAAAGACATAGAGTGATACCCAGCAGATATTAAGGCCACTTGACATTTTGCATTTTTAGACTTTGGTTTTGTATTTCTTGATCTTGAGATAAAAAGGAAGGAGTTTCCCAGTAAAGGTTGCATCACCTTGGACACAGTCTGGGAGAACTGGTTTCTTGCTCAGCCCTTGCCCTTGCTCATTTCGTGTGAGATATTAGCCCTGGCACTTAAACCCCAGTATTTATCAACTGTAGCTAACCATGTGGTTATGTTTTTGTTTTCTGATTTGAGATTCATAGTTCTAGCTTGAGAACAGAGGACTTCTGAGAGCTATCCAGGATTGAAAGTCAAAATATCCCTTTAATAAAGGCAACCACTTGATGTTGTCTATTTCTGAACGATGCTGATCTTAAGATCACATAAGGCCTTTGTGCCAGTTGCCTGTATTGTGAAGCTTTGTTAGAACCCAGTATTTAGCAATCTTTTAATTTCATCCTTACATCAAGGCATGGCTTATTTATATCACCTCATTCTTGTGCCTGCCAAAGATCCAATACTCCTTTTCTTCCTCTTTTTGCTAGGCTATCCAAGCCAAACTCTTTTAAAATACTTTTCCCTTTCCTCTGATTATCTCAATAGGTCTCATCTTTACTTGCCCCACCGAGAACTCCCCTTTCTTGAATGTGATGCTTTGAGTTTTAGTCGCAAGTTGTTAGTGACTTGCAGAAATGCTGCATGCTCCCTGCAGCAGGTGCAATCGGTGCTTTGGCCATACAAAGTAATGTCTATTAAAACAGAGTTACTGTAACAACTTTTTTTACTCCTTTATTCTCTCTTGTCTTTGTTTGTCATCACTAAAATGATGTCCCATGGCGAGGGTGGGGAGGGATTGGACCAGCAATTTTGGGCTCCTCAGCTCAAGAGGGACACACAGCACAGCACAGGGCCACCAAGATGATCAAGGGACTGGAACACCTTTCATACGAGGAAAGGCTGTGGGACCTGGGGCTATTTAATCTGGAGAAGAGGAGACTGAGGGGAGATCTTATTAACATTTACAAATATCTAAATGATGGGTGTTAGGAGACTGGGACATCCCTTTTTTCTATAGTAGCCAGCAACAGGACAAGGGGTAAAGTGATGAAGCTGGAACACAAAAAGTTCCACCTAAATAGAAGAAAAAACTATTTCACTGTGAGGGTGAGGGAGCCCTAGCACAGGCTGCCCAGAAGGGTTGTGGAGTCTCCTTCCTCGGAGATCTTCAAGACCTGCCTGGACATGTTCCTGTGCCACCTGATCTAGGTGAACCTGCTTCTGGAGAGGGGTTGGACTAGATGATCTCTAAAGGTCCCTTCCAACCCTACCATTCTGTGATTTTATGATTCAATGATCTTTAAATATCCCTCCTAACCCAAACCATTCTGTTATTCTAAATGCAGTCAATAAGCCTGATCTTGTGTAAATGCTGTAGATGGGAACTGATTGATACTTGTGAAGCATTCAGATGCCAGAGTGATGAGTGCCACAGAGAATCTCATGAGGAACTTAATAATTCTGTCATCAGAGCAGCTCTTGGATAAAACATAAGGACAAATGTTGTTCAGGGTGAGGAAGACAAAATACTAAATAGCTACACATTAAATGTTTGTTGTCCTTTCTGTACAGTGAATGAGATGGGAGTGAGGAAAAATAGTGTGTAGTAGAGTAAACAAAGGCTGCCTCCTGATTCATATGAACAAGGGACTGAATGTAAAAAAAAATGTTTGGCGTTCTTTAGTGTTTTATTTCCTTACTCATCTATTCCTGCTCTTTATTTTGACGTATACTCAGTGTGTGAGTTATCAGTATATGGTGTATAAGCCCTAGTACTTCTGATTAAGAGGTTACAATCGATAAAATTGAGTCAGTGTCTCAGTATTCAGTGTTTCCTACAGTGGCAAATGGAACAATAGAGCTGCTACAGTAACAGAAGCAGTTTTACACTTTTAAGAAAGGTGTAGAATATTGTTTACTAAAGTTGCATTAGAGACAGGAGGAATCATTATGGTTGGAAAAGACCTTTAAGATCATTGAGTCGAACCTCTCTCTTCATGCTGCCAGGCCCATCACTAAACTAAACCGTAACCCTCAGCACCTCTTCTATGTGTCTTTTGAATATCTCCAAGGATAGTGACTTGACCCTCTCCCTGGGCAGCCCGTTCCAATGCTTAATAACCTTCTCAGTGAAAAAGTTCTTCCTCATCTCCAATCTAAACCTCCCCTGGTGCAACTTGAGCCCATTTCTTCATGTCCTGTCATTCATTACTGGAAAAGACTGATCTCCACCTCACTACAACTCCCCTTCAGGTAGTTGTAGAAAGTGACCATGTCTCCTCTCAGCCTCCTCTTCACTGCTTTGTCATTTCACCTTAATCTTTGAAAATTCTGTGTAAATTGATTCTATTCTGCAACAATTATGTGGACAGGAAGAGTGATCTGAAAAGTACAAGATTTTTCAGAACAAGATTTTTCAGCAACAAACCTGCAGAAAGCTCTGACTTTCTCAAAGAAAGCAACTGTGTTTGAGTTTTCCTAATCTTAGTCCTTTCATTTTCACAGCACAACACACTGGGACCCGTGGTTGTGTTGTGGAGTACTGCTGACTATCGTTAGAGAAGTCAAGGAACCAAAGCTTGGGTTCACTCAGTGGGAGCAGTTGTTACGTTCTGTATGAGCAAAGGAAACTACCAAGGAAAGAAGACCCAAAGCAAAATGCACGTCTCAGTGCCACACACTTGAGTATCACAATTTTTTATATAAAACTGTAATAATTGTCTTTTTTATATATTTCATTTCAGTTTGGAAATTGATTAAAGACTCTCCATAGAATTTAATATGGCATCAAAACAGTCATCTCCCTCAACAGAGGAGCAGGCATCCTCCGAAATAGATGATCGCCATCTATCTCTGCAAGGTAAGTTACTGTAGTTTTCTGTGCCTTTTTAGTGTAAATTTTTGGCCAATAATCTTGTGACTTTGTGCCAGTTCAAGGGGATCCTGAAAAACCTGTTAAAACTACCGTTGTGATTGGTGATGTTGGTTCATGTCTGTGCTTCTTTACAGATGTTTCTATGTTTCATGAGAGGCACTTCAGCAATGAAATGAAAGATAACAGCTCTCACAGTACTTTCTTGGGGTATTTTCAAGGTGTTTTTCCTTTTTTGGTATAGGTGTGCTCACTTGTTCTTACATTTTGTTACACAGAATGCGTGTTACTGTAAATTGTTTTCAAGGGAACCACCAGCATGAAACCAGTTTCCTTGTTTTCAATTTGCTGACAATTAGGTGGTTACATGAAGCTGTCTTAATGAGCCTATTAACTAGAATACTATTTCATTTTATTTGTTTTCCTGGTCTTGCTGCTATATCCTATGCAAATGTAGAAAGACAGCTTGTGGGCAAAACAATAAGAAAGTCTTTGCAGCTTCTAAACAAATTTCTTACAGGTCAGAAACTTTCACTCTGACCTGCAGTGAGTTTTGACTTGTTACAGAAGCCCTCATGGGCTGATTTTTATTTGATCCAATTTAATGGCAGCTGCCTGGACAGTCACGTGGTAATGAGTGCATCAGCTGGCTGCTAAGATAGGCCTTCTGGGTTTTCCTTAATCATTTGATGTCCTGTGTCCAGTTGTGGGCTTCCCAGCTCAAGAGAGACAGGGAACTTCTGAACAGAGTCCAATGCAGGGCCACCGAGATGATCAGGGGACTGGAGCATCTTCCTTATGAGGAAAGGCTGAGGGACCTGGGGCTGTTAAGTCTGGACAAGACTGAGGGGGGATCTCATTAATATTTATAAGTACATAAATGGTGGGTGTCAGGAGGTTGGGGCATCACTTCTTTCTATGGTAGCTAGCAACAGGACAAGGGGTAAAGGGATGAAGCTGGAACACAAAGCTCCATTTAAACATCAGAAAAAACTACCGTGAGGATGATGGAGCAGTGGCACAGGCTGCCCGGGGAGGGTGTGAAGGCTCCTTCTCTGGAGATTTCCAAACCTGCCTGGACACGTTCCTGTGTGACCTAATCTAGGTGAACCTGCTTCTGCAGGGGGGTTGGCTGGATGATCTGTAAAGGTCCCTTCCAACCCTGCCATTCTGGGATTCTATATACTGAATTTCCTTCTGTAAGAGTTTCCTGGGAAGGCTGATTTTCCTCTGAACATATTCATGGAGGCTATCAAGACAGGCTAGCACTGCTGAAAAGCCTGTCTTTGATGTGTTTACAGCCCAGTTATTCTAGGATGCATGGGCTAAGTCGTGTTTCCAAAGAGCTCACTCCTTTTAGCTCACTTGCAAGGAAATTACTGTGGTGCTTAGTTGATAGAAAACACATTTAAAACAGATGATGCAAAAGGACAGTCTGCCAAGTCATTTTTACACCCCATATTTGCACCAATACTGTCACTGGTGGTATGCATTTTGATGGGTGAATGTTAACAGTGGTCTAGAGCCAAATGTCTTTAATAATGAATTTTCTTCCGTTTAGTTTCAGTGTTACATTTTCAGGACAGCAAGCAAAAACTTCTAGCAAGACAGTAGCTAGACTGACTTGCACCAAGCACAGCTTGTCAGACACACAGTTGTTGTGCCAGTCAAACTTGGCATTTGGTTACAAAATGGGTTTAGAAAACACAGTCTAGCTCTGAAGCAGAGGGTGCTGTATTGACGTTACATGAGACATTAGAGTAGGCTTTTCTGTTGAAATAATATTGATGCTGTTTCCTGTGAAGTCAGACTGATGCTTAGGTGTTGAATGACAATAGGGTTTTCTGGGCAATACTTCAGTGAAAGAGCCCTGCTTGTTAAAATTGAAATGACTAAATTATATTTCCTTGCTGTAATAATTTGAACTCCTAGAGTATGCTGAAATGAACACACTGCAAATCTGGGGCCATGCTGTATGTGACTGTTGGAAAACATCTGGGAACATCCATATTAGTGACATTAGCAATTTTTGTAATGATTAAAGATGCAATAAATGGTACTGACATGTTTTATGTGTGGTGCTTTGGCACTGCAGCATCTGCTCTGGGTCAAACAAACAAATGGCAATGCAGCTGTGATGAAGCACCAAAGACACATTCAGTGACATGACACATAGAAACCTGCAGATCTATGGTAGGAAAGGTCAAATAAGAATAATAGGGTCACTCAAGGCAATGGGGTTTTCTGGTAACAGGAATCCTGTGATGAGATTTTCAAAGCAGAGACTTGAATTACTTGAAACCTTCAAGTTTGCCTGGAGAATTTTTAGAGACATCTTAGATTCAAGCAATAGCCACTCATAGCTATCAGAAGAGCAGCTTACGTTTTGGGTGACTAAAGATGGCTGTAAACCTGGTTATGACCTGCTTTTCATACTTTTAAGATACAGCTTCAAAGAGTGTGTCCAGCATCATACAGAGTGTAAAAGGTGATACAGATAAATAGTTGGCATAGAAGAAAACAGTAGGAGTGAGATCTAGTCTGGATTGTTGATATTTAAATCTATGCTCGAATCCTCTGTGATCCAATGTCCTATTATTTCTGAAAGGCATCCAGGAGTGAAAGAGCATTTCTCTGATCTGGTTAATTAGGACAAGCTCAGCTTCACATGCCAATTGGTTTGGTCAAATAACTTGCTCAGGACATGACTAGCAATGAGCACGGGAGAAACAACACGGGAGCTCTGTCCTATGTCTCCTCCTCCCTTAGCTTCCCTCTCAGTATTGCCTTACAGGCTGGCCCCAAAGAGGAGTCCAGCCTGGTGCTCAGCCTCTGTGAATGGAAGAGGCACAGTCAGGGTCCAAAATGATTTTTCAGCCAGCTGAAATGAGGAAGCATGTCTCCTTGTTTGATAAGAGAAGGGCTTCATGGCAATGTTTTGAGAACTGTTGGAGATAGGACTGCTCTTTGCTGATGAGCCCGAGTGTGGGTTTAGGAGAGGGGAATGTGCAGCTGCTTGTGGATGGGTGGCTACAGCAGAGACTGATCAGGGTTTGTTTTGCTCTGGAGTGGAAATGATTTTTTTTCCTTTGGGATGTAAATAAATTTATCTGTTGGAGGATCTAATCTCCACTTTTCCTCCCATGCACAAATCCTTCCCCTTTCTTTCCCTAGGACAGCAAACAGACATTATGTGTGGTGTTTCCCCCCAAGCCCGTATAGAACTCTGTTTTCCCTTTTCTTTCCATTCTTGCTGAGCTAATTCAGACACAAGAGTGTGTTTTAGCTCTCAGAATTTGGGGCATGTACTTACTCTCTTTCCCTGTTTAATTAACTGCAGGGGTCCTGTTTTTTGACTCTGCTCATTAATGTGTATGTTACTGTTTATAACTGTAACCCAAAGGATGATCATATAAGAACGTGCTAAAACTGTTCTTGAAGTGTGTTTAACAATCTAAATGAACGATGGTCTTTTCATGCAGTTAATCTAATCCTTCATGAGTTATTTCATTTCAAATGAGAATGAAAATACAGTCATGTGTATGGCTAGGTTTTGTTCAGCTTGTAGTAGATTGCACTCATCTCCAAGTAAAGGAGGTTATCTCTCTGAGACCTGCTTAATTCATCCAGGTAGTTGTAGTCAGGTATACTATTAATTCTTACAGAGCATTTTTATTTGTTCTAACTGTAAGCCTCATCTATTGAGGACAGTGTCTTATTACAGCTCCACTTTCTCTAATCAGAATGATCAAAAAAAGGCCCATTAAATGTTGATTATGATTTTTTTAAAGGTGACTTTTACAAATAAAAAAGCTCTCGTAGGAGCTCCACATAAATTTATGCCCTCTTTCTGCTGTCTGCTGCCCGGGTGAGGAGCTGCTGTGCAGTCCCCCTAATGTGTGGTTTCATGGCATGTGATGGGGCTGATGCCACTGGAGAGGCCACTGACACATGACACTGTCTAAAGAAATAAGTCATGGGTATTTTTGTCTGTTTCGCCCTCCCAGTGAAAAAAAATAGATTGTACAGTTGTATAAATGTGTTCCCTGCTAGGTAAATTTCGGTTTGTTGAAGGCTTAGTCAGATGCATAACTGGTTAAAAACTGGTGTAAGGAGTGGGTGGCTTCTGAGACACTTGTACAGGGCACTGAAGGCCACTTGTATTCAAATCCCTGCTGCACTATGGATTTTCTTTAAAATGTTACAAAGGCCACTTAAGGCCTTATCTTCAAAGGTATGTGTTGATATCTAAGTGATGTGACTTAGTACCTTTAAGAATTTATCCTGCAGCCTCTGTCCACTTCCCCAAGTACTGCAGTGCTTCACTTCATGGGCTGTTACGGCAGTAACAGTGGGCAGAGATTCAGAGCAGAGCTCACCCAGGATCCTGCCAAAAGTGTTCAAGAAAGCTGGGAGGGCAAAACTCACTGTGAAGAGGCTTCCCGAGTTACCAGCACTTTCATTGAAATCAGTGATTTGTTTTCAAAAGGAAAATGAAGTTGTAAGGAATAGTGTAGAAAGGAAAGTTCCCACTTGCTGCAATCACATGATAGGACCTAATTAGTTAATATTGATATGATATTTGGATTTGAAAAATCCCATTTCTTTAGAACTGTTGTCATCACCTTCACTGGGCCTTGGGTATACTTGTTAATCTTGAAAAAAAACCCTGTGTTTGTTTATAGTTGCTTAACACTGTTGCTGAACATAAATGCTGGAATTAACTCTTTTCCCTGCTTTCCTGTCTGCAGAAAATGAAACTTACTGGGTGGAAGGGACTGTATAAAGGGCTCAGGGATGAACCGTTCACCCTCTTGCTGGGCTGGAAAGTGCTTAACGGTTCTGCTGACAGTTTCTATAGTTTACAGCGTGTATCTGCTTGGTGTTTTAGTTCATATCAGCAGTGGTGTCTTGAAGGAGCACTCTCAGTTATCCCTGCTGACTGTGCTTTGATTCACTTTGCTGAGCTGCGAGGAAGTGTGGAAATGGATATTTTGAATGGAACTGAAATAAATGCTCAGGAAGGTACCATGGCTGTCAGTGGGCATTTTGGCTAGGCATTCTGGCTAGAGCTAGTCCAACACAAACCTTCTTCCCTACCCACGTAATGGGAATGCTACATCCTGAACATTCTTTTAATCTGCTGATCTGTTCCTGTTGAGCTCCACTGCTTCCTACTGTAGGTGTGGCCTCAGCTGACCTAAATGGTGAAAGGAAGGTATTAAAATATCACGCAGAAGAGGTAATTCCTTCTGGTGAAACAGAGATGAGAAGAGGACAAACAGGCTTTCACTAATTAATTAAAAATAAAGTTAAGTTTTGTGGGTTTGTTTTAAAGAAAAAAGCCACATTCATTGGCAGGGATGCACATTGTGATAGAAGAAAACCTCTTTGCTGTCTGGTGACATTTGATGAATGTGGACAGAGACAGGGTACATCTGCTCTGCCATGTTTGCTTCCCCCTGCTCCCTGCTGAGGGATGAGATGGTGCTTTCTTATGAGCTGCTTTCTCTGCTCTGCCATGGTTTGCTTCCCCCAGCTCCCTGCTGAGGGATGAGATGGTGCTTTCCTGTGGGCTGCTGTCTCTGACCTTGGGAAGGGAGGCACAAAAGGCAATGAAAGAGAGATTAGTTTTAAGTCTGTCTTTTTTGTGTCACCTTAAAGGAACGCTGAGAGTAAAACCATGGCTGACAGTGCTCCTGCCCTCCCTTCCTCTTCCTTTTGGGAGAGCTAAGCCCTGCCATGGTCCCTGCTGTGTCATCATGTTTGAGCCCTTAATGATTAGTCTAGTTTGTAGCACTTGTTGATAGCTCATTACAGGATAAAACAGTCATTGTCCAGCAGTGTGTATTGATTTTCAGCCAGCCTACATGACATGTTGCTTCTGTGTGTTATTCCTCCCTGAAGAGTTGTTCTGAAGATCAGCTTTAAAACACAAGCTGAAATGCGGTAGGTTTTGGATGTCAGGTTCTTACGTTATTTTTTTCATTTGGATCAGTGAGTTTGGGCCCAAAGTAAAGAAAATTGCCCTTTTTATTTTTCTGAGAGCTTTTTTTTTTTATTCTGGGTCAGTGACGTTTTGCAAACTAGGGCAAGAGAAAACCAAGGTCACTTGGAGCCCTACAGAAAGGCCTGACAAAGAATCCGTTCATCCTCATAAAAATAAAAATCCGTATTAATTAACCACGTGGTAGAGATAAGAATTTGAGAGCTTGATTAAATGATTAGCGCCTCTGAGCAGCAGAAGGGAAGCTGAGAGGGGAAAAAACATTCGGCCTGAAAACAGAAAGAAGACTGGCTTGCCGTGGTGTCAGAGGCACAGCTGTACTGAGCTGTGTGTGGTGTGGCCAACATGGAAGCAGAGTGGCTGCCATGCTACAGTCCAGGGAGATATTGGCAGGCACAGAGTTCTGTTATTGATTCATGTGGAGATGAAAAAAAAAAAAATCAATTGTTTATTGAGGTAGGAAAATTATCCCATGGCAGCTGAGGCCTTGTCTGCTTGGAAGGCAGCCCCGTGGGTTGCACTAGGCAATGGTGGCAGCTTGGGGAAGGTGTAAGGTGTGCTTAGGTGTGTGCAGCGAAATTAACCAGCGTGCAGTGAAATAACCACATGGGATTTTCGCCAATTGGGACGTGTGCCTGAGAGCTTGCACTATCAGGCCCACATTGCATAATGCTTCTCTACATTAACATGGAGAGATTCAATCAAAACAAGACCAAATGTCCTCATCTTCCTGTAACCAACCCCAAAAAGCAAATTCTCCAAATCAGTAGCAGTACTGTGTGTTTGGCAAGAGCTGCAGCTGGAAGACCCACTGGCGTCAGGCAGAGTGGTTAATATTTGCTTTCCATCCCTTTTCAAGTGTGAGCAATACTAGCCTGATAAAATTGAGTGCAGCTACTCAATAAGCACTCCTTAGGTAATTGGAATGGCTCCCACGTGGGTATTCAGCCAGAGGGTGTGGTTGAGCCCTGTGCTAACATGAAGTCGATATCTCCATGCTATTTATGTCCTCCTTGTGGGCACTGCAGCGCTGATTGATCTGTGTGGCATGTTTGCACTTCTATTGCCTTTGGAAAACAGAAAGTAACAATTTTGAGAGGGCATGTTTGTCCGTGTCTTTAAGTCTGCCCTTATCTTACTGTTCATGGTGATCTCTGTGATGTTTTCAAAGAAGCAGAAGACAATCCATCAGACTGGGGAAATTGACTGTTTTATGCTCCAACAAGGTCATAGTACTGCAGATTAGAAGACTGATGAAAGATTTGTTAGCTACAGGGTGCAAAACAGCCCTGGACACACGTAATGTGTGAATGTTTTTCTTGCCGCTCACTCGCCTGGTGAAGCAGAAGGTCTGTGGGTCATATGGTGGGGTTAGGAGCAGGAGGCTGTGTTATACTTAAGAAGCTTGCTTTGCTTTGGGAGATGATGAAGCTCAGTGCAGCAAGCCCTTCAGGTCATCCTGAATGATGAAAAACCACCCAGGACTGAGGTTTGTCTTTGCATAATTCTGAGTGTGATAAAGTACGAGACATTCTCCTCTGAGAGACATTTGCATTTTCATGGGCAGAGCTGTCAGGATTTTTTTTTTCCTCCCCAAGGGCTTGATGTTTTTGGTATCTTTGATCCCACTCAGCCTGCAAAAATATACATATCCATTGCTGAGTAGTCTTGCACTTGCCTTATGAGGTCAAATTTGCTTTCACATTAATCTTTTTGAGCAAGTGCGTGCTTCCACAGGCAGAAGAGATGACCCACTCTCACCTTGTCTCCCAGATTTGTTTCTTCTGGCAAGCTGATGGCCTGGTCAGAGCCTCCTGCTGCCTCTCCCATGCAGTAGGAGGATTTATCCCAGTTGGGATGTGGGTAATAAGTACTCCTGCAGTTGCCTTGCCCACCATCTCCTTCCAGGCCTGGGCCATACATGCTACCCTTCTGCCCTCTGCTTCTCAGGGACCTACGCTGGGGCCATGGTGTAGGACATGCACTCTCCTCTCCTCGAGAGGCTGGCCTCTGCTTCAGCCCTCAGAGGGGAAGGTCTGGGAGAGCTGTGCAGCGGGTGCAACCAAAAGATGGTGGTCAACTCTCTGAACCATATAATCTTGTCCTCTCTCAGTTAATAACCAATTTGAGCCTCTTTGGAATGTTTGGGCTATTAAAAGCCAGTACAGCCTTTTAGATTTCTATTCAAATGGGGAAGAAGGAGGTAGGCCCCATGGGGGCTTGATACTGCTTTTAGTCTGGTTTTTGGGAAGCCAAGCCCAATGCTTGCAGTCAAAGCTGTTGTGGAAAGGGAGAGAAAAAGGAGTTTGTGTTCATGCCTGCGCACATGAGCGTTGGGATGGCTGCTGGTGGCAGGGGCCATCACCTCCTGCTAATACCTTGACTGTATGCAGATGCTCAACAGGGACATGGTTTTGGTAGTGGTGTGTCTTGGAATAGTGTGCAATTTTGGGAGGGTACATGAGCTGGGAAGTTGTGTGATCTGCAGGCTATGACCAGCGACGAGGCTGAGGAGCAGATCTGCCCTGCCTCTGCTGCTCATGCTCTTCATCACCTTATGGAGGAACTAGACTTCTTTCTCTCTGCTACCCACCAGCTATGGAGAAAGGCTTTCCCCTCTCTTAATCTCGACTCTGGTGAGAGAAGCAATTCAAGTATTCTGATTTTTAAAACATGCTGCTTAACCAACTTCCTATCTGTCTTCACAACTTCTGGTAGTTTATCGCTGCATACCAGCCTGAAGGACCTGGATGAAGAGCTGAATCTCTGTGTGACCAGGTCACACTTGGAGTCTCATTTCACTATTTTTTTTTGCTGGGGCTTAAGTTCAAGCATTTCCCTCCTCCTCCCTCTTGTTTTAAGACCCCATGTGCACCTTTTTGACCGGATTAATGTCTGCATATTCCAGAGAGGGCACTGAAAAAGATGCTGTTAGAGTGTGTATTCTCTCTAACAGCATGAAAACCTACTAACTTCCCAGCCCTTCAGTTTAGCCAAGACATTGTGTGGCTTCTCCCACAGATATGCATTTGTGGCCTAACTCCAGCCTCGGTCCTAGTCTCATCACCCAACTCCATGCATGATTTTCCTGAATTCAAGATGAATTTCATATCTATGGATGGCCCTGAGTCTTTCAAGGAACATTTATAAATGGATGGAGTTGTTTTAGACATATTGCTCTGTAGAATAAAGTGTTCATGTTGCTGTTAGCATTTGCTGAGCTTTTGAGAAAACCTTCATTAGTTGCTCTTTGCTGCATCCAGTAAAGACTGCTTGGTGGCTGTAGAGGTCCTAGCAGGATCATCTCAATAAGCAAGAAAATATCATCTCTAAAAGAGAGACTTCTGAAAAACTAATAAGTATTAATATCTGGAAGAACAGACTTAGATTTGAGATGGATGCCATGTGTCTTTTTGAGAAAAAGAAATAAACCCAGATTATTTTTTCCATTAATCATTATTTTTCTTTTTTTTCTTTTCCCCAGTGCAGCGAGAGTTTACACAGAAGAAAGCCTTCACTAGCTGGATAAATTCCATCTTGGCAAAGGTAAGCTGGAGATTCTTTAGGAAAGATGTGTCTTTTGCCTTTATGGTTTGGATATGCTCTATGAAAATTAAGGTTTAAAACATAATAAGTTTCTGACTTTTAGGCACTGACTGGAAAAAAGTAGCCCCTGGAGAGCATTTATTAGGTGCAACAACATTGTGTTGATGAGTATGACATTTTAAAGAGACTGTTTCAAAGCAGATGACAGTATCTTTCTTGCTGAAGTGGTAAAACATACTTGTGCTGGATTGTGGCACATGTCTCAGGGTTTTATGAGGTTCTGTGTTTATGCTTAGTTTTACAGTGTTTAGGTAAGTGTTATTCTATTATGCAATCCAAGAACATGACTTCAATGAGATGATCTGAGTGACTGGTATGTATTAAGACAAATCACATACTAGGGAAGGTGCTCTGTAAGCATTCACAGTGCAGCTCTTGCAGCATATGCTGTGGTTCTGAATTGCTTAGGGAAAAGAAGAATCTGGTTTTGGTCCCTCCTGGAGCAGAAGCTGCTGAGGTTTACGTTGACCACAAGTGGGTGAAAAGAGTAAGGATTTAGTCATTCAGGTCTGTAGTCAAATTTGTACTGAGTACTGTGGTTAAGAAGTGAAAATATGAATTAACTGCTTTTCCTAACTCTCCCTTTTTCAAAGTGTTGGGATCTTTTGCCACATACATCCTTAAAAAGTAGAAATACTTGAAAGTAAGGCCTAAGAAGAACCCATATGGAACACAGGAGCAAGGCAAGGGAGAACAAGAGACAAGCCTAATAATGAGTTAGAAGGAACAGGGTATGGCTGATTAGATGCAGGATTTATTTTTTCAGCTCATTGAAAAAATAAAGGATGCTAAACATTGTTCTAACAACAGAGCAACCTGTGATTTTCTGTGGTGTGTTGAATTCAAAACGACAAAAGATGGTGTGACAAGCATTGACATTTATTTTGCAGCATACACCTCCTTCTGTCATATCAGATCTCTATACAGACATTCAGCAAGGACATGTGCTTTTGGATCTGTTGGAAGTACTTTCAGGTCAACATCTGGTAAGAGAAAGTAATAAAAATATTACCTCAATCCTTTGTCAAATCCAGTAAAGATTTCTGGATATGCTTAATTGTAACCATATGAATGATCCCTCTGGAGTCATAGAGCTATTTGCAAGTAACTTATTCTTACACCACTGAATCTGAAACACACTGAAATAAGCTGATCCAAAGTAATTTGTGAATCTTTGCAGGACTTCACTTGTAAATATCAGTTTTATTTTATATTTTGATAGCTGAGGATGTAACCTGTTCCTTTTGCTTCACAGCCACGGGAAAAAGGTTTCAATACCTTCCAGTGCAGAAGTAACATAGAAAATGCTTTGACATTTTTAAAGAACAGATCAGTGAGTATTAACTTCAGAATTCACAACTAAGGTCAGTTAGACTGGTGGAACATTCTCTTTGTTAACAATGACCCTTTTTTTTCCCCCCCTCAGCTCAAGCTCATAAATATTCATGTTGCTGACATTATTGAAGGAAAACCTTCCATTGTGCTTGGCCTAATTTGGACCATTATATTTCATTTTCATGTAAGTATTTCAGTGATGTAAGAGAGTTTTAGTAGAGGAGAAAAGCATGACAATGTGTTGACTTACATAGCTGCCAAAGGAGATGAATTAGAATAAGGCAGAAGATTATTTTCTGACCTCTGGAAGTGATGGCTCAAGAAGGAAATGCACCAGTGTGTCTTTCCAGCATCTCAGAGCTGCTTCACCAAAGCAATTATGGCATTGCAGCCTGTTGAACGGTATCCAGCAGTGTGCCCAAGTGGCCAAGGTGGCCAACAGTATCCTGGCTTGTAACAGAAACACTGTGGCCAGCAGGACCAGGGCTGGTGAGGCCACGGCTCAAGTACTGTGTTCAGTTTTGGGCCCCTCGCTACAAGAAGAACACTGAGACACTGGAGTGTGTCCAGAGACGGACAAGGGGAAGGGGCTGGAGCCCAAGTCTGATGGGGAGAGGCTGAGGGAGCTGGGGGTGTTCAGCCTGGAGAAAACGGGGTTAAGGGGAGACATGAACACTCTCTACAACTACCTGACAAGAGGTTGTAGGAAGATCGGGATCAGTCTCTTCTCCCAAGTAAAGTGTGATAGAATAAGAGAAAGTTGGCTCAAGTTGCACTAGGGAAAGTTTAGATTGGAGATGGGGAAGAACTTTTTAACTGAGAAGTTTGTTAGACACTGTCCCAGGCTGCCCAGGGAGGTGGTGGAGTCTCCATCCCTGGACATATTTAAAAGCTGTGAAGCTGAGTTGCTGAGGGTCATTGGTTAGTGGTGGCCTTGGCAGCATGAGGTGAGTGATTGGACTCAATGATTTTAAAGGTCTTTTGCAACCAAAACAATTCTATGATTCTAAGATGTAGCTGCAAATGGTATTGGGGAAAGATACTGAGATTTTTTTTTTAAGTAACCAGTTAAAAAATAGGCTGAACTTTGCCTGTCTGTCGAAGGCCTGCAATGATTCAACTCCAAATAGAGAAAATAGTGCAAGGTGGCTCACCTCCATCTCTGTTAGAGACAGCTCCTCTCTTCATTGTTGGCTGTGCTCACAGTGTGTCATTCTCACTATTATTTTTTTCCAGTACCAGGTGCCTGAAATAACACAAAGACTGTCATAGTGATTTTTCTTATACAAGATACTATGCATGCATTATGTGTGGCATGAGGTTATGAGGAGGTTTGAAAGTTCAAGGTCTTGCTTTATCATAATGTAGGATTGTAGAGGATGATAGAGCCAGACTGTCTTCTAGCAAGAGCCCCGTAGTGAATTAACATGCATGCACTGGTGGTAAACTGGTGATGGGGGCTCAGGAGAGCACAAAGAAGCAGTTATTTAATAGTGTAGTAGCCCATTAGTTTCTTGATAAAAGTACTGTGGTGCTGAAGATTCTGCAGCTGCACGTAGCCTATCTTTTATCTAAACCAATCTTCTTTAACTAAACGTAGATACCTTGGGTCTACTGAGTAGATTTTCCTGCATGCTGAGTAGAGCGGGCAGACTGAGAATGTGTAATAGATGACACTGTTGACAGCAGAAACCATCTGCCACGGGCTGCTTTTACTGGTAGGAGGAGTAGAAAAGTGCATGGAGAGAGGAGATCCCTTGATGCCTTTGCTGGTACCCACACTATAACATGGAGGTCTTTGGGTGGGTATTTCTTGCAAAACAGTCACCTAAAGATGGAGAATTCAACGTGAAATAGTTCTGGGTGTGACTTTACTCTAGGTGGTCCTGCTCTGGCAGGGGGATTGGTCTGAATGATCTTTTGAGGTCCCTTCCAAAACTGAAAATTCTGTGATTAAAAAAAACCCTGATCTGATCTTTGGGGGCAGGGAACTACTATTACAGCTGTCACTGTGTCCTATCTAATTCTCTGTGGTTGTCTGACACTGATGTCTTGGTAAATTTCACTGAAGCCTGATTAACTTTCCCATCATCTCTGATAGATTGAAGAGCTTGCCAGGACACTTGCTTGTACTTATAATCAGCCTTCACTTCATTGTTCAAGTACTGTTGACTCCTCTCCAAAGGGAAGCCGATCAGCTAAAAAAAGTGCTAAAATTAAGGAACGATGGAAGGTCTCTGCTACAAAGACCCTTTTGTTGTGGGCAAAAGAACAGTGTTCACTGTAAGTTCCATCCAATACGTAGAAATAAAATGTTACACATTATATTTGCTGTTTTCCTTAGAATATGATGACATTTTGCTCAGTTTTTTTAACATTTCTTTGTGAAAGCTTTGCAGAAAATCCTTCTCATAGTGTGTTACAAGTACTTTTAGCATCAATCAGGCCCTAACTGTTTTAACATGAGCCCTTTAAATATAATAAAGTAAAACTAATCCTTTTAATAAGATAGCACAACGTAAACTGAGTTATTTGGCTTTTCTTTCTTTAGGGGCTTCTGTATGATAAATGTACTGGAATGTTTACACAACTATCTAGTTTTAATCCTCATGGCTGGCACTGGCTCACAAAGTTTCAATAATGTATTTTTTGTAATGGAAAATATGGAAGTTCTTGTGTTTTTCTATCAAAATACTGTGTGATCTCCAAGAAGGATCCTAGTCCTAGAGGCCCTGTTCCCCAATTCTAAGAAGAATGTTTTGATGTACAGATAGCTCTGTTGATTTCAGTGGGAGTATTCACAGCACACAGTCTAGAGCAAACATAGGTATTTCCTGCAAGGGACAAGCTTTACTTTTTTTTCAAGGGTTATGTTTTTCAAGGTTACTTTCTAAGATGTTTCAAAAATGTTTCACAGACATGTAGCCTTTTCTCTCCAGTTCTTTGATTTATATTCCATGTTGTTAGTGGGACCTTCATCAGGACATCAGACACTTTCTGCTGAGAGAATGCTTTCAGATGCTGAAGTTCCCCTTTTAGCTGTGCTTTATCAGGACAAGATTTTCCATTTTTTTCCATTTAATCTTCCTCATTCTCTGGCTTGTTTTAATTTTTCAGCTACATTACTGTCTGTTTTGTAGCACTTTTTCTGAACTGCAGTTACACTGAACGATTTTGTTAGCAGTGAATCTTATAGGTTTTGATAAAAGAACAAATATTTTAAGTCCTGGACCATTGTTTTTTAACTGAATTTGATCACCTGAAACTTCACATCTTTTCCATGCCGTAACATAATCAAATGTATGAGCTACTTCTGAAAAGTTGTCCCAGAAAACACTGTTGCTTGCTGCACTTGGCACGTCACGCCACTGTCCAAGCACTGCTTAATACCATGTGTTTTAAAGACACTAGGCTACATTAGAGGGGGAAAAAAAAGAACTTTTACTTTTAAGGCCTTGATTTTCTAAAATGCCAGAGGTGATTCCAATACTCAATGCCATTACAATGTTCTGGCTGTTGTTTTTCCATCCCATAGAACACATAGCTATTGAGCACAAAGGTAGTANAGGCCTTGATTTTCTAAAATGCCAGAGGTGATTCCAATACTCAATGCCATTACAATGTTCTGGCTGTTGTTTTTCCATCCCATAGAACACATAGCTATTGAGCACAAAGGTAGTATTCAGAAAGGCTACTGAATTAGCAAGGTTTTGTCTTCAGCATGCAACATAAGATAAAAACATGGAGTCATTTTGCAAAAGTAGTGTAAACATGTCTAATCACAATTATATATTGCTAGTTCTGGCTGTATTGTTGTCTGATCCAGCTTTGGCAGAAGTTCAGTGACAAGGTTCTCTACAGCACCTTGGATTTGATTCCTACTCCATTTTACTGAATTGATATTTAATTCTAAATTTGTACTTAGGACATCTGAGGAGACAGGCTGTAACATTTTGTTTCTAATCACTTTTGTGCTAGGCACAGCTCTATCCCTGTGACTGATTTCAAGTCAAGCTGGCGAAGTGGACTGCCTTTTCTAGCCATCATCCAAACCCTACGACCGGGTCTGGTTGATCTGGAGAAGGCAAAAGCTAGAAGCAATAAAGAAAACCTGAAAGAGGCTTTCAGAGTTGCAGAAGTGGAGCTGAATATTCCACGGCTTCTTGAACCTGAAGGTAAATGATCTGCTCTTTATTTTGAATCTTTGTTAGGAGGGGTGAGGTTAATATAATCCTGTATGTGTTGATTTGTGATACTGGAAAAAGTTTGACATGGAACATTAGTTTTTACCGTAATGCCTAAACCTGAGGTTATTTTATAACACTGACTATACTTAGGATTTGTAGCACTTTTAACTTGACAGCAAATGCATGAACAGCATGCAGAATCATAGAATCATAGA
>WBNH01005014.1:0-18423 GCA_013401255.1 Urocolius indicus
GTAAAAAATGAAATATCATAGAAAAAAATCTATTTTTTTTATAATATACTAATTAAAAAAGAGTATCAGGAAGGCTTTTTTCTTTCTCTTTTACAGTTCTAACTTCAGAATTGTTATTGATCAGAAAACAATGTTTTCAGCATATTAGGTATGATCTGAAATGATTTTTTGCCTCCCACTAATAGGAAGCCAAGGTGGGACCCAATCTGAGTATGTTCAGAAATGAGAGAAAAGAAAAATAGGAAAAAACAATCAATTAAGTGAATCTGCTTCTGCAGGGGCATTGGACTAGATGATTTCTAAAGGTCCCTTCCAACCCTACCATTCTATGATTCTATGAATTATTGAGGAATGATGAATAATTTGCCAATGTAACTTGAAATTTCAGTAAAGAAAAAGTCTTGGAAATGAAAATGAAACAAAATATAATCCAAAATGACACAAAAATATTTTCTGAATTTCAAACTTTCTTTTCAAAACACATCAGACTGACCTTTTTACAGAATTACGTGTTTTTTATGACATTCTAATTTTTGTTTATAAATGTTCCAGCAAAATCAGCTGTGCAAAATCAGCTCCTTGTAGTACACAGAATAACTCAAAATAATTTTCACATCAAAAGTGCAACTGACACCTCAGTTTGGAGGTTGGTTATAAGCTAAACACTAGCTTAAACTATGTATTTTGAAACACTTCCCACTACCATCAACACCCCTTCTTCCCCTTACTGGCGATTAATTAAGTAGATTAAAATATACTTCCATTAAAGGAGAGCATCAGATCACACTCACTTGTATGTCCAACACAATTTCATCAGATCATAGACTTCTGTTGGACAGACCTCGGGACACTCCATTCGTTCTCCTCTTTCAATCATCTGTGAAACTTCACCACCTTTCATTCCCTGAAACAGAACGGTTATACAGATTGTAAATGGTTACAGCACACATGCTAGTATGAAACAGGGGCCTGGAGCTGATTCTTGGGCTATCCTTTGACTTACTTGCTGCAAGAAACTGGGTGCTAAGGCTTGCTTTGGACTGCACCAACCCTTTTCAGACAGGAAAAGGCATTGGTTCAAATTTGCTCTGAATTTTTACAGGAAAAAAATTGTTATAGAATTAACTCACCTTATATGGCTTTTGTCCATAAGAGAAAGCTTCCCACATTAAAACCCCAAAGCTCCAGACATCACTTTTGCTAGAGAATTTGTAGAAATTCATGCATTCTGGAGCATACCACTTGACTGGCCATTTTCCGTGACTTTGTGCCTAACATAATTTATAAGAGAAAGGAGAAAAAACCAAAAAAGCAGGCTAGAGGCATTGGTAAGCAGTGAAAAAACATCAGGATTCGTGTAAGCCAAGTTAACTTAGATCTGAACACATTTGTAGTAAGTATCATAACATTCCTGATGCAGCTTCTTCAAAAGCGTTACAAAATCGGCCCTAATCTTTCACTTTCAAAACGATGCACTGAAATGAAATCTATGGGAAAGCAAAGCTCAGCTAAATGACCTGCAGCCATGTTTTTAGTGGCATTTAATTTTAAGTTGCTCTTCAAAAGTGAGACTTTTCATCAAGGCTTTCCACAGAGGGTAAGAGTTACACACCCAGTTACCCCGAGTCTCTCACTGTCACTTGAAGTTGACGCTCCCTTTCGAAGCATGGCAACTGCCTTGTGGCAAACTGCAGTTTGATGAAATCACGCTGTAATGCTGTGTGAACTCAACACAAGCGCCAAGCCAGTCCAGCACAGTGCTAGATCTAGTGGAAAGAACCCCACTGCATTTTGTGGGGTTGTAAAGGGGTCAGGCCTTTGATTCCAATTATCAGACCTCTGAGAAGTGGTTCTGGATAGGCAAGTGACAGTGATTTAAGATGCTACTGTGTTTTCTGGCAGCCATAGGAAGGCTATCAGAAGGAAGTATGGGCTTGCTAGTCCTCTGCAGCCTTTCATGGTCTGGCTTATTAGTTTTAAACAGCTGATGAAAAGCAATAGGCAGAAGGAAGAAATAACTTAAATTGCAAGAGCAATATATCAGAAAAAGAGATGCAGACACAATTAGAGCCTTTGTCTCCTGCAGACATTTTTGCCTTATTAAACATGGCAGTTATTTCAGTCCCTTTAGCCATACAGAGACCTGATGAATTTAAAAGCAAGCTAAACAAATTCTGCTTAGATCAAACGATTATTTACCCACGTTATCCTTTCAAAAACATCCCTGAATTTTGTTCTGTTAGTCAGTAACATCGCATACTAGCCTGAATTTTCCTTTGACATGTTGAAAACCATTAAGTGCCCAAAAGTTCCTATCTGCAACAAAGACATTTTCCCCCTTTTGTATAAGGGAGTATGTCAATTCCATTACAAATTTCAACCTTACAGTGACAAGTCTAACACATGCAAATGGAAGCAGTAAGCAAATAAGACACTAGCTTTTTCCTCCCTACACATGTCTTAGTCTTGATCATGCATTTTGAAAATCAGTGACCTACTATCACGTTGTGAAATAACTGATGACATGTATCACTTCTAATTTTCAACTTTTAAAAACAACTGTACTTCAACTGAAGATAACCCTACGTAAGCTACACTATTATGTAGCATTCATGCCTTGTGACAACCTTACCTTGTAATAATTTTCATCAGCACTAAGAGCTTTAGAAAGTCCAAAGTCACTTATTTTGGCATAATGTTGCGTGACTAATAGCACATTCCTTGCAGCCAGATCCCTATGAACAAAATTATTCTCCTCCAGGTATTTCATCCCCATGGAAACCTGATGAACCAATTCTGTTATATTCTTCTCTGTGACATGCCTGAAAATCATAATTGAATTTTTAAGGGGTCAGGAGTTCATTTTCGTGACTTTTCATGGAGTTCAAATATAAATCTTTACTATGAACCTCCCCACATCATACTAGGAACCTGATCCATTTACGTTTAGCTAAGATTTAATTAGAACAGGCAGCATAAGAATGTCTTGACTAAGACGATCTGTGATCACATCAAAAAACGAGCAACTGAAGAACACGTGAAAATTCTTTCACTTCTTCAAAATGCACTATTTTATCAGAAACATTTGACAGCTAGGAAACTTGTACAAGAAAATTATGTCCCAGTGAAGTATAACTACAGTCACTAATTATGATACTAACAACAAGTCAATTTAAAATTGTCCTTAAAGAAAAAAAAAAAGAAAAAGATTTGTATCTATTTTTCCCCTTTGGATAAAACCTGTGAAAAGGAATCAAAGCTTACATACCTATTTTTTTGCAGAAATCTGTTCAGTGGCCCTAGTTCAGCCATTTCCATCACTAACATCCAGGCCTCAGCTTCACATATGCCTATCATTCGGACAATATATGGGTTATCCAGTTGCTGCATTACATTTGCTTCTCTCAGTAATTCATCCTTTACAGCTGGATCATTACTCTCATTCTTCAGAATTTTTACAGCCACTGGCTTGGCACCCCTAAAAAAAAAAAAAATGTTGCTGAAAGTTGCTGAAAAACATGTGTGCAAATTCACACAATCCTCATCACATGTTTCTATGCACATAGTACAAACTATGACAAAAGACAACTGATATTCAGAAGGGAAAAAACCCAACAGTAACATTTTTCTATCAAATGGTCAGAAGGTAGCTAAGCAAAAGAGAGAGAATGGAAAGAATCTGAAGATATTATAAATATTCTTAAAAGTGTCTCAACAAGTGTTTGGGACAATATTTTCTTGCCTGTTCTGGCAAAAACATCCTAAATCTTTTCTGGCAAGAAAAGCTAGAAAGTTCTTTCTAAGCACTGAGATACTCTGAGGGTGCAGCAACATGCAACATTGCAAAGCTGCAAGACAGTGCTCTGAAATCCTGAGAAACCAAACCTACTCCTGCAACCCTCATCTCACATAATCAAGTGAAATGAGTGACTGATGAGATTGACAGAGCTCAAGTGTGAAACAAGATTAGCAAATACACAGCCTGGGACCAGAGTCCATCAAATCCTTCAGAGCTTACTGGAATAAAAAAAAATCCTTCCTGGCTCTGAAAACCTTGGTTAAAGAAATGCCTCCAGCTTCAAGTAGTGAAAGTGTACATGTAATCCGCCCACGCATTTGTACAACATCCTGGTAACATTTTACTATGAAAAGGCATAAACAGTCAGGTCCTGTCATTTCTGCTTATATAAACAGGGTCTGTTGCTATTGCAATTGCACAGTAGAAGAGGTCACAATTACAGTCTTCTTGAAGCTCATCATTCCAGCTTCAGGAAACAGATGTTTATCATACTCACTCTTGGTGAAAATCTCCTTGCTACAGGTAACCTGTCCATGGCACTCTACACAATTACTCAAAGGAAGGCTGGGCAGTTGGGAAACAGTGAGTAGCAGGACTGCCTATACAAACTATGGAGGAAGGCAGTGGACTTCTCACTCTGCTATCCCTAACAGGAGGTAAAATAGTCATAAGGGGCATTTCCCAACTTTATAGACAAAAATAATGGCCAGGAAGTGAATACGCTGCAGGCAAAGAGGTCTGCAAATTTCTGCAAATAGAGGAAAAGAAAATGACTGTACGAGTGTATGTACAAAGAGAGAAACTGGTGAATGTTAGTCCAAATTACTTAGGTACGGTGTCATCCCAAGTGACACACAAAGATTACTGCTGCTTTAAAAAATGAAGGCTAAAGCTTTCACATATTAGATTCTATGAAAATAGAAGGAAAGACTCACTTTTTCATCTTATAGAACCCTTTCTTTACAGTACCAAAGTTACCAGAGCCAAGTTCTCCTTCCTCCAAAGTTAACAACTTCCTGTCAAGAGTGACATTTTTTGGTTTCATCTCATCTGGATCAGCATACGGACTTTCATAGACCTCAGTATCCATGGGTAAGGCCTCTCTCTGATCACCTGCAGTTCAACCAATTAAAAAATCAGACAAAATGTGAGACATTTTTTCTGCCACAGCTACTGTATTTTTTGTCAGTGCAGCTACCGTATTCACCCTTTCTGTGTTCAGGATCATCTGTGTTTGACTTAGGAGAGGGCATTATAAAGAAACCACATGCAATCCAACTACAAGCACTTTAGAACACCTCAAAAGAGTGACCTCCACATGGTGACGTGCTCTGACTATTGAGCATCTGGGTAATGTGAAACAAGGAGGTTCATTGACAGGAGAAGTGTTAAAGGCTGGCTCTCCTTCTAAATAGTTCCCATTAGCTATTCAGCCGATTCTTCACTTAGAATGCCACTTTATAGACTGTTCTTAAACATTCACCTCTAATTACATTTTACTGAAAGTCTAAACACCAGCTTGGCACTGTGGATGCAACAGAGCACAATTCTTTTCATGAACTGCAAGGATGTAACTTTTAGAGTCAAGAAAGTAATCATCTTTCCCTTCAACGTGGAAAAGAGATTTTTGCTAAATTACTTGGTGTTACAGATGGTGACTGACATCTGGCAGTTTCAGCTGCCAGTCTTGAGCTATGATTGTGGCTATAACAATAAACAACACAAAATGAAATATACACAATATAGAATGAAATATATGCATGGAAAAAGTTGAGGTCAGATCTCTGGCATAAAAAAGGAAATTGTATTAATGACAAATTACTCTGCCCACCTTTTTCTGCTTCTGGAAAACCTCTCCTCCTCTGCGGCACGTAAGGATTAAAAAGTGCTTCATCAGGTGGGTGGCCAATAGATGGCTGAAACTGCAGAACATAAGTAAGTTTTTATATTTAGCAATAAATAAGTTAAAAGCATTTTTTCCCCCAAGGACTATGACATAATGATTGCAAGAGACACACAAGTGAGAATCAGAAAGTAAGGAAGGGATCCAACAAAGTTTATTTTATTCTGGAGGTTATTGCTTGAGTAAATATGCAGGCCAAATGAAACATACATTGCTAAAGCATGAAAAGTTCTTGCAAATATTTCAGAGTATATGATCTGAGAGAATTAACTGGAATGGGTCATGCACAAATCTTATTCTGCAGATATTAAATTTACATGCTTTTTTCAAAGCTGCCTTGTAACATGAGTATTTGTAAGGATTTCTCTTTAATTTGTCCTTCCTCCCTCGTCAAGTAATCTCTCTCCATATCTAGGCCATGGAGAAACTCCTGGCACAAATGAAACAAAAAAATACTTCCCTGTTGCTGGTGTGGATGTATAGAGTGACTCTATCAGAAGAAACTGGGGTAAAAAGTAATTATTTTAATAGGTTTGTCTAATGACATGGACAAAATCATGGACCAGATACTAGGTCAGTCTGTCTGCTCTGAGGGGGGATAAAATGACCTAATTCTTACTGTTCTTGAACATCTGGTTCAAATACAATCAATCCCTCTGCCTCTATATTTTGTCAGAGGAATACTGTGCAGCACACAAAACACTTCAGCAGAAACACAATGTGTTCTGGAGCTCCTCGGATGAAGGATGAGTCTAGCATAATAAAGTATAGATAAATGAAATTTTTGTCTGCCCCTTTTTGTCTGCAAACTGTCAGGAACAGGGAATCACAGAAGTTATTTCTGCAGCTTAGCCCCTTTTCCTTCTCAGTAGAAATTTTACTCTATTTTTGAGTGATCTCACCCTCCTAATAGGTGTTTTAAAACCAGAAATTCAAACATTAGCATGAGTTTGCTGAGTCCAAACAGGAAACAAAGGTATACTGTACTTGCCAAACACTGGGTAGGGTTGTTTTGCAAATATTTGAGTAAATAATTCTTATTTTAAATAACTGAAGCTTTCAGTGGCATACATTCCTGCCTGAAATAGTTGTGACAAACAGAGCCTGAGAAATGTCCATGAGTGAACTATTGGGTGCAAAGCTCTATCTCTTGGAAACTGCATTACGCCTAACCTGGATGATAGAGACCTTTAAATCCCAATGAAGTGATCTGCCCAGATGGATGAAGTAGAAAAGGTTTCACTACATGGATTTTACAGCAAACCCTGACCAGAAGGCCAAGACTTGTCAAGATTCTGGCCTACTGGGATGAGAATGGTGTGATGGTAGGCGTAATGTTTCTTGTTGAACAAGACTGTTAAAAGATGATTTGCTGTCACTGAAAGCCTAAGAGTCCTAAGATAGTTCTGAGACAGGGTCAGGGACCAAACTGTCCTGCCAATCTCGAGAATAAGGAAGCAAACAAACAGTATGTAAGAGAAGATCCTCAGTTCTAGCTTTGTTTTACTAGCCTGGTACCCTTTGTTAGGCCTACAAGTCAAGAATAGTATTTCCAAGACTTGTGTCACTCTACTTCATACTCTATTTCACACACAAACCATTAAATAACCCCTCAAAAATCACTAAGACTGGAACTTAGTCTCTAACCTCTCATATTATGGGTTGGCATTTTCACTGTGAACATTTAGGACAGTCTTTTCCTACACTGTCATTAAGTATAGGGATGTGCTCATGTTCAGACAAAAATATTAATAATCTTTTGCAAAGCAAAACCAAATCAAATGGAATTACCATTACTGAGAATACAGTGATATTAATTTGAACATTTCAGTATCCTGTATAACTTTGAAAAACATGTAGAGTATTACTACGAAGAAGTGATTATTGCTCCAATGGGTAGCCTCATGGATATATTCTTGCTTCCTATGTTAATTGTACTTACACTTTAAAAATAGACTCACTTAAAAATGGATGTACTTCTATATTCCAAAAGGTATTTGGAATCAGTTAACTGAGGGGGTACAACATAATGTGGCCTATTGCTAGACAGATAAAAGTACAAACTGCCACACTGAGTGGATTTTATGGAAGCCTCTAGTTAATAGGAAGTCTTGGCCAAAGAGTCCAAAAGTAGAGTGGGGAAAAAAAAAAAAAAGGATAAAAATATGGTGACTATCTATGAAAAGGTGCCAAGATACTTAGTCCTCAGCGTAAGGATGCTGGAAGGAAAGTTCTGAAATACTTAGGAACTAAGTATGGTTCAGAAGACACATTTTCAGTACTTTACCCTTAAAGTAATCTTTCTGATCAAAGTGCAAAGCTTTCATAAAATGACATAGAGAAGAGACTGCACCACTACGGGACTGCTGAGCTTTTTGAAAGTTTTGATAGGACTATCAATCATTCTGAGTTCATGGTGGGGAGTACCTCTGCACCAGAAAGCGTGTGGGAATATCTGAACCCAAACCTTGAAATGTCCCACAGCATACTGCTCGCCTAAAACACTGAAATAATTTCTATGGTCACAATTTGGCAAAGTCACATGAGTGTAGCTGTAGCTCCAAGACAACCAAAGAAATACAGCACCTCTGCTTGCTTTCTTTCCACAGTTGAGTGCTGGAGAGAGTTTGTGTAGTTGCTGTTACATAACAAGGAACAAATTCAGCCCAAGGACGGGAGTAGCTTCAGCTGATCTTCCTTGTTTTCAGATGAGTAAAAGAGCTGTGCACCACTTTTCCACATCCTAACTCAAGCTTATGAGAAAAGAGATATAAGCACTTTGGGAATGGCATTTGAAGAAGCGATGCTTTTTAAATGAGAGTATAACTCTGCAGGCTCAATCATACTGATGGAAATTACCAATTCCACTGCAACACCTTGTACAGGTCTGATAACTAAGTTTGACCTGATTGGTGCTGAACAGCAGGACAGAAACACTTAAGAAGTACTCATGCAGTACTGGAGAACCTCACACATTTTTAAAAACATGGAGGGCAGAAGGTCTCATGTAACAAGTATTAGTTGAGACTAGAGAGGTAGTTAAATATCTGTGGTAGTTAAAAATTCCCCGTTGTTGGAGTTTGATTAAACAGCTTGACAATGGCTTTCTCATTAATATTTCTGGCTGAACTGCAATTTGACTTTCCCCAGGCACCTTTTCAGCTCACATTAGTAACTTGGGAATATTGTGCAGCACTCAGAAAACCTCATACATTTTTCTTTACTTCTGCCAGTTACGTATTCATGGCATGAAGCACCTCTGCATGCCTTTGAATGGGACTTTCGAGCAGAAAGGTGAGAATTTTCCTCTTGAAGTCAATCAAGGCTAAACAGAAATGTTGTAGGGGTTATGTGTCACTGCATGTACGATGGTCAGGAGAATAGAACAATAGAATTTCCTTTCTATTTAATTGTTTAAATCCAGATTCCTTTCTGCCCTATGCTTTAAAACCAGCAAGTTTCATTTTGCAGATCTTTTCCTGATAAAGAGAGTTTTGACTTAACACAACCAAGGTACATGGTATATTCCTACAAAAGGCAGAGAATGGGCAAAATGACCACAGATTTGCTTGACCAGTAAAGAGGAATAAAAGAATCTTCTAGAGGTGCTTGTTAAAAATGGCACATACTATGTGAAACCCTGTGGTACATGCACTTGCATACTATGGGGCAGGCTGTCATTTTATGCTCTCATACTAGAAAACCATTGTGTTCCTGCCGTGCTTTTATGCCAACAGGTTTGTTTGGTTTTCTTCCACTGGGGTTCAATTTTCATTGGTTTACTTCTAAGGCAGTCATAGCTAAGTTAATCTAAATGTCATTCTTCCCCATATGGAGACTGGATACGCTACTGTGCCACTTTTGGGGTAATACAGCCACAGTCACACTAAGAGAAAAGCAAGAGGCGGAGAGTTTGCATTGGCTCAAAGATACTTCTCCAGTGAAAGGAATACCACTTTCAATGTAGGGATAAGGCTTTAGTAGGATAACCTCAAAGAGACTTCACAGCATCTAGCTGATGCAATGAGAACAAGACCCACTTGCTCTTTCCTTTAAAATATGAACAAAATGGCTCTAATTACTCTTTGGCCTGGTTACTAAAAAGTTACAGCCTTTACTATAAAAAAATATATATACTTAGGAAAGAAATAAGTACAGCAAGTGTCATTTTTTTTTCCCCTGGCTAATAATTCTGATTTGCAAAAACGCAAATGTATATGCAGGACCATAAATTTGTTTTAGCTTGCTGAAGACAAGCGGAATAGCGTCAACGAGCTTTGGCTAAAAGTTCTTTGTCGCCACTAGGTGGCACGAGTTCACTTAAACTGCCGTTCAAATATCAATTTAACACTGATCAAGACGCGAAAAAGAGTGAAAAGTTTTTGACACAAGAGAAGTAACTCCCTAATTAATTAAGTCTAAAGTAAAATTTGTATGTTGGGGTTAACAGATGGTAAATCTTGGAAGTGTTCAGAGCAGGACGTTTGTTTAGAGTCTAAAATTGGGCAATATGATGAAATGTATTCAGGGTTAGGTATACACAAGTGGTCATCCAATCAGATTTCTGGAATTATTTTCTTAAATGATTGGTCTTTCTCTGCAGTCTCTACTCTCTGTCAGCTCCCTAGAAGCCAAGAAATAGTTTTTTGACTGCAGAAAGCAGCCAGAGACAAGGTGAACAGCTAGCAAAGAGACCAAAGACATGTCTAGAAAATTCAGATCCCCACACTCATTCTCTACACAAAACCAAAATACTTCTCTTGTCTAACATGTGATAGCATGGAATTTTTTTCAGATGTCTTTAGAATGTGTCCTGACACTACAGATTTGCAAAAGATCACACTACATTAAGAAAAAGAGATGTGGGTCCTGAAAGAGTACATGAAGGATGATTGGCTATTGGTACTTCTGTATAAAAGTGAACTGAAGTTTTAAAAACACAATACTCATTAGTTCCCAGGGTTATCAAACACAGTGTATGTCAAACAGTTTTTTTCACTCTGAACAGCAGAGTGTCTCTGGGGCTTTTTATGCCTGCTCATTTTTGTTGAAGAGCAACGGGAATTAAAAAAAAAAAAAAACCAAAAAACAAAACAAAAAAAAACCAGAGAAGTTCGTGGGTGGAACAGGGACACACATGTTATTACCAGCATGCAAACAAAGCTCATAACTACACGCTTCACGACTGAATCAACTACTGTACAACACAATTTTCTGGCCATGCAGCAGCATTTTCATTAGTACAGGAATGGGTACCCCTCAACTTCCTGACATGTTATCACCTTTCCCATTCTCCTTGGTCTTGCGACATCTTACACTTGTCCATATGTAATTAAAGTCGATGCATAACAAGATTTGTGCACACACTTTCTGTAGGAAAGCATTTTGTGGTTGTTATTTAACGAATTGTTCCCTGAATGTGCTCAGTGACAGTGTGGTGTAAGCAAGCCAATCTTCTGATTAGGAATGATAGTTCAGAGTAGAAACATCATTTTGGTCTGCTTACAAGTGACTGTTTTTTGAAAAACATCACCTACATTTTCTTTGCAGACATGTTGAGAACTGCACTAATATTTTGGGATGTGGGAAATCACTTGAAAAGCATCCTTAAATTTTTCAAACATCTTAAAAACAATTGCTTTAGTTATAAAATCAAGGCTATAATCATGCTCACGATTAGGAAAGAAGCAGAAAGCTTACAAAATCTTCACAATCTGATTGTTAGTAGCTGAAACACACATTTAGTTACTGCAAGCCAAAGAGGGGAGGAGAAAAAAGAAAGAGTGAAATTAGTCAAATGTAAGTCTTTTTAACTCAGTCAAAAGCCTGGGAAGACTATACGAGGCACCTTTTTGCTGCCAGCCTTTGGAAAGGTGTACGATTTGAGTCTTGAGATAATTCCACCTCCTGCCCAACTCTAGAAACCACAATGTCAAAGAGGAACAGTGAATGTGTCAGGAATATAGTTAAAGGTATTTTACAAAACAGACATAGTATATAAGAACAAACCACTCCCCATTTTTCTCTTGTGTTTGGTTGCCTGCAAATACATATATGATACATCAAACAAATGTATTACATGAAACTCTCATACTGAATTTTCTTTCAACCATATTATTCTCAAACCATCTTGAATCTGCAGATATACCTTAAGGCAGTTTTAAAAGGCAAGCACACTGTCTCCTCCCTGATCTTTTACAAAGTATGTTTTTCATGCCTGTTACTGAATTTCAGCCACCTGCCCCAACATATTTAGCAATGTTTAGCAATCAGTTAATAACTTTAGTGTCTTGAAGTATGCCTTATGTATCAAGCAAGATTTGAAGCTCACTTTAGTCTTACAACAAACAATGTGGTTATTGAGGCAAAAAGCACACAAACTAATATTAATTCCAAGCAAAAATGAACAGGCTTTAGATTTTACATGTGCAGTTATGTTCTGTATAAAGAGACTTTTAAAAGAAATGCAGGCATGTGTTACAATTATACATTAATTTCATCACAGGTGACTACTTAGTATTTCTAGAGGGCACTGAGAGATCATATCTACCTAATCCAAACTGCGATTCAGTACTTACCGAAAAAGCATTTTGTGTGACACTGAGGCTGAAGTAATAAACTGAACCACATTCTCAGCCAGTCTAAACAGTTAGATATTCTGAACTTTTAAATAATCCACTTGAACGTTCCCCCTCCCCAAAATATAGCTTTTCTAATAGCATTAATGGTTGCATGTAAAATATGCAAGTGAACAGGCAGATTAAATCACCTACTTGCTAGAAAATTACATGTTCAAGAGTAGAATTAAACTCACCTAACTATGGCTACCTGAAGGTGAGACATATATTCTTGGCTAATTACCTAGGTCCCTTGTGAATGGACAGAGGCAAACAGCGGTGGAAAGTCATTCTGCCACTTATAGGCTGAAATGGTATGTGGACAGGTATGTGTGTCTAGGTTCAGAATTTCTCAAAAGCAACCTCTACAATTTTCTGTGTCTAGGTTCAGAATTTCTCAAAAGCAACCTCTATGATTTTCTGAACAACTGGCTCTTCATTTGCGTTCATTACTGTTAGGCAAGATTAATCTTGCCCTGTTAGCATGATTGAGAGTTTCACCTGCAAAGCATTATGAACACAGAGAAGTATTACTGTAAGGCACTGATGGTCTGGCCTATTTACTTTCATTGCACAGTCCTAAACACCAGTCAGCTTAGATGCATGTTTCTTTGGTTGCTACTTCTTTGCGAAGTTAAATACTTGAAGTAAGATTTCTTGAACTTACTTTCATTTACACTTAAACTGCAAAATTTTCTATGGATAGCCTAAATTAGCATTCCTACACTGAACATGCTTTCTCCATCACTATAATTTTACGTATACTGGATGATATACATGTGGTCTTGTGTGCTTAAGCTTCACAATTGTCCTTGTAAATGGCACAGATTGAAACCTCAGAACAACACCTATTAAAAAAAAGGCATTGATTTTGGTTACGTAATTTCCAATGATGTAAAAGGGCACCCGATTTTCACAAAGTGGTGATATGATAGTGGTTGGTCACAGACTCACAAGGACTCAATAGTACTGAAATAAATACAACTGTCTATCAGGACAAATTATTTTTTTCTATAATGTGAGACTGTATCAAGATAATGACCCAGATGATTAGGCTCTCCAGTGAGTGGTGAAACAAGCAAATTAAAGTCCTTATTTCAGATGAGATCAACTATTGCTGAGTAAGATGGTGCTATGTATCACACTTCAGGTGGCTCCTCTAATCAATGCACTCTAAGGACTTAGGCAATTACAATCACAGATGAGCTTGCTCACTCTTCACAGCTGGTGAAAGAACTTCCCTTAATTTCACTGCACAAGGAGTCAAACACTTTTGCAAGTCTGACATTAAGTGCACACTTCAAACATGACAATAAATCAAACCTCTATTTGTGCTTAAGTCAGCAGAGTCTCAAAATGAACAACGTAAACACAGCAGTATCTCTCTGCCTAGTGTGATACAGTCACTATAAAACATTATTAATGAGGCACTTTGCATGTGAAAAAGACTGATTTTTAGATGCATTATATGTATAAAACAAGTTCATTAAATAGAATGACAAATAGCTCACACAAAACACGGATGAAAGCAATAATAATGCTAGAATACGATAACCTTCTAGTCAACTTACTGCTTATATCCTCTTTATATCAGGATTTCTAGAGCAGTATGTGACTGCAAGCCTCCTCAAATGAATGCTACTGCTATGTCACCACCTAGTCTTACCTTAGAAAGGGTTCCAGGTAGAGAAGGACGACTGTTAAAAACAACACTATCTGTAAAACAGTCAAATGTTGAGCAATTTGAGAAATGTACTGTAAGAACACAAAACTTTACATAGAAAACCAACTTTCAAGTTTTTACATCACATTACAGTGCTTCTCCTGGTCTATTGTCTTTGTTTTTGTTTTCAATGTGCACCAGATTCTGGTACTTGAAGCCAGAGACAAAAGTATGTGCACTGCCTAAATTATTCAAAAGAATGGGAAAAAAATGGGCAGATCCTTTCACCGTGGCACTGATATCCAGGGCAGCCTTAGAGGGAGAGGACAGCCTTAGAGAGAGAGCACCATTTCCAGAATAGCTTAAGTTAGGTAATGATGAGGCAGAAGCATCGTTAACCCTGGCAGCCAAGGCAAGGTATCAATGGTATTTAACAGGACAATAAAGAAACTGTCCAAAGAGCATACTGGACCTCAGCATATTCCCCTCTTCCCTTTCCCTTGAGATATCAAGGAATGGCTTTTGGACCTGCATTTTCAGCCTTAGTTGCAGCCAATTCCTTTTTCTGCTCTGGTCTCCACAAGATGGGAAGTAATTCCTCATCTACCTGCAACTCAGCTGTTGAGAGTATCCCTCACTGCACCTAGCCTAGCTGCTGAAATGCTGGTCTCTCCGTGGAGTAAGGACTGTTAGAGGAGTGCTTGGATGACTACCTTGTTAGTGTGTGTGGGACAAGTAACACACACAAACACTTTGAGCAGAGGTGTAACTATATACATAAGCATGGCTACTTATACAAGTAAATAATAACAGGAATTGACTCACCATTTTCTGAGCCCAGTTGTGGACAGGGAATTGTAAGAATCCTTAATAATCCATCTGGTTTGTATGAATAATGCTCAACTAACTACCAGAACAAGAATGCGGGGGGAAACAAGGAGAGAGAAAGATATTAAAAGGTACAGGAGATATAATTAAATCTACTGTCTCTTTAAAATAGTGTGCATATGTACAATAATTAGTACATACATCAGCAAAAGAGCTGGACATACAACAGGTCTTTACTGCACATATTCTTGGCTTATCTTTAGTGTTGATGCATGTTTCTGAAGTAACTTTATGGATTGATCTGGAACCTGACCCAGACACTGGATTTCTAAGACAGCATTCTACACCTAGTCCTGCTACAAATCAGCAAATTAAGTTTTTGGGGTTTTTTTTCTTCAAGATAGGTATATTCCTACAGTGCAGGAACTGTTCTAAGAGGCAATGTTTCCTTTGGACTTCAATTTTGCAATGAGATGTATGGAATTAATAAATGAATAGCACCAACAGTTGTGGCCATTTGTGTTTCTCTATTGTCCTGCATCTATTACTTTAGCCAAAAGGACATCAGAGATTTCTGAAGGGGTTTTAATTCCCTTAGCATTTTCAGTTTATGCAGTAATTTCTCTAGTGTTCAGTTTTATTATTGACTGTGTGACAGTCAACTATGCATTCCTTAATTGCTTAATCTTTACCATGGTTCAGACATATTTTGATGGTAACCCTCAGCAAATTATGCGTTGTCAGCCTTGAAGGCAAAGAATTACAGTGCTAAAGGATGCAGCATGTGTATAGCATCTTAAATCACCTCGCTTTGTGCTTACTAGAATTCTGTTTATTGCTGTCATAAAGGATATAAGCAAAAAACTATACCTTCCATAGCTGTTTCTGAATACAGCCACCTGAAAATGCAAACAGTATTCCATTCTAAAGAATGTTCAGCTAGCTGCATAATAATTACAGCAATTTTTAACTTGGCCAAGGTACAGCATAACGTTTAAAAATGCTTAAACTCTCTACACCACCACAGTTTTTTACATTAGCATGTATTTTCTTCATATATAGAAACCACATAAAGTTGGATACACGTGACAAATATCCTGCCAAAATATGCTGTTTTTTAGCTCAAGACTGTTGTTGCACAGCAAAGCAAAACAAGGTGATGACAGATATCCAAGTGATTCAAATTTAACCGACCTGCCAAAGGGTGTCAAATCTTTTCCCATCTGGTATGGAGAGCTTCCCTGTCTTATCTCTGTCAATACGGTAATGCAGTACTTTCCCATCATTCAGCAGACACAGGGCATAGGAACCGTTGCTGTCCCTTTCTCGGATACTATAGGAAGAAAAGAGACTTTCAAGGTTATGCTTTACTAGGAGTGAGCATCTGGGTTGAAGTGATGCTTTAAATCACCATTTCCTTAAAGATTTTGAATTAAACACAACGCAATATCAGTACTGCCGCTTCTGAAGACATTTTGTAAAGCCTTTCACTTATTTCTTAGTTACATTTGTTTTCAGATAGATAAAGTTTCTCTTTTTTTTCCCACTCCCCTCAAAAGGCAACAGGTGATAACAAAAATCCACAATGTGGAGCTCTTTGCTAGGCAGCTACTGAACACTGTGCAGTGCACAAAGTGCTCTCTGAGCAAGGAAGCATTTGAAAGCTTATACAGTGCAGGTGAACAAAGCCCATGGAAGTATAAGGCCAAGATTCACCACATACAAGCAGTAACACTTCAGTTTGCTTTACAGCTCATCTAAGATTAAAAACAACAGGTAAGTGCCTTCATTAAAACAAATTTCTCTCTTACATCTTCTATTTTGAAATAAAGAGTTGACAGTAATAGCAGAAGATAAAAAAATAAAATAATGTGAAACACGAATGAAGGGAAAATCTTTACACACTTCAACAGCTTGTTTCTTGTCTGAGAACTTAAAGTAAATAATACATTTCTGTAATCATTAGTTCTTACAATTTCTATAAAGACATTAATGTTTTGTTACAGATTTCACACTGAATTCACACGAAATTTCACATGGTAATGGGGTATATATTTGGTCTAAACTTAAGCAGAGAGAGATTAGGGCATGTAATATAAAAATATTGTTTAAAATTCCTAGGTATACAGGACAATCTCCCTCTTCCAGATCTACAAGCAACATCTGCCATGCCTGTAAAGTCTTACTGAGTTTTTTTAGACATATTCAATGCTAGCTCACACTAAGACCAGCATCACCTGGTGACTGGACACAGAGTAGACAGGAATTTGCTACTAGTTCCCTCACTGCTGCCACAGCATTTCTGAGTTTAGAAAGCAGCTCTTCAAACTGACTCTGTTCACTTGCTGTTGACACTGAGACAGTAACAAAGCTAGATTCAAATTTTCTGGAACAATGTGTTTTCCTGCTGAAAAGTACATATTCAGCAACACTGAAACACTTCTTGTTGCGGAGTCCACAGAAATATACCCACTCTGTTTACAATTTTCAAAAGTCTTAAAAAAGAAATATAGCAAGACATGCCAACTGAGCTGTTGGTAAGTCTCACCAGTGTAACTCTTAGTGCTTGGTGTCACATCTCAGAAGATTGCAGACACAAGCATTAAATTCTGCTCCTCAGGTGACACACTCGTGGCTGAGCTAAAACTGCGTTTTGTCTGAACTACTCATGTAACTGTTTTTTCAAGCAGAGTGATTCTTGTTGCCTAAGATATGAAGAGGACACTGGCTAAAGGAAAAGGGAAGTAGGGTCTTTTTTTTTTTTTTTTCTGAAACCAAAGCAACTTGCCCAGTATCTTTAAAGCAACATGAAACACTGTGGTTTTTCACAACATGCAGGTATTTTCTCAGCACGACGATTTCCTGTGCTGACTGACCACTGGCCAGTAGCAGGTTTTGCTAAAATGAAAAATGACTTTTACTTCACCTTCCTCTGATTTGCTCTTAGCTAATACATCTTGGAAAAATATTTTCAGAATAGAAGGAATTGTTTTTAAAACACAAATGAATGGTACTTCCTTGCATTCAGACATTTGTTCAGAGAATCTCACAAGTAAGATTACAAACATGTAGCAAATTGTTTCTCAGTAACAAATGTCTTCCTGATTCACACGAGGAAACATGACTCCAATACAATTAGGTCTACTGAAACTGTCATTTGCAAGACCTGTTTTGATCACAAACTATCATAAACATTTTCTTGAGAACATAGGCATCAATGGCAGAAGTCAGTCCTGATTCTTAAGGACCAAAGCCCACATCCAAATATTCCTATCAGTATCCAGTGCAGGATTGTAGTGGTTTTGCCTGGGCCAGGTTTTGGCAGCAGGGGTTTGGGGAGGGGGTGGCTACAGGGGTGGCTTCTTTAAACAAAGATCTGTCAGAAGCTTCCCCTGTGTTTGATATGTCTAATGCCAGTCAATTCTAAGATGGACCCACAGCTCACTAAGGCCTGGCCAATTAGTGACTGAGGTAACACCTCTGTGAATAACGTATTTGAGAAGGGGAAGAAGTTGCTGGGCAGTTGCTGAACTGCAGCAGCAACAGGGAATGAGAATGTGAAAACATCTCTGCAGACACCAAGGTCTATTGAGGAGGGGGAGGAGAGTGCTTA
>WBNH01005020.1:1437-14522 GCA_013401255.1 Urocolius indicus
CTTGGAGTCCGCATGGTTGTTTCTCTCACTGTTCCTACTCCTTGCACCACCACCAGCCAGAAGAAGAAAGGACAGAATAAGGAAGAAGCAAGAAAAAGATGGAGGAAGAAACCTTCACTTCCGGCTTCTTCTTAAAAAGTGATCATGGAGGTGTCTAATTGGCTCAGCCCCAGACGTGGGTCTGGCTCAGAGCTGGGGAGAGTTGCAAACAACTTCTTACAGGCGCCATCTTTACAGCCCCATCCCCCTTACCAGAAAAGGCTGTCATGTCAAAGCATGACACTCTTACATACTTACATACTTACTTTAAAAAAAAAAAAAAAAAATTAGCATTTTTCTGATTGAAAAGAAATTGACACAAAACTGTCTGACTAGATCTAATCACTTAAATGATATATTTGAGAAGTGAAATCACTAGAGAATGTTATAGACTTGGAACATTTGTACATTTAGCAAAAGTAGAAAATAAAACAAACATTGATCTCTGTTTCTTTCAACAAACATTGGCAAGATCAGAACTTGATATCTACAATCAGGAAATGTACTGGGATTTTGCCAAGATTTCTCAGTATCAGTTGCTGCGTTAGTCTGGCAGAAGCTAGGAATAACTTCCTAAACGTGAGCAGTATCTAAATTATTTTTCTATTACTGTTCTAAAATAAATCGCTGGAATATATATTTATAATATTTAAATGGAGTATTCTGTACATAATTTATAATATTCTTATTGATAAAACAATAATGGATATTAATATAATTATGTTATCTCAAAATTCTGAAAATATTTAAAACAAAACAAGACTCCATTTTTTTTTTTAAATATATGTGTTCCTTTTGATACATCTGTTTTATAATTTACATTCCCAGAAAAAAAGCCCTATTTTACTATAGGCTTAAATCACATCTTAACTGCATCTGAATAGATACGGTGTTCTAATACATTCTTTACTACAATTTTACTCTTATATTCTGTCACAGGATTGCATTGTCTATTGAATTTATCTCTTGAAAGATACATGTTTTTCTCTAGCAGCTGCTTCAAGCTTTACATAAACTTTATACTTTTTAATATTTATGCTATATTTCATGATATTTTTGGGTTAATATCATTATACATTTTTAAAAACCATTGAATCCTGAAAAATTTGGAGCCACTAGACGTCTTAAATAATTTGTAGTTTTGGGCAAAATTAACTACACAAAGAGGTGATCAAATGGTGTTACAATAGTTTGAGATTATCAAGGCAATATAGTTCAGCATGATACCTAGAAAGCTTTTCTTAGAACTTTGAAAGAAAAGGTCTAATGCCTCTGCATCCTTAATTTGGCCATCCTGTGCATATGAGATAAACTTTTTTTGTTTATGTAATCATATATAAATTAGATGATAATTTCCTTGGGTATTTTTTGGGTTTTTTTCTGATAAGATTGTAATTTATTTAAATAGTGTGTAGAACTTTAAATTTTGAATAATAATAAAAGACTATGATTTTTTTTTCCTTAAGGAAGGCATATAATTATGATTAGTTTGTTAAATGATGACTTAGATATTTTGTACTCCTAGAAGTTTTTACAAAGCAAAATTACCTCCAGAATAATCTCAAAATACCTGTTTTGAGAAATTGTATGAAAGACACTCTTCAAGCATTTTGTGTTTACTTATGGAAAACTTACTATTTAGCTTTATATCAATAGCCATGGCACTCTAGAAACGTAATCAAGCTTCTGAAAGTGTCAACTCAGAAACTTCTCCTAATGTAAAAAAATTAGTTTATATTAGAGAAAAAAATGTGAGCATAAATAAGAAGATTATAGTAAATTACATACATTATTTCAGTTATTGTACACTTAAAAATTGTGGTACAGAGGTACTGAAGTAGTGCATTACCATTATTAATTTATTAACTCATCTTAAATTAACCATCCTGTAATCATAGTGCAGTTAGGAATGGAAATGGTTTTGAAAAATTCCAAAGAGTTTTCAAGCAATTGGGTTTTATAGTCACAGAAAATGACTGTGCTAGGGCAGGTGTTTTTTCTCTTTCTTTTTGGTGGATGCGAGTGTCTTCAGTGTCAATTACTTGTGCTGTACTTATTAATAATTTTTAAAATTTAAGAGTAGTATTCTTTGATCTATCCAACATTTTCAGGATTTTTATGGGAAAAGGTTTATTCTTTGTCATGTCTTTTGTAAATAAAATATTTCTGTGTCAGTCTGTATTAGAATTTTTAGGATTCTCATCACAGACCCCACAGAACCATCCAGAAAATTAATTCAGGAAGAGTCCTCTGTAGATGTATGACTTCTCTAATGTTTTGATTGTAAAATTTATTGCCTGCCCTGAGGTGTAGGTAGTCCCAGTGCATAACACTTTAAAACTGACTAACCGGTCTCTCTCTATTAGTATACTACTTTCTCCTACTTTGTTCTGTAGCAAACTCCTCTGAGGTGCTGTTTTAAACAAATTGGTATAAATTGAGTGTACCCACAAGTCATGTAATTATGCTATTCCTTAGTTATTTTTACAAATATATAACCTTCTTCTCTGACTCATGTAATTCTATATCACACAGAGTAGCAAAACAATCCAAAAGAGAAATTACCAGATATCTCCAGTTGTTCTATATCAGTCAGCTATGAGAAACAACGGAACTGTTTGTGTTCTGAAGGCTGCCATCTGGACTAATATACTTGATAACAGGAAATTCATCATTAAAGCATTGCATTAGTTGAATTGATCTCTCTGAATTCTTAAACTGAGTCTTTAGGCAGTTGAAAGCTAAATTAATTTCTTTTTTTTGAGTAATAGCCATTGAAAAATGGCTTTTAGTGGCAGCTGGCAGAGACCACAGTTGAATCCATGCACATATCTCTGTGGTATAAGAGGTAATATTTGTTCCATGCTTTATAATTACGTATGATGAAACATACAAATTTAAAATGTGAGATGGAGTAAATCACTGACAGTGTTAGGGGTATAAATGAAAGCTAACAATTTTCATGCTTATAAAACATATTGTTTTTTCCTGATTTAAGAAATTAAAAAGTGAAAAGTCTCTGTGTCCATATTTCAAAATATAGAGTAAGATAATTCCCTGAGGCTCATCCAGTGGTTACTCATTCACAAGGAGACTGAAATACTCTTTAATTCTTTTACAGAAAATTGTAGGGGAATGCATCTGTCATTCTAAGTAGCAGGAGACTGATAGTCCAAGTATTTGATCGACATAGCCTGTGTCATCCGTGCAAAGGGATTGTCTACCATCCCAAAGCAAAGCTTCATATATTCCCAAAGTTACTACACTATCTTACAACATCTCCACACCCTTAGATGCAGCCTGTTGGGTCCACAGTTTTATATTGTATGTATGTATCATATTTACCATTACATTGTGATGATACTTCACTGGTAACATAACTTACGAAGTATTTTGATTGAAATGATTCTTGGAAGTTGCTGATCAAGTAATATTGAAGCACAGGCTCAGGAAGCTAAAGCAATTTTGTGTCTTATTCAAAGACTATACTTTTTAAGATCTTCTAAAAATTTTTGTCTAATACTTTGCTTCTGATTTAAGTCACACTATTCCATCTAGAAGAGTCAAGTAATATGGCATCAATGTTTTTTCTCTTCAGAAGGAAAGTTATTCTTGTCCATTTTCCAGGAGAAAATGGAAATTTCTTAATATTGAATAGACATACGTTTTTCATGTTTAAGTGAAATTCTTGTACTGTAACACTGCCACACCATATACATTGTTTTTCTAATTAGATAGACCTTTCTGAAAGACTTTACAAACAAGGGAATGAAAGGTTGGAATTTTTTCCCTCCCAAGTTCTGTCAACCTATTTTTTCCTTGAATATATAAACATTTTAGTTAATACATTCATGAAACAATTAGGAAGAGTAAGATCTGTTTATCTCTGTGTCATGGCATCAGTTATCTTGTGTAATATTGTATAGCTTTAGAAGATATTGGAAATTTTCTCCTTTTGCAGGTTCTCAAAAAAAAAATTGAAAGAAAAAGAAACTTACAGCCCTTTTGCCAAGACACTTCTGACTTATGCTTACAGCATGACAAATAGTGAAACTAATAGTGAAACTAGTGAAGCCCATTATTGTTTTACTAAGAATATGGAACTATCTTATGTAACTGACAATTCAAAGACAAAAATAATAGTATTTGATGCAAATATATCACTGATTTTATTTTACTTTTATAATTATAATCTGCTTGAAACTTTTCCTTTTCCTGTAGATCTTGTTGATCTTAGACATCACTATGAAATTTTGGCTGAACCTGATTACTGTCACTGGACCTGCTCTGCTCTTCTTGCATGGGCATTTGGGGGACTCCGCCTCTTGTTGATGGGGATACTGTCTCTGTCTGCACTGTTTTGCCCCCACCTCCTGGATCACAGTCTTTGTGGTACAGCCCATTCTTGCCTCTCCCTGATAACTGCTGACATAAACTGATATTTTAAAAGTGCATGTTTCACATTTGATTTGTTGTGTTATGAAACTGCTTGTTGTGAAAATTGCCTGCAAAAACTGAGCCCATGTTCCTAATAGATTTTTTGGTGTCATCAGGTAAGTACGACTGACAAAATCAAGGCATGTTTACTTCTAAACTCCAATGATTTGCCTGAAGAACTAATTTATACAATGTTTTGAACATCTGCTCTTACTCTCTGATACTTGGCACAAAAATATTGTCCTCCAAACTGAGTGTATTTTTTTATAGGCAGTGGACGGATGTGGCCATCCACATCAGAAATTCTAATACCAACACCTGTGCTATACCTGTGAAGGCTGAAGAAAATGACATTATGAACAATTTATGTGGATATACATCAGCTTAAATTGGAGTCAATTTAAAATGTCTGTCCAAAAGAAGACTTCAGGTCTTCCTGATTTCATGTGTAATGTCTGTTGTTTTCAATTTGTCTTCTCAATGGCATCCTGCAGAATTAAAAAGTTGTCCCACTTACCAATGACTAGATATTGTGTTTGAAAGTGCATAATTCGGCAGTTATGTTTTGTTCTTCTTCCTCGTGTTTCTCCATTAACAAGATTTGTGCTCAATGGGCTCAAGTTGCACCAGGAGAGGTTTAGATTGGACATTGGGAAGGACTTTTTCACCGAAAGGGTTATTAAGCTTTGGCATGAGCTGACCAGGGAGGTGGTAGAGTCACCATCCATAGAGATATTAAAAAAAGACATAGATGAGGTGCTGAGGGACATGATTTAGCTTAAAGATGGGCTTAGCAGTGTGAGATTAGTGGCTAGACTCGATGATCTTAAAGGTCTTTTCCAATTGTAACGATTCTATGATTCTATGAATCACAGCTATTGTTTCTGATTTCTGTTTTAAAATACTATTTCTCAGGCATGTTTTTGTGAGCAGGATCTACATTTATGAAAAACTATCCCAAGAAATATCTTCTATGGTCCTCATAAAGCAGTCAGAAACCCTAAAATTGTTTTACAGAGGTACCAAAAAAAAAAAAAATCAATGAGATTCTGAAAATGAGTTTGGTGACTGGTGAAACACAAATCCTTTCTGGTTTAGTTTTTCCTGCCAAGGTTATGGTCTTAAACTACTTAGGAAGCTGCAGGTTTTACTCATGCTAAAACACTGTACAATTGATACCAATTTAGTTGACCTATGTAATCTGAGGGAACTGTTTGACATCTGCACTACAGATCACTGTTAGTGTACAATATTACCCTATTTAACAATATAAGGTTTACAGTTCCTAAAACTAGTGTGCCAATCTTCAGAAGTTTTAGTATTTCGTGAAGAGTTCTATAAACTTGGGAAAATTTCTATTCATATGTTTTTAATATTTTGAAACAGACAGTTTTCTATCAAGCACAAAATTCTTCTAGGGGAAGTAAACCCACCTAAATGTCTAAGCTTGAAGGAATTGATAAAAGATCTTCCTAGGACATTTCCACCCCTACTGTGAGATCAGTTCTGCCAGCATCAGGTATAGTGTTGCTCTCCTAGAGGCTTCTGTCTAGCAGGGCAGGCTGCCAGCTGGAGGCATATTGTGGGAAACCCCTGGTGAGCAAGTACAGTATTTTATAATATCCTTATAACTGGCAGCCTGCCTAGGATGATATTTCTATGCACTCTTCAAAACACTTTAAGAAGTTTATTAAGATTGCAGTCAGCAACCATGGCAACTGGTAGGAACTATATTTCTCAAGTGCACCAGAACAGCATATATACAAATAAATAAGTGTGTATTGTGGGAAGATACAGGTCAATCCCACACTCTATTGTAATTTCAATATATATTGGAAAAAGGTGGCACTTGGGGGCTTGAGCACTACAACTTAATCCAGGTGGGAAGGCTACTAGAAAAAAAAGCCTTATGCTAACATTTTTGTGTTTGTTTTTGTGGATCAGGTGATGTGTTTCCTACTGCTGAAATGTACTCATATGTCACTAGTTCTACATAGGAACAGCAGGAGGGTCAGTTAACACCAATGAACCATGCCATAAAGGATAACTTTTAAAGTTTTTTAAAAGTTTTTTTTTTAAGTTTTAAAGTTTTTTAAGTTTTAAAATCTTATCTGTTAAAAAAAATCTGATTTGAGTAGTCAATAGCTTGGCCAATGATATTAGTTATTTTTTTTTCTAGATAAGGCAGAGAAAAAAAGAATGAGTTAATCAGAGGCAATGTGTTTGTGATCTCCTTCTTAAAGATCACAGAATCTCAGTATGGTAGGGGTTGGAAGAGACCTCTTGACTTAAGTTTCATTTTTATATTTTGCATAGTATTTGTAGTACACTGATGAATAAATAGTCCTTACAGAAGCACTGAGGAAGATTTTACCCTCCTCTCACACCATTTTTAAAAAAACACTTTTCTTTGCTTTATTGATGGAGTAGAAAAGGCAGGAGATAAGACAAGGAAGTATAATTTTAACTACAGTCAGACATAATTAGACTGAGGAATTCTAGGACTACCTGTATCCTAGTATTGACTCAGATTAACCACAAAACATCAGTGTTTTCCCTGATTCATTTTCTGCCTTCTATATATATTCTTGAAATGAGGGTACAGTGCTCTACATCATATCAACACTCTGAATTTTAGGGAAATAGCAAATCTAAATATTTTATTCTGGTTAGAAAGTTCAAAGCTGAATATTTCCCTAGTCTCAAAAAGCCATTTTAAACATCTTGCTTCCAAGAAATCAAATTTTCTGTTTTCCTCTTTAAGGAATTTTAGTGCATGAAATGTATTCTAGAATACTGTCATGGATTGACATGAAGCTCTTTTGTTAAGGAGAAGGGTCTGTAAAGATGGCTCCTGTAAGAAGTTCCTCAAAACTGTCCCCAGCCCTGAGCCAGACCTACTTCTGGGGCTGAGCCAATTAGATACCTCCACAATCACTTTTTAAGAACGAGAAGAGAGAAGAGGAGGGTTCTTCCTGTTCCTTCTTCTTCTGCTCCTTCTTTTCTGACCAGTAGTGGTGCAAAGAGTTGGAAGAGAGAGAGAAGCAACCAAGCAGACTCCAAGGTTAATGAGGGAAGAGAGGAGGAGGTGTGCTGGAGCAGAGACTTCCCTGCATCCTGTGGAGAGGACTGGTGAAGCAGAGATTTGTTTGCATTTTGTTAAAGACCCCATATGAGGGTCAGTGGTTTGCTTCATTGACCCTGTGACAGGGGCAGTGACTATGGCCAGAGGAGGCCATGTCTCGTGGGAGGGACCCAATATTCACAGAAGCTAAAACTGTGGAGAAGAACCTACGTGAAAAAAAGTTCATTAAAATTACGGCCAGAAGAGGTCGTATCCTGAGGGAGAGACCCTCTATCTGCAGAAACTGCAACTGTGGGGAAGAACCCACACCAGAGATATTCACTAAGGACTGTGTCCCATGTGAGGGACCCCATATCGGCAGAAGCCGTAGCTTCTGGGAAGAACCCACAACACAGAAGTTCGTTAAGGACTGTGTCCTGTGGGAGGGGCCCCGTATCAGAGCAGGAGAGGAATGCCAGGTGTCATCCTCCTCTGAAAAGACAGAAGCAGCAGAGCTTATCTGTGAGAGACTGACCACATCCCTCATTCCTTGCCCCCTTGGGCTGTTGAGATGGGAGAAGGTAGAGATACTGAAAGGAGTGAGATGGGCCTGGGAAGAATGGAGGGATAGGGGAGGGAGATCTTAAAGTGCTGGTTGTAATTTTCTTATCATCCTACTCCCTTTTTGCTTTTTTTTCTGTCATCTTTCTTGTAGGTAGTAGAGTAAAATTTCTTTACTTTCCTTTCTTAGTCAAGTACTGGAGTCTGTTTTGCCCAGAACTGTAATGGGCAGTGAGCCCTCTCTGCCTTTGTCTCAATCCACAACAACCTTGATTATCTCTTTTTTTCTCCCATCTTCCTGGGACCCCAGCCATCCTAATGAGGGTGGGGGAAAATAAATTACTACCCTGTGACAAATGCTTCAGAATTGATAAAAGTAATGAATTTTGAGACTCCTTTAGCACACTCTACTACATATAAATAAACCAGAAAACCCAAAATCCTTAGATAATATGAAAACAATGTCTGTATTCAGAATGTGGTTGGGAATATATTTGTGTTTTTATAAATAAGAATGGTGTGTACTTAAAACATTGACAAAAACAAGTTAAATAAAAATGAGCAAAATTAGTTGTATTTTAAAAAATCACCAAAAACAAGTCAAGTAGTAAAAGAGCAATAAAGTTTCAGAATTTGAAAGTTTAATGACAGCAAATGTATTACACAGAGCAATAGCTTCTAGCTATTTCCTTCGATTGTTTGCTAAAGCTTATGGACAGCATTCTGTTCTTAGGTATGGCTGTGTAACTCATCGTCTTCTGTCCCTGTGACTGTCACATAAGTTTTACTTCCACCACTATTTCTTATAATAATCTTATGATCATGTTACATTTGAATATCACTTGAGGCCAGATTACTGATCACTTTGGTATATGTAATCGTTGTAATATGAGTTAAAAATATTAACTCTCTGATTTGTCAGGCAATGATGAAGTGAGTCTCTACAAGTTCTTAGAATCAGGTGAGAAGGGGGGAAGGGAGAAAACTCCTGTAAAATGTTCTGTAGATAAGCATTTTAGAAGAATATTTCTCCATTTTTACTTTTTTTTTTCTAGTACATTCCAATAAGTCATTAATAAAGCAATTTTACAGCTACTTATGTGTTTATGAATATTAATCAAATTTTAAAGAAATTTTCCTAGCCTTATGGAACAACATTGAACTCCTGCTTGTAGCTGTGGGATAAAATCACTCTGAGCTTTAAAAACAAAGTAAGAATGTCCATCCAGGCAGCTGGAATGTGTGTGGGTAGACATAATTATTGAAGACCAAATCTTTTGTAGTCTTGGATAAAACTTTTATTTCATATTGAGATTTCTAAAATAAAGTTATACTTCATTATACAGAAAAGAGCTAGATGATGACCATCTAAAATGAAAGAAAAAAAGAAGTACTTGAAATTACCAACATGGAGTTTTAAGTAACACATTAAGAAAAAATGGCATACGAAGATAATCAGAAATCTTGAAGACATGGTAATAATTTTAGTTTTGTTAGCTTCCTCATCTGTGGGCAAATGTTCTGTGTCTTAAACAGGTGGAGAAGGTGAGGCATGCTAGGTCATTGTTGTGTTTAAAGGAGTCAGAGTGGTTTGGCAGAAAATAAACCCCTTTGTGTTCTAACTCTCCTCACCAAGGTGGGCCGTTAGATGTAGCTAGGTTTAAATTCTGAGTGATGCTCAATTTGCCACAGTCAGTCCAGGCATGTTCACCTTCTGTGAACTAACGGGACTCTGGATACACTGATAGTGGACTGTACCTTCAGTCCAGTCATGCTCATGAACTAGCATAGCCACACTCTAGAGTTTGGTCGTGTTCAGTGAGAAATTGTGATGACTGGTTACTTAAACAGTGCAGTTTTATTCATGAAACAGTTATACAGATTCTTATGTATTGACAGTGATAGTGACTCACTGCAGAATAAAAAAAAAAGGAAAAAACACATTGAAAAATATTTATAAGTGATACAGATCATGATGTTATAAAGATACAGCCTGACTACAAAATTTTAAGAGTAACTCTCTAGAGATTTCTAAGTTTCTTGCAGAAGTGCTTAGTTCAAGTCTCACCCAAGGCATTCCAAGGTGAGGGGAAAAGAGGCTCAATTCATTGGCTGATCCTGGGAGTCAGAAGCAGTCTATGAGGGAGCTTCTGTGACTTATTCAAGATGGTGTCTTCCCCAACACCTCCCTTTTCTTTAACCATTTTTATACCTTTTTTTACCTTCAAGGTTGAGATTGAGGGACTCTAGTCATAAATACCTTTATTATGATTGGTGTAAAATCCTCTTGCCCTGCATTTAAAGGTAGAGCAGACAATTCAGGGCTCAGACTGAAGGAGTAGTTGCACCTGCAGGTAGACATTGGAGTGGAGGTGTGTTTTGATATTAAAATGACATAATAATGAGCAAATGTCAGACAAAGAAAGACATTTTGTCAAGGTTTGAGAGACCATTGGATCAGGATACCAAAAGTGTTGCTTATGAGTTCTAGGGGACCATCATAAGTTTTTAATGTAAGCTTTAATTTCCAAGCCACTTAAGTAATTATGTCACAGATTTTCTATGGTGTAGGCAATAAACAACCTTCATGCTTACTGAAAATCAAGAAAGCTTCATCTGGCAATTTCTTACTTCTTTAGACTTTTCCTTTCCACAGGTTTCTCCTTCTTATCTGATTAGGGCCTCTAAAAAAGTAGTTCTTCTGTGTGTCATGGTTTGACATGACAGCCTTTTCTGGTAAGGGGGATGGGGCTGTAAAGATGGCGCCTGTAAGAAGTTGTTTGCAACTCTCCCCAGCTCTGAGCCAGACCCACGTCTGGGGCTGAGCCAATTAGACACCTCCATGATCACTTTTTAAGAAGAAGCCGGAAGTGAAGGTTTCTTCCCCCATCTTTTTCTTGCTTCTTCCTTCTTCTGTCCTTCCTTCTTCTTCTTCTGACTGGTGGTGGTGCAAGGAGTAGGAACAGTGAGAGAAATGACCATGCGGACTCCAAGGTCAGTGATGAAAGAGAGGAGGAGGTGTACCAGAGCAGAGACATTCCTGCATTCTATGAAGAGAACTGGTGAAGCTGAGATTTATTTCCATGTCTTTAAGGACTCCGCATCAGTGGAAGAGATTCGTTTTGATAGGTCTGACCCCGAGCCAGGGGCAGTGATTTTCTTCTTTAAAACTATGGCCAGAAGAGGCCGTGTCCCAGAGGAGGGATCCTATAACTGCAGAGACTGCAACTGTGGCAAAGAATCCACACCAGAGATATTCACCAAGGACTCTGTCCCGAGATAGGGAACCCATATCGGCAGAAGCCGCAGCTGCTGGGAGCAACCCACGCCAGAGAAGTCCGTTAAGGACTGTGTTACGGGGGGAGGTACCCCGTGTTGGAGCAGGGGAAGAATGCCAGGAGTCGTCCTCTTCTGAGAAGACAGAAGCGGCAGAGCCCATCTGTGAGAGATGTACCACGTCCCTCATTCCCTACCCCCTGAGTCGTTGAGGGGGGAGGAGGTAGAGATATCGGGAGCAGTGAGCTGGGCCTGGGAAGAAAGGAGGGATGGGGGAGGGAGATCTTAAAGTGCTGGTTGTAATTTTCTCATCATCCTACTCCCTTTTTGCTTTTATTCGATTCTATTTCTTGTAGAATAAACTTTCCTACTTTCTAAGTCGAGTACTGGAGTTTGTTTTGCCCGGCACCGTAATTGGCAGTGAGCCCTCCCTGCCCTTGTCTTAATCCACAGCAATGTTGCTTGTCTATTTGTAAAAGAAAGACTATGGGAAAAGTAGTGAAATAATTTTCAGGTTTTGCTTGAACATCAGACTGTTAGATGGCCATAACGTGAGCTGACTTCTTGTGACAGATATACAGAAGGCAATGCAATGTTACTTAGAAAAAACATAAATTTTCTTTTAAAAAGAGGTGGGCTTCTTTTTAATGCCCACTTGACATACATTTTTGTTTATACACAGCAAAGAGTTTATCATCCTTTACATTACTTGCTATTTTGTTCCATTATGGGACAGAAAAAGTCATTATGAAAAAGCTTTGTATGCTGAAAACAATAAAAATTTATCCTTCATTTTCCATTACAGAGCCTGTCCATTCCTCTGTTACATCCTTACAAGTCTAGTTGTCTCCTCTACAATTGAATATTTGGGATATTGGACTAAATACTGGTCTCAGAAATACGTCAAATGCTACCAAGTGACCACAGCTAGTAACTTCATACTAAGACAGAGAGACTTCATACACAGACTTCATATACAGAAAAGGAGGTTCTGCTCCCCTTCTACTCTGTCCTCATGGGACCGCATTTGGAATATTGTGTCCAGTTCTGGGCCTCTCAGTTCAAGAAGGACAGGGAGCTGCTGGAGAGAGTTCAGCACAGGGCCACCAAGATAATTAAAGGAGTGGAGCATGTTCCTCACGATGCAAGGCTGAGGGAGCTGAAGTTCTTCAGCTTGCAGAAGAGGAGACTGAGAGGTGACCTCATGTTTACAAATATATAATATATAACTGTTAGAAGAAAAAGAAAGTGTGTATGAATATATTTCCCAAGGAAAATGGCATTAAACCAAACTTCAACCTCTCTCCTCCTCTTAAGAATGTTTAACTCTTAAACAGTTTTTTTCTAATACTTTTTATACTATGATCTTGATGAGAATAGACCTTGAACAAGTTCATGTAAGAACTACTGGAAACAATACAGTGTAACTGCAGTTATGATCACAGAAGCACAGAATCTTCAGGGTTGGAATGGACCTTAAAAGATTATTTAGCCCAATCCCTTGGCCAGAGCAGCATCACTTAGAGTAGGTCACACAAGGACTCATCCACGGGTGTTTTGAATGTCTTCAGAGAAGGAGACTCAACAATCCACCTAGGCAGCCCATTCCAGTGCTCCATCACCCTCACAGTAAAGATATTTTTCCTAATTTTTTTTTTTTGTAAGTTGGAACCTATTGGATTATGGCTTGTATCCATTACCCCTTGTC
>WBNH01005022.1:0-25045 GCA_013401255.1 Urocolius indicus
TATATATATATATAAAAAACACCATATATATAGTTATATATTCAGAGGATGACACATTTGCAAGTTTCAGGCTTCTTGGAGGTCACTGCCTTTGTCCATAAAAGAGGACAGAACTGAGCCAAGAGTTTGTTTTCCACATGTAGTTATGGTAATAAATACATATGAAGTCCTAAATTGTGGTTGCTTAGCCTCTGAAATAAAATGGGATGAAAAATGCTGCCTGAATCATATGAGTAATGCGAAACTGGGGAGCTGTAGTGGGGCAAACCTTACAGTTTTACTTTGCATTTATCATATTTATTATTTATTACAATTTTATTAAAAATTTATTTATATTTCTTTATGTTAATTTATATATTGTTTGAGGAAATGAGGAATATACTAAATACAAGTAATTGTATAGTGCTTCAAAATCTTTAAATTAGACTTGTTCTAGTAGCCTCTTTTTCTTGGGTTGAAAGAAGAGCTGGACTTTACTAGAAAACTACACAGTTCTGTCTTCTGGAGTAAAATAGGTGAGATGTTGAGAACTAGGAGTGATTCTCAGAGATGAGAGGAGATGCTTTACATAGTTTAGCTGGAGGGAAAAAAAGCTCGTTGCAAAGAAACTCAAGTGTGTAAATTTACCCCTTATTTTTCTTCTTACTGGAACTGGAAATATTCAGATCTGTTGTGAGTCTTCTGATGTGAGTATGTTCTCAGAATACTCCTAGACATTTTTATAGCTACAGTTCATAAAATGCTACACTGTACTGTTCCAATCCACTTTGCCTTTGTTCTAAGGAACAAAGAACATATGAACATATACATATAATATGATCATTACTCCTTAGAACCATACATCCTAGTAAATTAACAGATTTGATATCTTGGCATAACACTTCACAAGGCTACCTTGTAGCAGCAGTGCATTTTGCAGTGCATTTTTAGCTGTAGAATACAGTAGGATTTTGGTGATAAATCCCATTTGTTCAAATGCAGAAGCTGTGGTACTGTGTACAATATACACATTGTAGAATTTCTCTGTAGCAGTCTTTGGATAAATAACCCCACAATGCCTTAAAACAATTAATTGTCTTTTTTTGGAAGCTAAATTGATCAAACATAACATGCTCCTGTGAAGCTCAGAGACCATTTACCTTCTCACAGGAACTGAGCTTGTTTATTTTCCAAATCATAGCAGTATTCTTCTCCAAATGAAACTCTCTCATAGTGAAGTATACTGTGGTTAATCACCTCTTAATCACCTCATGTTAAGGGGCATCACAGCTTTGAATAACTGCAAGGCCATGCATAACCTGTAGCAGCACAGGTTCCCTGCAAAGCATCCTTGGCTGCCTTATGGTGATGTGGTCAGTAGTCTACAGCTGTAGCTGTGCATCTGTCATGGTTCGACATGACAGCCTTTTCTGATAATGAGGAAGGGACTCTAAAGACGGCTCCTGTAAGAAGTTGCTTGAAACTCTCCCCAGCTCTGGGACAGACCCACTTCTGGGGCTAAGCTGATTAGATGCCTCCACAGTCACTTTTTTAAGAAGCTGGAAGAGGAGGTGGCTTCCTGTTTCTTCCTTCTTCTGCCCCTTCTTCTTCTCCAGCTGGTGGTGGTGCAAGGAGTAGTGGGAGGTAGTGCAAGGAAGAGTGAGAGAAGCAACCATGCAGAATTCGATGTCAGTGATGAAAGAGATGTGCTGGAGCACAGACTCCCCTGCATTCTACAGAGAGGACCGGTGAAGCTGAGACTTATTTTCATTTCTTTAAAGACCCTGCATCAGCAGTAGAGACTTATTTTGATAATGGCTCCGTTATCAGGGACAGAGACTCATTTTGCTAAGAACCCTGTGCTAGGGGCAGTAACTATGACTGGAGGAGGCTATGTCCTGTGGGAGGGACCCAATCACTCTACTACAGACCCCAAGCCAGGGGCAGTGATTTTCTTCATTAAAACTATGGCTGGAAGAGGCCGTGTCCCGAGGGAGGGACCCTGTATCACTACGGCCAAACCACGACAGCATCATTTCAATTCATCAGATCTCTGAATCAGTGAGTGGATGTTGGCTTGTGCCCCAATCTTTACTCTTTCTGAATAATATAGAAGATGTCTGAGTCTGAAATTTTCTAGACAGACAGATAGATTTTGTTCTATACCAGACTTTGGAACTGGCCTGGATGACAGTCCATTTCCATCAGACTAAGCTTTGTTAAATAAATAAATGACCGCTTGTAACAGCTGAGAATATGTGACAGTATTGCCTGTTTGCTTGCATTGATAATTGCTGTTAGAATTATCTTGGTTAATGTTTTTACTGTAGTCATTGCTACCTTTTAGAGAAAGGTGATATTTAACATTCCTTATTTATATGTTCTGTCATTCTTTTAATGAACCTTGGGGAATTACAGAAACTTTTTTTTCCACACTTTATAGACTGGATTTTCCATACTTGGTGAAAATAAAAAGTGGGCTGGGAAATGTTCGTTTTCATAAGAAACCTGGACCATGTGGAAAATTTAACCTCTCATCTGAGCAGCATCCTAAAAATTTACTGTACATATGTGAGAGGGAGATGCTTTTTTTCCTAGATAAGTTGTTAAAGACATTATGATTCTTGGTTTTCTTTGTGGTGTGTTTTTTTTTGTGGGTTTTTTTTTTTTCTGTTTTCTTAGTGATCTGATTTCATTTTTATAAAAGCATGCCCCTTGCCAGTGCTTGACAATGTGCTTTGTCATTTTACAAAGCTAGGCTCTCCTTGTCTGTATAGTGTTGATCATTGTGTCTGTCATCAGCAAGGACAGTGAACAACACAGGGCATGCTCCTCTGTTGATCATTACTGTATGTGGGTCAAACTACTTGATTTGTCCTTTATTTTTTTTTTAATCTTATGCTGTCTGAGTTCATTCATGCTTGGTTATCCTTCTTGATTTTGACCTATAGCCTTGAAAAATGCCAATAAAAAGAAAAAAACCTTCAAGCAAATGATCAATAAAGAGCAAATAATCAACAAAGTGCAATCTTCTTTTTTTAAAAAATGAAACCCCCAAATCTATGGGAAGCCAAGTGTGCCTGCATGACCTTGGGCAAATATCAGTCCATCTTGCTTGAGTGACTGTCAGCGATATTTCACTCCAGACAGGTATTCGCAACCTGAAATGGTTCAGAGGTGCTTTCCATTACATGTGGACTTCCCCCTCTTATGAAAGATTCCAGCTTTTTTGGACAGTGCTGCTTTCTGCTGCATGGACCTACTTTACACTGACAAGCACCAAATCATTTTTGTCAGAGAACAGCAAAGAATTATTCTCCCTGAAGGACTGTTCCTCTGTGAGGGAGATTAAGTTGTGCCTGCTTGGTTCACATGCTTATGAATAATGTTTTCATTAACTGCTTTTTACTGAGAGAAAGCTACTGAAAGAGGAGCTGAACAACTTGCTCCCTCCCTGCTAGTGGGAGCATACCTAGAGGACAATGTCTTGTTCCAAAGAAAACCAAACACAGAGCAGATCTTCAGCAGGATTTGTTCAAACAGATCATTTCACTCTGGCATAGTTTTCTTCACTAAAGGATAATTGATCATTTTTTTCTCTGTCAAGACACAGACAAGTGGAGTCTCAGTATCCTCACTGTGGGGACCTATCGGCTATTGGCGTGGCCCTGCTGCTGTCCAGACAAGTACTTCTCTCTGCTGAACTGGCAACACATGAGTTCAATGTCAAAGCTCTTTGGAAAGGCATCTCTTTCTGTGTTGATATTGCCATATTTTCACATTCCTGCTTATAATGATCTTGCAAATGCTGATTTCTGCATGGGAAGAATGTGCTTTGACACCACTGCTTTTCATTGACTCAATTCTGTGACAGTCCCAGAGCGTCCCATCACCAGTCATGGCTGTGGCAGCTTAAGGCTTTGCATGGACATGGGTTAAATTTTGCTTGTTCTCGCCTGTTGAAGTCTGAAAAACGTAGCAGGCTCCAACCTGAAAATGAGCAATGGTATGTACCACCAATCATCATGACAATAGCAAGGAAGTGCTAACTAATATCTGTGTACCCTTCTGTAGTACTGATCTATCATGGGTTAAAGTGTCGTGCTGAACACAAGTAGTAAAAACTATTGTATGCACAGATACTGAATAACACACATTCAACGGTTTGGTGGAAAATATAATCTTCTGAAACTCTTTAAGAGCCTACCACTTGCGAAGTGTTTCCGTCACATGCATTTTGAAGATAAATCAGACAAGTTCCTAATCAGAAGTGTGAACTAGCCCAATGGGTGCATTTGCTTAGGGCTACTGCTCATTGAGCCTTTGCAAAGTAAAATGAAGGCTGCAGACAGAACTCCTTTGACAGCTTGTTTGCTCTAGCTCTTCCTTCTGTTATTGATTTTAAAGCTTTACAGTTTATTGCTCCCATCACAGTCTGCATCCTTTTGTGGTTAAAGTAGGACCCTTCAACTGCTTAAATGAAACAAGTAGATACTGAGGAAGTAGATTTGCTAAATGATTAATCAATGGCACATTTCAGAGCACATCAAACAATAGGATAGCTTATTTTACTGATATCAGAGTGCTTTTGATCAAACTGCTCTGCATTGGAGATGATCTTAACTTGATCTCAGATCCTGGTGAGGGTGGACTTGAATTTGTGTGCCTCCTGTTTATCTAAAGATAGGAAAAACATTGATGAATTGAAAAGGGGAATAATATATGTCTTTCATAGCAAGCTGATGACTTTAAGAAGTGACATCTTTTTTAAGCACAGCCTAGACTGAAAAAAATACAAAGGAAGAATTGGAAGATTGATATAGGAGTAATAGACCACCGCTGTAAGGTTTTGTGACTGATTTCTAGCTTGCAGACAGAAAAGCTGCTTGTGATGATCAAAAGACTGTCTTGTCATGTCTTTACATTTTCCTTTATTTCTGTCTGCAGCTTCTCTCTCACAGCCCTCTCCCATTATTGTATGTATGTTTCTTAGGAGGGAAATCAAATGGACTGTGTTACTCTCTCCCTCTAGCTAACTCTTAATTGTCCTAATTACTACTGGAGTGCCATGCATGGAAAATTGGAAAACAATTGTGAAGAACTGAAAGAAAAAACCCACTGTTCTGAGGCTGAGGTGTCTTGTGGGGAGAATATGCTGGATAAAACAAATGGGATAACAAGGCAGTTTACAAATTTTACTACTTGTAGTGTTGCTGGTTTTTTTTTTTTTTTAGACTGTTTATAAGATGTGCTTATTTTCGGATGTTTTCCCTTAGATGACAGACATAAAAGCAGTCATTACACCTAGAGAAGAGAAACCCTGATTCCAAGAAAGCCAGGTTTGACCCTCCACTGCAAGGGAGATTTGGATGTATGCTTAAAGCAGTTTTTCCTGGTTCTAACGATTAACATTTTATTTATCCGTAATCTTGTCTTTCCTTGAAGGAAAGATGACTATTGGTGACTATTTTCTGGACTTGGCATTCTTAATAAAATTTAATTTTCATTTTTTTTCAGGCAACAGTGCCTTCCTGGAATATTGCAACAGCTGGACTTCATATTTCTAAGGCTAGGTTTATACGTCTATCAGGAAAGAAGAAAACCCTTAATAGCTTCCACAGTATATAACTCACTTCACTGAAAAAGAGATTTTAAAATTTAGTTGCCTATTAACCTGAAGCTAGTAGAGGTGGTAGAACAGACATTGTGTTGGAAGGGAGAAGGCAAAAGTGAATCAGCCAGCACTGTTAGCACAATGTTTACAAAGTCAGCAGTAACTTGAAATGAAGGAAATCACCCTAGGAGTTAACTAGGTTTAGTATCAACCAGTGATGTGTCTTGCTGGTAAGTGAGCAGTAGGTCAAAATGATAATGAACACTAGATTTTTGTAAATACAAAGGATAAATATTTTCCAGCACTTCACTGTTTTAAACACAGTAATTCCAATATCAATATAAAATACTTAGAAAAGTGGAATAATTTTGTTACAGTTGTGTGTAAATGCCTGTTTAGGACTTTTCACACTAAAAAAAAAAAAGGAAATAAGTTTAAAAAAAGAGGGAGGAATGATTGAAAGTTGTGGCCTTTTGAAGAATCCATAGCTGGGAATTTATTTTGTTGCATTGTTGGCAGTATATATGAAGAAAAAAGAAAACAATCTAGATATAATAATATCTCTATGCAGTCACTATAAGGATGGAGACTACAAGTAATATTAGCAATTTGCTACCAGATGTGTGGTGAGCAAATGAAGCCTTAGCTCATCCTTATAATCTTCAGTTTGTTGTTATTCTAAGGCTACTGCAATTTGAGGTTACTGGTGCAACATAAAGTTGCTTCAATCTAATAATTTTCTGTTTGAATAATACAGTCTTGGCAAGCTTCTGTGGAAGCTTGCAAGTAGGTTGGCCGTTGTTTGTTAAATACATGAGAAGTTCAGATGAAAAACAGCACTGTACTTTTGAACGTCCTGTTTGTGTGATTGAATCCATGTAGGCAGATGACCAGGAGGAAAAACTTCTTATTTCTAATAAAGAAAGTGAACCTATCAGGTGTTGTTTAGCACACAAAGCATTTTACATTAAGAGCATTGGCTGTTCTTCCCCATGCATTGCCTTCACATGAGCAAAACACTCAAGGAAAGGTAATGTTTATGTGAGGTTATTTTATATTTGATTTATTTTTTTAAATCTTAAGCAGGCAAAAGCTTTGTTTTTATAAGAATGTTCTTTTTTAAAAGCTGTTTTAAACCAAGATACCCTAGATAATACTGTAATTGTTACAGAGGAAATGACATTGTCCTCTGGAGATTCATCTGACTGATACATGTAGTTAGGAATAAGAATACAGCACTCTGGGAACTGTAAAACACAGAACAATGCTATAATGAGGCACTTGTGCATGCTGGAGTGTCTAATTATTCTGTCTGAATGCAACTAAAGGATTTGATTACTTTGATTAGGAGGCAGCATAGCTACAGAGTTGGCCTGATGACTGTTGATTTTTAATAAGTCCAGAATAATGAATTGTCTTCAGGAAAATATTATCATAAATTTATTTCCTGTGAAGAATTAAGGAATTAAGACAGTGTGACCCTGGGTCTTTAATTTTTACTTGTTTCAAATCCCTTGAGCCAGAATCCTTTCTGACTTGTGATTTATGGCTTTGTTTTGTTTTTTTTTTTTATTTTCTGTCATTATCAAGAGGATTTCATATTTTCACAAATACTCTAAAACTGATGTTAGTTATACCTAAGGAGCTTTTTTTACTATGGATGCAAAAGCATGCATTCACTTTTTGTGAAGAGTAAAGTGCCACTCTGTCAGTGAATGTCCCTCCTCCTTTCCAAATGAGCGAGAGTATGGTTTTAGTTTTGTATTGGTGCAGCTTTGTCCCAAGAGTCTGTGGCTGCTGGAAGAGTGAAGGAACTGGTCTACATTGACTCTTCATTCCCACAGCATTTGGAACTGGTAGGCCCTTGGTACTATTGCAGTTTGGGTGTCATGGGAAACACTGACTCTTTTAAAAGCAGCAAGAGTTTTGTCCCTGAAATCTGGTTTTTGCTCAGCTAGAGAAACTTGGAGAAGGCTCTGGTGTTCCCCAGATTAGTTCTTAACAGCAACAAGACAAGAATGCATGAAGTCACCTGTTAAGATAGAAATAAAAACTAGATACACAGTAGAAGTCTGAAGTTCTTCAGGAACAAAATCCTGTTGTGAGAGTAACATTCACATGGAAAAGTCTTTGGGAAAGTGAAATGTCTTGAGATTGTTCAGTGTTTTCTGAAGGAATGAGGAAAATTGAAAAAAAAAACAAGAGAAAAAGCAAACAGATAATCTGGTTTATAATTTTGCAGAGGCTAGAGCAAGAAATAGTGGGAATTCTGTAATGATTTGGAGATTCTGTGGGACAAAATGTGTGGGAATGTGCTGAAGGTTTTTAGGAACTGGTTGGACAAGCACCTGCTAAGAGTCTCATTAGCATCCTGCTCTGAGCAAGAGGAAAGATGAGAAGACTTCTTGTGATCCCTTCCAACCAGAGAAATAAGATGACCTCTTGCAGTCTCTACCAACCTGTCACTGTGTAATCCCAGAATAGTTACACAATGGGAGGAAATGTTGTGTGTTGTGGTGGTGGGGAGTACAGTCAGCTCCTTTCATCTGCAGGTTTTGGTGCTTTGTCACCTGTGCTGGATTTGGCAGTACTAACCTGCAGCTATAAGTCACCTCAGAGACGTTCTTAAAGCCTGTGGGATCCCTGAGCAATCTGCTGTGGGGAAACGCACCACAAGGTACATACTCCATGTTGCTGGTAGGGAATGAGGGCTTCAGGACTGCAAGAGTGGAAATCCTATAGATACAGAATGTCCAGCAGCAATGAGGAGGGATGGGAACTGTAAGAAAAAGGAGAAACATGTAGCTACTGTACCTAATTTACTGCTGTTTTGAGCACTTCATTTGAAGAGGACTGGTGAAAAGGATGTGCTGGTGAATAGACTCTCAGCAGTGAAGGAGCTTGGAAGATGCATGTGCTTTTTTCCTGCTCTGCAGAGCCTTAGTCCGGCTTCCACATGTCTCTGTAGGGGGTTTTGTTAATGATGTCCTTACGAAGGAAAAGGAAGGAATGTCTTTTTATAAGTACTTCTATTTTCAGGCAAGTAAATTGAACTTAGCTGCATACAAAAAACACAGCTTACCACTCCATACACTTGTTTTAAAATTTTGCTATTTCTCTGAGGAACCAACAATCAGCCACCTTCACAGTAGGAATCTACTCCTCTGAGATATTCAGAGGCTGATATTTAGATAAACCTGAGAAAAACTGGATCAGTTTATGAAATACATCATTGAAATAATCTCCACAAAAGACACTGATTACCAAGTAATTTTTCATGACTGTCCTGCTGCACCGATCTTACTTTGGTAAGCATCTGTTAACCCGAAAATTGTTTTTTTGGCTGATATTTATGACAGAAAGGAAGTCTGTGTAGTGTTACTCTGTCCATGACTGCCCTTTATGCCTATCGAGCTCCTGCTGATGTAACAGCAGGGTGCCCATTGCCTATAAATACAAAAAGTTTTGGTTCTTGTAAACTCTGTTTTTTTTAATATTCCTTTCTTAAAGAAACAGTCATAAAAACACACAACTGAAAACATGAGGTACTAATTTCCCTGGAGGCTTCCTGTCAGATTGGCCAGGTAACTAGCTGTATATAATCCCTGAGACTTCTAGCACTGCTTCTCTCTCTTTTACTTGCTCTCCAAGGCAGCAATTTGACATGATGTGACCTCTTAGAAGACTCATAGCCCGTAAAAGTTTATCTTATCCCTTGGGGAGTAGTTTTAGTTTCCTTCATGCTCCTTCCAAGGGCAACAGATGTTTGTGTGTTAGTGTGAAGTTCAATATTGACTAATACAATTTTTCTTGTTAAAGGATGGTATTATCAGTAGTTTGCATGCTGACTTTAAATCTAAACAAGCAAGGAGCCAGCAACAGCACAAGAAAATTTGGTTTATTTTCCTGTGGTGCATTTCTATAATCCTCAGCTCTGGGTGGGCATAAGAGTTTTAAGTGATCTGCGTATGGAAGTGCATGATCATACTCTCTGGAGTTGTTGAATTGTTGTCAGAGTGATACCAATAGCTACAGTCAACAGTAGAAGTCTCTTTTGACAGCAGTTCCCTGCTTGCTTCTGGAATTAATATGTTTTCTCCATGTTGAAATACAGCATATGAGAATGGGAATATGTTGGGCCCCTCCTGTCATGTAGGGAATATACTGTTTTTCCAGAGAGTACCAGCTTAAATAGGCTTTGCACAATATATGCTAATTAACTGCCCTAGAAAGCTAAGTTATGACAAAGGCCCATTTGCCTCTGCCAGACGATCAGTGGATTGCCATGCTGCTGCTGTGCAACCCCCACGGCCTTCAGCTCTTCACAGATGCACAGGAATGTTGCTCTGCATGTGACTCAGCCTGTCAGAGCTCTGCCCATCAGGACTGACTGTTCATGCTTTCAGGTTCATTTCATTGCTTCCAGGTTTTCTTCACTTTTCTCTGTTTTTCCTGGCAGGACAAACATGCCTACGATTTTGTTTCAGCCCTCTCTGAAAACCTTTCATTTGCAACTAGTTTCCAGAAAAAGACCAAAATATTTGGTCTGAGGTCTTTTTTACCCTTAGGAGGCTTCTCTTCCTCAAGTGTCAAGTTATCAGTGATTTGAGTAGTGGATTCCCTTGTTTAAGCCCATTTCTTACCCTTTCAAAGCTTCACTAATGACTTGTGTCAGGTCTGTGACTTGTTATTTCTTGAGCTGCTTACTTCCGGAAGAAAGGGATTTCGTGTACTCCGCTTGAGCAGCCTTGGGCTGGTGGTGACCGTACAGCTGAATTGAGAGATTTAGGGTGTTGTGATGATGAATATGAATTGTGATTGTCTTTAGGTTAAAGTGATCCTAGCTGCTGGATGTTTCTATCTTTTTTCTTCTTTATTTTTCCTTTTTTTTCCCCTTTTTTTTTAAAAAAAAATATATTGTTCTAGCAGTCAGGAAATCTCAAGATTCTCCAGAGACACAATGTCATGCTATTTGTTCATATATGGAAGTAAAGGAACAAGGTTTTGCTCTCCTTTCCTGTTTCTCCCCTGGACTCTGTTTCAGGATTCAGTCCTCCTGAGTCGACTTTGTTTGCCTTTACTTCAGAGAAAGCCTGGGCAAAAGCAATTTAATTTGGCTTGCTTTTGTCTTCAAATAATGACTTAACCCTGGTTCACTTGATATGCCTTGCAAAGACTTGAGAACTCTTTAGACCTCCAAGCTTGTAATGCAGTTTTTATGAGCTTGGGGCACTGCCCTCTAATGTGATTAGTACTTTCATCCAAGTCCTGCAGAGCACTTGTGAACCTAGTTTTTTTTAAGATTACAAATAGCTCCACTGCAGTTGGCGGGACTGTAGGCAGGCGATAAGCTACAGGCACACTGCAAGATTAAAAGCCTTAATATGTTTGGAGGCTTCTGTTTCCTGCAGCTTGATAATCATTTCAAGTTAGAATTGAGTTTAGCAGGAGTTGGTTTTGTTTTTTATAGTTTTTTTGGTCTGTTTTTGTAATATCTCTTTGCAGCAGTAAAAAAGGTAGTTCCATCATTTAGAACCTATTAGTAGTATAATCAATACGTCTAGCAATATTTGCAAAATAGTACAGAACAACTTATTTTTCCAGAAGATATTTACACACTTAAAAGGTCATGTAAAAGAAAAGAACAGAAAATAAACCTTCTGGAATTTGCCTTTTCTGGTCTTATAGTGGGTGAAAGTCCTTCTGGATGTTAATTATCCTTAATTTAATCCAACACACAGAGAGGAAAATAGAAACAGAAGTCCACTCATCTAAGCTTGAGGCATAGCCATTCAATATGGGGTCTCAAAGAAGACACTGCTGTAGCACAACAATAACCACAATAACAGGACAAACAATGATCCTTTTTTTTTTTCTTGTTTGCATAATAGAAATTAGTTTAAAGGGCTAAATGAGTTACAATAAGCCTGCTTGAAAGCCCAGACATTGGCCTAAGCACTCTGAGGGGTGGAATCTGTTGCTTTTGAGGACAAAGGTGCTACAGATAAGCTAAACTGTCAGGTCCAGTTTTGTGCATTCTTATTCAAGGATTTTTGAAGAAAAGAACACAAATTGAAAGGGGAAAGTAAATGTGAAGGGCAATTACATGTAAGTAATTTTAAGGTCGATGCCTTTTTCAGAACAAGATGTAGAATGCATTTCATTACTCTTAATTTCATTATTCTTTTTGTTTAGAGGGACCTGTACTTTTATATATTCAAGGAAATTTTGAAGACTATAGTTTTGAGGCAGACTAAATATCTCAATAAAATACATAACGTGTATTCAGGAGCCACCTGAAGCCAGTTGTGAAATTCTACTTATTAATAACAGACCATATACCATGTTTACCATGATCATACTAAAGTTCTCAATCATACTCTTCTGTTTAAAATATTAGTGGACACTTGAATGAAACACTTTTGTCTGTTTTATTTCATATTCAGTTAAATTGTACAGTAATGATTTCACCTGTAAAATGCACAATTATGTACATATAATTGTTTATAAGTCATACATGATTGTTATTTTGATTATCAAGTCATCAAAATACAAAAACATAATGAATATAGCTCCTTTTATAAAAGTGGCAAATATGTGCAATATTGTTGTTTTCTAGTTGGTGTATAAGAAATAGAACTGAACAACAAATGCAGTGTATTCAGCAGTAATACAGGTTGGTAAAATCCCATTTTGTGTCCCAACTACAGTGAAATAACCTAAAAATGTGTTTGAAACCACATTTTCCTTGCCAAGAAAACTGAGACTTTTTGTTGAAACAGTTTGCTTTCAGAAAATTTTCTGTGACAAGAGCTGTGATCCTGCTTCAAGGAAAAAAGTAATCTCAGGAAAGCCTTGTAAGTTAAGAGCACTAATTTCTTTTTACAGTCTGAGAATATTAACTCTTGTATTGAGCTCTTCTTCACAAAAGTCATGGAATATTTTGTTATTCTAAGCTACCAGAGACTCTGCAGAGGCTGTGAAAGGTGTCTGGAAAACTGTGTAATGATTTATATGAAAAATCTGTTATTTCTCATCCAGCAAGAAATATGCTTATCAATGTGACTGAGAATTTTCTAGGAAGTGCTCTCTGTACAAGTTGATGACCTTGACCCATAAAAGTGGGTCACCTGTCTGTGCTCTACAGTTGTGAACAAATGAGTTGTCTAGTAAGTTAAATAAGCCCTGCTGTGCTTTCATCTACAATCACACTATGGTATTAACCCTGTGATAGTTACACCGCGAATGGTGGATAACAGGTAAGTTCTACAATGGCTGATTCAGGGAGGGGGATGGTGGTGTGATGGGGGTGGTTGCAAATGTTAAAGGATTTTAACTAAATATACTAACTAAAGATTATATTTATTATCATGAATATATATATATCTTCCACTTCAATTTTTGAAACACCACAACATTATAAAAAAATAATTTCCCCCGTGTGCATGTAGTGTGTTGATTAACAGGCTTAATGACTTTCATATAATGACTTCTATAGCCTTCTGAAATCTTATCTGTCTTCCTGGTTTTTGTGTTTCTTCTTGCCTTTTAAAACATCCTGAAAGGAAGACAAAACATGGGCTTTTGAGACACTGAAGTGAGACAACTGATTAGTCCTAAGGAAGCTTCAAAGCAGATAAGCAGACTAGGTCAGATTTGTAGTAAGGAAAATCATAAATCTTTTTAAATGATCATTCATGGAACATTTTACTGGAAGATTTATGAAACTTTAAAAAAACCAGGAACATTTCATTTAATAAATAACACAGCTGAAACTTACTTGAATATCTTCAGTTTATAGTTTGCTCTTGAAAAATGGAGAGTCCACTGAACTATGAAGTTCTAAAAAGAGTTTTTTAAATCTTCTGTCATTCCTTTCCTTTCTGAGTGTATGATTTTATTTTCTTTTTGACTAACCTAACCATTTTTTTTCCAGATTAATGAGCTGCAAAGAATGACAGATGATGATATTTTTTGCCACAGTGTGCTCACGTTTTTCAGCGTTTTATCTGTGCTTGTCCACATCAATAATATAGTGAGTATATGGGGATTTTTCCTCATCAAACTCCATTTCCAACTGTTCTCCTGTTGTGGTTAATCTGCAGCCACATTTTTCAAATGTTATTGCTGATATTTTCACTCCACTTCCTGCCTTTATGGCAATGACTGCAGAAAGTGCCAAGTATCTTCCTCTGCAATTCTGGCTTTTCCGAGTCTTCCAGGCAGTAAGATGGCCAATGTCTTATGTCACCTTTAAAAATACCCATCAATAGAATTTTTCTTAAGTATTTTCCTTTGAATTTTAGGAACAAGTAGTAGTTACAATTTCACACCATCCATTGAGATAATTACTCTACATAATATATTTGCAATTATTTGTAAATCAAGTCTTGAATAGAAAACAGATAACTAAATTATAAAGGCATTTTAAATTGTCAAATGTGGTTCCTTCCATTCCCCCATCAGCCCCTAATAATCTAGGCAGATGAATTTTTCTTACTACCAGCTGATCTTCTTACCTCTTGTGCCCCTCACAAAGCTCCTAGAACCAGACAGCAGACAAATGCATTAAAAATCAGAAATGACTAAACTTTCTCAAATTGGAAGGAAAACATTTGTTGTATCAATGAACTTTATTTGCTGTCTAACAAGATGAATTGTGTTTTTTTCCCCCATTCTTGATGATGAACACAATGCAATTTTTTAAATCTTCCATTGCAGTTAGATTATGTTTTGTGAAAAGATACCTGCCATGGATAAGCTTTAACATCTGTATTTTCTAATGGAGTAATGACTTACACTGAGAACTATGTCTTTGAAAGGACAGTAGTCCCACCTCCTCATAACTCACTGCACTTCCTTCCGTGTTGTTAGACCTATCCTGTCTTTATTTGAAAAAGATAGTATCTCTGAGAAAGGTATTATCTGTGCGTAATCACAGATGATTGCTTGACACATAACTTTAGTCCAGACAAACTACATTTATGTTAATACTGCAGTATTGACATCAAATATGTAACACTTGCCTGATCATCTGTGAATGTACACATGAGCATTCTGGTAACTTTGCATTTCTTTTACCATCAGTGGAAGAAAACAACTGCTTAAAAGGTATGGGGGCTCGGTAAAGTTGGTGTCTACAAGAGAGCATTTTTTTTTTGTTTGCTGTGAAAGTAGTTAAGCGTGACTCCCTAGTCTAAATTCTGCATGCCATATAATTATGCTGGGAATACTGGAGTGTTTCCACAGGTTACAGTTCACTGATGTAGTTTTGCATTTTGATATCAGAGTGTTGTTATCACTCCACTACAAGAAAAATTTTAACAGCTAAAGTTGAAGCAAAAGTAAAGTCACATACATGATGTTGTTCCCTGCATCAGTCAGATTACTAAATATTGTGTGTAACCTGAGTGGCCCTGACTCTAGGTATAGGCAAAGCAGGCTTTACAGGTAGCAGTGCTATCAGAATCCTTGAACTGTGGTCAAGCACCCTGATGTATGGAAGCCAGAGAGAAGTGTAGGGGAGTGGGCACACTTCTGCAAATGGAGCAATGTCCCCTTCTCCCCTGAGTTTCCCCATGCCTGCCCAGTGCTGCTCCTGGAGCCAAGCTGCTGGGGTGGCAAAATTGAGTTTTGCCAAGAGCAAGCACTTGAGTATGTTGAGAGATGAAACAACTTTTCAAGTATTTCCTTTCTGGTGTTATTTTGCAATATTTTTGTTTTCCAGTATGTATTCACTAACTTGCAAAGTCTGGGATGTAGGACATGTCTCTGGTAAATTTAAGGGAGCCTTTTTTGTTGCTGTTCCTTTAAGGGATGCTGTTGGTTTTCTTTATGAAGACCATAGTTGAATGACAATGTACATAAGTGTTTTCAGATAACTATCCGGACATATTTCTAATGCTTACAAATGCTCCTCAGTACCTTTTCAGCAGATAGGGGTTGTAGGGTGTTAGAAAGCAGGCTAAAAAAGCTTCCTCCTTTGCTCTGCAAACAAATCAGTTTCTGTAAACTGGCAGGCCTCCTGCTGATAAGAGTGAGGCCATTCGAGACTGGAAAGGGTAGAATGGCACTTGATTTACAGCCTTGTTTTTCTATCCAAGCCTGTTTTTTTTTTAATTTTTTCACTTATCTTTTTAAAGATGAAGGAGTATGTAGCTTCAAAGAAGTCCAAGTACTCTTTATACAGTGTTGTCCTCATGTACTTTTCCCCTGAAAGCTAAACAAGGATGTTGTTGCTAGTTTTTAATTATTTTGTATACTTAGTCCTCTCGTTTTATTTTATTAGTAGCATATGTGCACTTGTGAGGGAAATTTGTTGGAGGAATCCTTGCTGTCTTGCAAATGAACCAGATGTAGTGTAGGGAACACTGTTAGAGAGATGCTGATATGGATGATCATGCACTGGACTTTCCTTTGCAGTCTGGGATGAGTGAATTTACATCAGTCTGTGGGTAGTAATGTATCTACACAGTGTACTTACACTTGCTGGAGTGCCTCTGAATAACTTTGGGGTGAAAAGAGGAAAGACAGCTTCATTTATGCAGTAAATTGTTCATTGTGTCCTTCCTTCCTTCCTTCCTTCCTTCCTTCCTTCCTTCCTTCCTTCCTTCCTTCCTTCCTTCCTTCCTTCCTTCCTTCCTTCCNCCCTTCCCCTTCCCCTTCCCCTTCCCCTTTCCCTTTCCCTTTCTTCTGTGATAGCATGACTTCCCTCTTCTGTTCTTTCTTCAGCTTGTAATTTCATTCACATATAGTCTAAAGTTTTTCATATCTCACTAGAGGGAGGGAATTGATTGTACAGTGTGTTAGAAAGAAGGAGGAGGAGAAAATGATGATGAAAAAAGATATTTTACCTGTACAGGAAGCTCCAGCTTTTAAGCTGAACTGTTGTAGTGAAGACATAAGGAGAAGCAGATTGTTGATGTTTTTTGCCATCTGCTTAGTATGCTACAGATAGCTTTTATCAGCAGGGAGCTATTATCACTAGTTAAAAAAAAGCTCTTTTTAAATACTGTAAAAAAAAATCTGACATAAAGCCTCAAGTGCAACAGCTGAAAGATAATTTTCAGCATTTAAAACACATTTGTACATTTATTTTCCTACTAGGCTGAATATTTGTGCTTACAAATGTGGTTCTGCCCATGTCACATGCTGCTTTGTCTATGCATGCCTGTAAGGTGACACTTTCCCCGTGGAGCCCAACCATCCCATTCAGCTTGGGCAGGGTTTCTTCTACTCTGCACCAGTGCTCCTCATCTTGAGAAGTGTCTGCACTAGCTTGTAGTATTGCCTCCACATAATTCTGTAAGGTTTTGGATTTATAATACTCCATCAATCTCGAATTTACGAAGGGAGTTGTGCTGAGATCACCACGAAGGTGTATGTTTCTGATACAACGTGTTTTAGAGCTGAAATTACCAAAAGTGAAAGGCTAAGGTTTATGAAACTGAAATGAGTGTAAATCCGTTTGCTACTCCCTGTTCTTATCACAGCAGCTACAGTAGTAACACCAACTGTGATGCATCTCAATTATTTTTGTGACATTTCCCGTAAAATTTGCTCTTAACTCCCACCTGTCATAGCAATGCCTGTCCTCGTTTTGGGAAGCTTGAAGTACTTAACTGCAGGTTTTCAGTAAGGCCATGTATTCATTCTATGGGACACTAAACTGTGCTGGAATGTAACTCTTACTCCTGCCGCTCTACATTTTATCTCCCTGAGGCAGTACTTAGAAGCCTGAGTCCAATAGAATCTGCTTTCACCAGGCACTGGTTCCATTTCAAATGAAACTTATTTTTATCTTGGCATATATTATTTCAAATAAGCTGCCTCACCTTGAAATTTTGTGTTCCATGTGTGTAAGTTGAATTAAATATACATGTACCTTAGCCTATATACCTTTTAGCAAATAGGACATCTAAAGGAACTGTTGTTTCTTTTCCAATATTGTAAGTGATGAATTTATCCTAACTGTGGAATTATACAAATATAAGTAACATGTTATTGAATGCAAATGATAATAACTATACAGAAAGAGAAAGAAAACTTGGAATTTGCTGAATTTTTTACAGAAACCTCCATAGCTCAGAATTCCAGTTACTTTCTCATGCAGGATAGGACTTACCCATATTAATTACTCCTTGTCCTAACAATCAAGGCATAGAAAAACAAACATAACCCCTTTGATGTGTAAAAATATTTTATTTAATCTATTGTATTTGTAAACCAGTCCTTCAGCTCTTTTCTTTTGGGCATGGGATTCCAGGTAATACAGTGGAAAGTAGTCTTCCCCTTCCTCCCTCAATCTCTTTAAAGTAGGAAAGATGAGTTAATGTTTTCTATGCAAAGGGCAGCTGAGGTATAGAAAACAGTTTCTGGATGGATGGATGAGGCAATTTCTGGTGACATACTTCAGAACATAAAGAAAAGGAAGAAGATGAAACTGAAGAGCTAAAAATGGCCTTTAGTTGGGAAAAGGAATAGGTGATGGATCTGTCATGAATGATGAGACTGGATGAGAACTAAAAGCTAAGAGAAAGTTTGCATAGTTTTGTTTGTTGCCTTTTTTTAGAGACCAATGAGGTGTTGATTTGATCTTATTTACCTGAATTGGATGACTAGGGACCATTTATACTGTTTCTAGTTTTTGAGGCTTTTAAAAATGTTAACCTCACCTTCTGTTGGTTTGAAAATTCAACATAAGTTGTACCATGCAGCCAAAGTGAATTTCTATACCAGCTGAAAAAAGCTGGACAATTCTCATAATAATACAACCCTTGTCCCACTGAACTGCTGTCCCTACTAATGGAAACCACAAGTACTTTGTAGAGATTTATTTTTGACTGGTCTCATGTACTCCATGAATCACAGCACTGTGGATTAGTGAAGACTTATGAAAGAGTATCTTTATTAGAAAGAGATTTCTATGAGATAAGATTTTTAGAGATTTTGCTCACAGTTATTTCTGTTATGAATTTTTTTTCATGTGATTACTTATTACTAAATTTTTAAAAGATTAACGTTAATTGCCAAATGTAATATGAATCTTAAGTATATTGACATTAAATTAATATGTTGCTAAGATTAGATACTTGTTCAATTTGCAGGATGGGTGTATTGACTTACTATCAAGCTTCTTATTCATGGCTTTTTATAAACATGAAAATAAGATATTTTTGGTTGTGAAATAGTATAAATGAATTGATAAAGATTCTTTTTTGAAGGAAATTCCAAGTTAAGAAGTATATGATGCAGTAAGGTAGAAAACAAGTATTCTGGTTTTGTTTCTTGATTCTAGTGTATTTCTGAAGATCAGGACCTGGGTACACATGAAAGCAGCCTGAACACTGCTCTTGTATGGGCAGTATCTGGCACCAGACAATGACAGATATGGAAAAGAAGTGCCTTGGCCTTAGGATGTCCGAGTAAGAATCTTCCTTCTTTTAATGTGAACTGTGATTCTGCCTGTGATGGATATGCAAATGATTTTGGGGCAATTGATTTGGAGAATCAGGACTTGGCTTTCACAGGGCAGATTCAGTTGATAGCTTTACAGCTCTCATTCAGAAAGTACATGACTGACTTAAATACTGTCTTATTACTCTTTTGTTCTTCTCAGTAGATGTGGTTAATTTAAAACATTTGACTGCTGTAGTAGGAATGACACAGAAATAAAACTTTCTCATTGCAAGTATGAAAATTCAGTGATACAAAACAAAATGTTGACCCTGCTTTGACTAAATGATGTACCAATATCTTTCCAGCTTCAATCATTCCATGACTGTATGCATTTATTTTGCTTTGCAAGCTGTAGTGGAAATAACAAATGTCATATCTGTCTCTTCAGTTAAGTCAAGCATTTCTTGTTTGCACCACCATTTGCAGTTTCTGGAGAACCTCTAATGTTTCCTGACCAGTCTTTTAGTTTCTTCTGATGTTTTGTTTGAGGATGATGCCAATATGGGAGCTGTACTTTTTCTTCCTTGTATGTAGTTGAAAGTTCTGCAAAGCAGATAGAAATAAAAATTTAAATAATCTTCTCCTTTGTATCAGTACTGTCTTTGCCAAACTCTGTTCTTGCATTGCACATACCCCTGCTACTTCATCTGCTGATAAAAGTTGCAAGGAAGCTACAATTGGTTAAGGCTATGTGAAAGAATTTCTCCATATAGTCTCTAAGAAAAAGCAGTTTTGCCTAAGTGGCACAATGTTTTTGTTTATGTTTTGGAATATTGCTTTCATATTCTGTTAATAAGCAGATTATATATTGCACTACTGATTTTGGAGGTTATCACATCCACACATTTAGCTATTTTGAGTGCATTTGAGACATGTGATTTTTTTTTCCCGCATTATAATGTTTGTTTCTATTGAAAGTTCCTCTGTCTCTCAATAGATGCCAGAGGTGGTTTCACTATGCAAAACAAAGCAAATTATTGTAGCATTCTCTTCTCCTGTAAATCAGCAGCACTGGTAAAAGCAGATCTCTATTCCACTCCATGGTCTTCCCAAATCATCATTTAGGCAGGACATTTAAGATCATCATGTCCAATAAGTGCTGAGCTTTCTCCTGAGTCTCTGGGCTGGTTTGCAACTGTGCAAGCAATCGTGGATACAGTGCCACCATACAACTAGAACAGCATTTTGGGGCTCACAACTCAGGTCATTTTAGGACACGTCTCTCAGGTCAATTGTACCAAACACTGGCTCTTTTTTTTTTCTGCTAGCATGAAGAACACATTTTTTCAATAAACTATTTATAAGCCAGGATAGATTTGTATTCACACGAGACAGTAAAATATTAATCCTGCCTCTGTGCTGTCAGAGTTGAATGCAACTGTCAAAATCTTTAGGGAAGAGCTGAAGAGAGGACTTGTGTGACAGGGAATCTCCCTTCCCTTTCCTTGCTCAGCAAAGCCTTTCCAAACTCTCACCAGGGTATCTTGCAGCCCATTATGTTCCCGTTTGTGGTTGTATCTCTCTGAGGATGGGAACTGTTTTAATGAGCTGTTTGTCCTAATGTAGCTTTAGTAATATTGAAGCTAATCTAATGTCTTCTCACCAGCTAGTCTGGTTCTAATGTGCTGTTCAATTTTCTTACTCCATCTAAATTGTAATGCTGTAATGCTAAAATGCATGGAGAGTTGATGTTCAGGTCAGCATCCTTGTTTTTGGGTACTTTACATGACTGGGGACAGGGTTGCCTCACAGCTTCCATCCTGCCCTGTTGTTGTGTCTCTGCAGTGCCACATCGCTATAAAGGAGGAAAAATAGTCTGTTAACCTTTTTTTTTTTAATGAGGCCTGGCAAAAAAATCCAAAATCCTCAGGAATGGCAAGTGTTTGGTTTAGGCCCCAGAGTTTTGTTCTTTTTAGAGGAATTTGTCTGTTTTGGAGAATGGAAATAATAAAGTGAGAAGAGGAACTGCTACCTATGTAACTTTAACACACATAAGTCCACACAAGCATCCAGTCTGCTCAACCATATGTCAATATTTCTACCATCTCTTCTACCCAGATAAGTCTCCTGTGGTTTCTTTGGATATCTGGCAATCTTTACAGTGCTGCCACTGTTTTCAGCTCTTAGGACTGCCATTCTGCAAAACAGATTTTGGATTGTAAAAAGGAAACACTTATTATCAGATACACACAATAACCAATTTCTGACTGCTAATGTTGATCTGACTGAGCTTTTCATTGGAAAATTTCACTGATGATATTTTAAAAATCCTTAAATAGCAGGCTTGTGAACAAGCATACTATAGTGAGCTGAAGGAAAGAGAGGAATGGATCAGAAGAAGTTGAAGAAATAGTAGAGAGGATTTGCTACAGCTTATGAAGAGGAGTAAAATTAATTTTGAAACAGTACCCTGAGAAAACTCTTTCAGATATTGAAGAACTTGGCTTCAACGGACTGGTCTGTGCTTTAGCGAGCAGGAAAGATAGCAAGACCTTGCCACATCTTAAAACTCACTGGAACAGATGTCCAAGTACAAGTCCTAACACTGTGAAGCAGTGTCTGCCTGTACTGTCTGTCCAGTGAGCACAGACGTGGGAAACCAAAACCTCATGTTAGGGTCATGTCAGAGAACAGTGGCATTCAGGATGCTGCTCTGAAGGACCTTGCTGGGTCTATTTGGGCTGTTCAATTTTGGTAGGTGTTGTGGGGTTTTTTTGTTGTTTTTTTTTTTGTTTTTTTCCCAGTAGCAATGCCCCGTGACATAATTCTAGCTCAATGCTGAAACAAGGACCCGGCTTATAGGAAAGACCAGTTCCTCCTGTGGTGGAGGTTTCCAGAAACAACATTCCTTTTACCAGATTTTCAAAAGGATTTGCAATACAACCTGCTTCTTGTCATTTCAAAATATGTCAGCTGTATGTGCTGAGCATTACTGAGAAGGAGAACCTGGTTGTCTTTTCTGTTTCACCTCTGTAAGTGAAACTGTTTCACCTCTGTAAGTCACCTGGGCTGACATCTCACCATCTGTGTCTTCTTCACAGTTTTCATCTCCTCAGTGAAAACTGAGTAGGTCTGCCTTTGCTTAAACACTAGGCTTTCCCGAATTTTCCCTTCCTTCTGCTGATACAGGTAAGAAGAGAAAGTTTTCAGTTTAATGTAAAAACTGAGAGAAGCATATATGAATTAAGAAAAAGCATAACCCAGAATTAGGGTTTGTGTGTGCAAGACGCAGAAGGGAAGCAGATGATCACATAGGTTTATTATTATTGTGCTCTTTTGGGTTTTGTTTTTGTTGTTGTTGTTGTCTTTGGGTTTGGGTGTTTTTTTTTTTTAATTTTTTTTTTTTTGTTCTGATAATTATAAAAGTAAACATCCAAAAATAAATCTGGCCTGAGTTGTTGTATTAGGATTTATAGCTTCTTGAATTATGCTCTAGAAGTCTTCAGTGAATTTAAAGGGACTAGAATTTTATACAGTGGAAGAGACTGTCCAAGCCTTCAGCCTTATGGCTGTGATGGATACAGGCCAGGAAGCTTGTGCATAACTGATGTAACGAGTCAGTAACAAAGAATTGCCTAGCATTCCTCATCTTGGCACATGCAATATGTATGTGACTCTTCACAACAGAAATATAAGGAATACCAGACCTGGAAAGATCCAGAAATAAAAAAAAAGTGGTCTAGAAGACTGGTCCAAACTACCTTTAACTCTATCTCTTTCAATCTCATTGACCATAGGTCATTATGAGCTCCAGACGTTAACCCACAGCACATGGCCACCACTAATGATTTACAGTAATATTATTCACCAAGTTCATTTAATTATTCCTTCTTTAGTTTAAATAATTGTTTTGTATTTTTCTTGAAGGTCATTCAAATGTATGTCATAATCTGGCTTTGTATTTGAGTTTTTTGCTATGGAGAATGATACTATCTAAGTTTTACTTATTCTGTGATTAGAAATGTCTATTGAATTGGTCATTTAATAATGGTGATGAACACCATAAGGATTTTGTTAATCCAAAATTTGTACAGCAAAGCCTGTTGTTCAAAATCACATGGACATGCATTTTAAGAGCATGTCTGAGTATGTGGTATGGCAGTGTCAGCCTCAACATCCTGACCTTTGGAGTCTTCAATAAAGCTCAAAGGCTGTGGACTATTTTTTTGGCAGCTGTGTCACTTGAGTCAGATGGTCAGTGTGAAGGCCCATGCTGTTGGTCCAGGAAACTGCAGTGCCCTGTCAGGTGAATGCAGTCCCTCTTCAAAAGCACTGCCAGACAGACAATTCAGATCACAGCCTGTGGAGATAGTTTTGGAAAAAGTCAGGCTGTGATTCTTAATCTTGCCAAGTTTTGGCCTCTTTTTCAATCCTGCATACACTTCTTTACAGCACCTCAGGGGTTAGTTGCTTTCCTCTTAGACATTCTCGCACCTTTCACTAATTGCATTTTATTCCCAGGAGTCTTCCTGACTGCTTGAAGTGTGAGAACATTAGGCAGTTGCTTGACCAAGCAAGCACTTGTTTTTGTTAATCTGTGCATAGTTATCTCTGGTTGGGTGGTGGTTAATGATCTTACACATACATGTAAATATTCACATACATGTGTGAATTTGCAAAGATAATCCTTTTGATTCTGCTATCGCTTCTTGGCAACTCTTGGATAAAACCTACTGACCTGCATACCAGTGACTGGCAGAATCCTATGATTCCTTCAGGAGAAACTTGAAGACAATGTTCATTTTCCAAGTTAATTTTGAAATCAGTTTTTTACTTCCCCTATTTGAATTTTGTTTTGAATATGTGAACATTTGCAAGTTTAGATTTCCTGGTCATAATTTCTTAGTGATATCTATGCCTACGGATCATAGTCTGAAGCTTCAATAGTTCTTTTCTTAACGTGACACAAACAGATTTAGTGCGATAGGAGCATTGAGACATGCCCAGATACTTCAGGATCAGAAGCTGGAAAATGAGTGTTGTGAAGTGTTCCAGGTGGTATGTTTTACCTCTGGGCACTGATAACAACATGTTAATCCTGTTTCTCTGGTCCTCATGAAATGACACTTTTTCCCATGCTCAAACATTACAGATGAAACATCTTTTTTTGACGTGAATAGTAAATGGCACAAAATCTTCCTAATAGAAGCTCTGTCCCCAGTGATACCAGCACCCATGAGACTAGGATAATGGATAGGTAGGGAAATTACACTATTCTCTATGAGTCTCATAACATTTATGCAGAGAAAAAATGAACTGGAGGAAGGAGAGACATGTTTAAATGCTGAAGACCTTAAAACTATTAGTTAAAATCTAGTATACCTTAAAACTAGCTAAACAGACTTGTTTTCTGCATTGTTCACTGAAAGATGGGGTAAGGTGGTAGCTTCATGTTCCACATCATGGTGTATGTGTTACTTCCGGGATTCTGATGAATTTTCTAGAAAAATGTCATCAATATGTAATGTGACATTTCAGATTTTGCAGAGACTTATATAGAGAAAATTGCTTCCCTTCTCCTTCAGCTGTTTTCTTTGAGATGTTTCCATTCCTATTTGCTTTTAAGCTGACTAAATGCATTGCTAGCAGTCTGTTGCAACCTCACTGAAATGTGGTGATGTGGTAGGAGAGACTGATAAGCTGTTTACCAGAACAATGTGGTCCTTGCAGTCCCAGAAATATTTCTCCCCCTATGTCATGGTTTTGTGAGGAGCTGCTTTTACTTGGTAATAGGAGGAGGGGGCTGCAGTACAGGCCTGTTGTGGTTTGGCCCAGCCATCACAGCAGCACCACGACAGTCTCTCTCTCTGTGCCCCCATTCACCCCCACCCTCGTTAGGATGGCGGAGGCCCCAGCGAAATGGGAGGAAAAAGATAAGCAAGGTTGTTGTGGATTAAGACAAGGGCAGGGAGGGCTCACTGCCAATTACGGCTCTGGGCAAAACAAACTCCAGTACTCGACTTAGAGAGGAAAGTAGGAAAGTTTATTCTACAA
>WBNH01005022.1:25472-56285 GCA_013401255.1 Urocolius indicus
CTCTCACTCTTCCTACTCCTTGCAGCACCACCAGCCAGAAGAAGAAGAAGAGACAGAAGAAGGAAGAAGAAGGAAGAAGAAGGAGAAAGAAGCCTCCTTTTCCGCTTCTTGTTAAAAAGTGATCGTGGAGGCGTCTAATGGGCTCAGCCCCAGCAGTGGGTCTGGCTCAGAGCTGGGGACGGTTGCAAACAACTTCTTACAGGCACCATCTTTACAGCCCCTTCCCCCTTACCAGAAAAGGCTGTCATGTAAAAAACCCATGACAAGGCCCTGTAAAGACTCCTCAGACTTTCCCCTGGCTCTTGGGTTCAGATCCACCTCCAGTGTGGCTAGGCCAGCCTAGTGCCTCTGCCATCACTATTTAAGGATGGGAATTTGAAATGTATGGGAGGAGGTGTAGAAGTAGTACAAGACGGAGGCAATAATGTGGACCCTACAGTCAGAGAAGGAGGAAGGAAGGAGGGTGCTGGATCAGAGACCTCTCTGCAACTTTTGGCAAGAACACCTGTTGTGCTTCTGCAACCCATGGAGGGCAATGTCAGGCCTGAGAGCCAGCAGCAGCTCTGGGTGAGTGTGCCCAGATGGGCAAGAGACTGTGAGGAGGTGGCCATGGCACAGGCTGTACTGGAGAGCCTATGGGCTCCAGAGACCCCTATAGGAGGCGGAGAGGAGTTGCAGCCCTCAGGATGAACACACGTCGGAGTGGTCTGTGCAGGGCTGCCTGGCCTGTGATGGACTCTCTGCTGGAGCAGGGAGAACCGGCGAGAAGTCCACCTGCCTTGAGAAGAGTCAAATGGCAGGAGCCATTGGGAAAAGACTGATTGAGTGCTCTGCTGAACCATTCATAGGAGAGGAGATAAAGATACCGAGATCAGGGCTCTGAACCTAGGAAAAGGGAAGTGATGAGGGGCAGGTGGTATTCAAGGGCTGGTTGTACCCTTCATCATTGTACCAGTGTGTTTTGTTTCCTGTTTGTTATGTTTTCAGATGTTAAGGTTATGTTTTGGTTGTTGGTGGGTTAAATTATTTTCTGTTTTCTTCCCCAAGCTGAGTAGCCCTTTCTATTTTGATCAGGACCATAAGTGGCAATTAAGCCCCCTCCTGTCCTTGGAGTTCTGAAGTCTGTGGTACTTAAGTCTAAGTGTCATCTTTGGTCCCTGGATGGGCCTAAATCATGACACCCTATAGCAACAGTTTGTGAAATTGTGGATACCCATAAAAGAAGCAGAAGAAAAGCAGGAATATGGTCCAGCTTCCTATAAAAGAAGAAATGTATCCCAGGCAAGTATTAGTAAGGGAGCCCTAAGCCCTTCTGGCAAGCTCAGCATTGCCAGAAGGGAAAATGGAGCAGTAAGTGGCTGGTGATCAGGGCTTCCTATATTTTCCACATAAAACTAGGTTTGCATGAGTGAAATTCTTTGAATCCATCAGCTCTTCCTCCTAAACCAACACTATCTCCTATTTAGTTATGTTCAATGGGCTAAAAATAGTAATGTGCAGTAAAGCATGGGGTGTAGCAGGGAGGTTTCAGATTGAGCTTGATAAAACTGGCAAAACACTTGCCTGTTCTCTTTAGAATAAACATAAATAAATCATGGAGTCAGGCACTCCTGCTCACCTCCCCATTTGCAGTGCAGAATCTTTCTCAGAGCTGTTTGCCATGCTCTCAGCATGGAGCCTGCCTGGAGTCTGACCTGCAGCCATCTGCACCTCAGGTGATGTTGGTCTATCTCAGGATCTTAGCACTGGGACCAAAGCACCCAGCAGCTGTGGCAGATGTGTCTTGTTGCATTTCAGCACAGTACTGTGAAGTGTTTGATTTGTTTTTAATGCTGTGTGGGCTGACTTTCATTAATGCAGAATTATGCCAGCACCACTGCACTTCTGCTTCACCTGAATGCTGTGTGGAGGCAATGGGAAAGAGCTGAGGTCTATTGCCCTTCTTGGCCTTAGTTCCATTCACTCTAGCCTTTGCTAGATTGCTAGGCAGGATGAAAGGATGAGGGATGTTCAGCTTTTAACCTCTGCAAAATTCCCCGTCTAAAGGTCACCATCTGAGTGTTGTGTCAGTACAGACCCACACTCAAGGAGTTGCATGGACTCAACAGGCAAGAAAAAAAGAGAGAATCTTGGTCAAATTTGGAGTGTACTGATTTTTCTGCGCACTTATAATATTTAACATAGTAACTCATAGTCTATATGGGCCCCATGTATCAGCTGTGATTAAATTGCAGCCCAAAGAATTTCCAATTCATAACTGAAACCACATGTGAAAGCAGCTTCTTTACTTCTCTGTAATCTAAAAATGAGCAAAATATTTATAACATAATCTTTTAATATTTTACTGAAAATCAGTTTGACTTTTGACATCAAAGCTTTGAATTTGAGACATTTTTTCAGTCAAAGCTCTAATCTAACCTCATAAAAAAATATGTATTGGAAATATTGAACAAATCTCAAGGGACATGACACCACAGTGCTGAGTTATATTAAGAGATGCTGAAAAGGTTTCTGTGAGTTTTGTTTTCACACCAGATTCGCATGTTAAACTCTCTGTAAGAAAATAATCTTTTAATTTTGATAGAAAACATAAATAGGGCAAAATTCTGCTGCGCTGTCCTTGCAAGTCTGAAATTAAAGGCATTGCTACGGAATTGCTCCTCTTTTGTGACTGTTCTCCAACTGGATGAGGATACAATTTATGTGCTCTGTGCGCTATGCCTTTCTAGGCTGTGTTTCCTAGAGCTTACTCATGTCCTTAATATAGGGATTAAAAAAAAGATAGTTCCTCTTAGGATTCCATACAAAAGCTACGTGTTCATGAGTAACTTGTACACTGTATGCAGTCATCTATGGATGTGTAATCTTCTGAACTGCTCTTTGCTCACAAGCCTAAACACCAGCCTTCTCTTTAAAAAAAGAAAATTTCAAATGAGTTTTTGTAGCATAGCACTTGTTCCTTGCAGCTTATGGGTCATTTTCAGGTTTGTTCTTGAAGTGTAAGGACATTCTAGTTGAGTTACGCTTCCAGAGATTCGGACATGTTTAGTGACTAGAAGTACCTACATACAATTGTGGTCAAATTACCTGCTGAACACAGGTAATTTGAAGGTATAGTTTCTTAAAAAATATACAAATGGACTCGATGCTGGAAATGCAGTGCTAACAGATAATTATTTCCCTGGGTGGCTAAACTGGTAGTATTATACAGTTTATCTAGCACATCCTACAAAAAGTCTGATAAACATATACTTGCTGGATGGTTTTGTCAGCCTGAAGATCCACCTTTCTGATTGTAGCTCCTTATAAATTATATTACCTTTTGGACTTCAGTTGTATTTGTCAATACTGTGTTTAGGCTCTTATGGTAGTAATCATGTTTTTTGTGGTTTTTTTTGTTTGTTTGGTTGGTTTTTTGTTTGTTTTTGTTTTAAATGACTATAGAGGTGTGATAAAGCATTTTATCTGATACAAAACTAGTTTTAAAAATCCAGTAAAAAACATGTGCCTATCTGGTACCAAATAAAATTAACTTGGGGATGGCTGTAATTTAGATGGCAGTCTGTCCTGTAACGACCTTTCAGTTAGAATTTATGAGATGTGATTCAAACCATGCAAGACATAGGCACACATGGAAGGAGAGTACAAATTTGGTGTGGAAGTGAGGCAAAAGAAGTATGGGGTTGGAGGACTAAGAAGTGATTTCATTGAAGAAGAAACACTAACTGTTTTTAGCAGAAAGTTTAGGTAAAAGAGGTAATAAAATTGAGATGTGGGAAGCAGGTAGGGTATGCAGCATATGATGGAGAAGCAGAGATTTTGTGTCTCACCTGTGTGTGAGAGCACAAGGGGAGAGTGCAGAGATTGTGTGATGTATGGGATGCATGGGTAGATGATGCTGGTCAGGAAGTGCATTTTTGAGTCTGAGATACTTTTTTAGCCAAAACTATAATCTAACCTCATTAAAAATTTGGAAATATTGAGTAAACCTGAAGGAAAATAACACTACAGTACTGAGTTATATTTGGAGGCATTGAAAAGATGGTTTGAGTTTTATTTTCACATCAGAATCACAAGTGAAATTATCAATAATAACATAGACAGCGCAGAGCTAAGCACTAGCCAGGCCTCCAGGTTAAGCTGAGCAAGGTTTGTGGCTATGCAGCCTGTGAGTTTTGATGACCTGGGGACCAGCAGGATTAACTCGTCTGCTGCTGTCCCATGCAGATTTTGTCACCACAATGGGTTGGTAGGACACCACTTCAGTATGAGAGATATTTTTAGCCACCACTTGGAAAAAAAAAAAAGAAAAAAAAAGTGATTTTTAAATCTAAATAGGGAAAAGGGGTTAGGTAAAAGTGAGAGAACAGGAGATGCAGTTCCTAGGGAGTTGTTTGGGACTGATACTGAAGAGCAGATGTGGGCTTTCCTCTTTGTATTAAGTTTCTGTCTTTGTTGTGCTCGACAGAAACATAACACTAATGTCATTGTCTTGCTCAAGATATACACCAGTTTCCTTTAAAGTGCATTGCAATGAGCAGAGAGATTATGTCAGTGTGTTGGGTTATGCTTGCTGAAAGCAGGTAGGTCTTTTTAACATGAAGAATGAATCACCGTCACATCTCCCAATATATGAACAGGGATAGTCTTACCATATTGGGTCGCTCTGGAGTGTGCATCCCCACGGAGCAGAGAGATGGGGGAGAAGGCAAAAATAGAATTGGTCTCATTCAGCTTGGAAAAATGACCGGTTCTGAATTGGTCTGGAATAAAGATGAGTGCCCATATCTCCAGGAGGAATGCTACTATCTGTGCTTTGATAGGCTCAGTATTCTGTGTTTTTGGGCTGTCGAGCTTTCCTGCATGTGGGCTTTGCAACAATTACTCCTTGCATCCTTCTCTATTGGCTACTTAGAGAAAAAATAAGTTGAAATCTGTGTGATCTAAAGAATGAATAACTGTTATATGAGATTGAGTGTTTTCTGGATGTATTTGTATTTCCTCCTCTTCTGCTGTCCACTATGCCAAGCAACAAATTAAGCTGCTGATCTGCTGTCAGTTCTTGGAAATCAGGGAAAGGGCCAGAGTTACGGACAGATGCCAGGGGTGTGGAGAGAAAAAAATATCAAAATCTTAGGAGAGATGAGGGCTTGTGCCAAGTGCAGCTAATGCTGTGTTAGATGCAGAAGGAAACAAATGTCTCAGCTCCACCTACGCTCCTGCTGATCCAGAGGTTTACAGTGCATTGGCCTTGGAGGGTAAGTTTAGCCAGAAATGTGGCTTGGAAGATAGGATTAAAATAAAAATAAAAAAGACAAACAGAAAATTGTTTTGGAGGAGTTTGATTAGAAACACTGTGGCAATCCTAAACCCATACTTGTTTATACAGGGAAATGAAAATGTGTATGAAATACAGAATTGCATATGCCTGCTATGTTTTATTGCAGTATATAGGAGAATTGCACTATAGTCGTTGAAAAAAAAAAATCACAACTTTTGCATTTTTTGATTCTGTTTATTTTAGGTTCATGGTCTTTAATGTAGGTTTCTTTTCTAAGCTGTGAATTTTAATGGTTGGATCTTAATGTTCCAGTTCAAAAATCATGGCAATATAATACATTTTCATGTGTATCTATTCAACCACATTTACGTGTTTCCGTAATTTCTTTGTTGTATACTTACCCACCTGTCTCCTCTTACTCTAACTTAGACTATGATTCATATCCAGTGGAGTGAAAATGTTATGTAAAGGACATTTACATTTAAAAACATTTATTCCCTACTGTGGTTGTCATGGCATGCAGGCTAAACACAACACAAATCTCAGGCATCAGTTAACATCCTCTGATCCCTATCTGTGAAATGAGAGCAATAATGCTTATCATTTCAAGGAGTCTGTGAAAATTACCTGGTATTTGTAAATCAGGAGATTGAATCTCTGCACAAAATTCTCTGATGTCTTGGTAGGCCCTTCATGTCTGTAAGTCCCTATCTAATGAGAACGTTTTCTGCACAAAGTTTTTATTTTCTATGTCAGTGTTTAGATAGTGTTTCTAGAAGCAACAACTGTTTTCTAAAAACCTAGGTATTTACTAATATATTTTTTTCCTCCTCCTCTCATGGTTATTTTATTGTATATGGTTCCATACACAATCATCTTGAAACCTGGTGAGTGTCACTGTAGCCTTAAGTTGCATTTGTCTTTATGGAAGCAGAAAACCAGGGGGCCAGCACAATAACTTTTGAATGCAATATTGAGGATGATTGCTAGTTTCCTTTCCAAAGTAGTTTTTTAATAGAAATGGAAAACATCTGGATTTTGATGACTGCTATATTATATAATGAAGAAAACAAAAATAAGACAAATTAAAATAAAAGGGATTAGGAAAATTTAATTGAGACCCAAAGGGACAGTATATCATTCTTTCTTCAACTGCTTAATGTTTTCCATAGAATATTTTGAAGATGAGAAAAATAATTTTCCCATTAGCATAAACTAGGGAATAAACTAGTTGTGGCAGCAGGTATCTTTGTCTTCCAGCTGTGAATTCTATAAAGCAACTTAATTGAACCTCAGCTAGTTATTAGTCTAGCATTAGAAAAGTCCTCTTCCTCTGCCCTGTCAGCCCATAGATAAAAGCTGGTGTTCTTCGTTAGTACTTTATATGAAAAAAGTAAAAAAAGGTAAAAACTGAGTCTGAATGTTGGAAAGCTGGTGCTGCATAAACATTCTCCTCTCCTCTAATTTGTCTTAGCACTAGAAAAAGCAAAGACAGAATGGAGGTGGCTATTTTGAAGGCATTGCCAGCACAGGAAGTAGAGAGCCACGAGCTGGGGCTAGTCCCACAAGTTGCCCCATGTCTGTAGCACAAAGCTGTAAACTCAATCTCTCTTAAAAAGGGAAGTCTTTTCCTTGGGCAGACTACACTCTTCTGGGCTTTGGTGGCCTTTAGTGCTCATCACCACATTCCGCCTTTCAGGGTTGCATTTCAGCTGTGGAATGGCTGTTCATCATTGCATAGGAAGGTAATTTTTTAGTTAGGTGTGGTGTTGTGGTTTGGCCCAGCTAGCACAGCAGCATCACAACAGTGTCTTGCTCGGTGCCCCCATTCATCTCCACCCTTGTTAGGTTGGTAGAGGCTCCAGAAAAATTGAAGTAAAAACATAAGCAAGGTTGTTATGGATTAAGACAAGGACAGGGAGGGCTCACTGCCAATTACAGCTCTGGGCAAAACGGACTCCAGTACTTGACTTAGAGAGGAAAGTAGGAAAGTTTATTCTACAAGAAACAGAATGGAATAAAAGCAAAAAAAGGAGTAGGATTATGAGAAAATTACAACCAGCACTTTAAGATGTTCCTCCCCCATCCCTCCTTTCTTCTCAGGCCCAGCTCATTGCTCCCGATATCTCTACCTGCTTCCCCATCAACAGCTCAGGGAGGTAGGGAACGAGGGATGTGGCCAATGTCTCACAGATGGGCTCTGCTGCTTCTCTCTTCTGAGGGTGACTTCTGGCATTCTTCCCCTGCTCCAACATGGGATCCCTCCCATGTGACACAGTCCTTAACAAACTCCTCTGGTGTGGGTTGTTCCCAGCAGCTTTGGCTTCTGCCGATACAGGGTACCTTACACAGGACGCAGGCCTTGGTGAATATCTCTGGTGTGGGTTCTTCGCCACAGTTGCAGCTTCTGCAGATACAGGGTCCCTCTCTCAGGACAAAGCCTCTTCTGGGCATAAGTTTAATGAGCTGCTTTGTCATGGGTTCCATCCCACAGTTACAGCTTCTCTGAAGACCGAGTCCCTCCCTTGGGACACAGTCTCCTCCGGCCATATTCACTGTCCCTGCCACGAGGCCTTTAATGAAGTGAATCTCTGCCCCTGGCTCAAGGTTTTTAGCAAAATGAGTCTCCGCCCCAATACGGGATCATTATCAAAATAAGCCTCTACCACTGATGTGGAGTCTTTAAAGAAATGAAAATAAATCTCAGCTTCACCAGTTCTCTCCACAGAATGCAGGGCAGTCTCTGCTCTGGTACACCTCCTCCTTTCTTTCATCACTGACCTTGGAGTCCGCATGGTTGTTTCTCTCACTCTTCCTACTCCTTGCAGCACCACCAGCCAGAAGAAGAATGGGCAGAAGAATGAAGAAACAGGAAGAAGATGGAGGAAGAAACCTCCTCTTCTGGCTTCTTCTTAAAAAGTGATTGTGGAGGTGTCTAATTGGCTCAGCTCCAGAAGTGGTTTCTGGCTCAAAGCTGGGGAGAGTTTTCAAGCAACTTCTTACAGGACTCCTTCTTTTACAGCCCCTTCACTCTTACAAGAAAAGGCTATCATGTCAAACCATGACATGTGTATATGCTAACATCATGTCTGTTTCCAATCTCTCTGCCAACCCATCACCTTCAGCCGGAGGAGAGGCAGGATAGGCAGCAAGACAAAGGTAATAAATGGTGTGTTTTCACATGGAAAGAGGTACAAAGAGAGAGGAAATAGTATGAATGCAGGGAATAGCATGAGATACAGAGGGAAATGGACAGAAACAGTGTCTGTGGTGAAGCCCATATTGTGCAAAGGGGTGAGAAAAGTTAATTGTCTATGTCATGCTGCAGGGATGGGAGTCCTGAAGCCTGGTGATGTGCACCACCATCCAACAGGGAATGGTCACCCAGAACCTGCCTCCAAGAAGTAGAACATATGGATTTGCCTCTTGTTTGTTCAGACAGCTATGTGGCTGGGCTTTTCTCTTGTTTCAATATACTAGATACCAAGCTTATTGAGGCATCAGAGTGCAGAAGCTGCTTCCACGCAGGCTGTGTACTGCATGCTTCCTCTGCTGCAGCAGTTCCCTACCCTTTGAAGCTGGCTAGGAAGAAAGTGATAGCAATAACCTGATGTCTGATGCTCTCTGATCTGCTGCTTCAGCTGAAATTCATCCTGGCTGCTGATGCCCATGTCAAGCTGTCTGCTCCACAAATATTTTTAATGTGGTCTTGAGCAGGCTCTGGCCTGATGGTACAAGACTTTTCATGGTAGCTGAAGCCAAAAAATCAGAGTTAAACCTTTTCATGAAACAACAGGCTTAACAGATGAAACTGCAAATTTTAGTCTTATTTTTCTTTATAGTCTGAAAAAAGCATAATTTTAATCAGTTCATCTCTTGGGTCAGTTTACTAGGCCTCAGGAGGATTCGTAATTAATGACTCGGAGCAGACTTTGTTTTTTTTCTGTTCATATTTGTCCTTTGAATTTACCATCTTTCACTATTCCAGACAGCATCATTTGCATAATGAAAAAATGGAATATTCATATTTTGATATGGACCCCTGTCATTTTTCAAGTTTCTCAAATTCTTAAACCTGTCAGTCTTGTCATGTTTTCAAAGACATTAATCTTCAGCTGAGGAAAAATGATACTTTCCCTTCTGCATCCTGTTGTCCCTGTGCAATCACACTACCTACAAATCACAAAATCCTGGTAAGGATAATTCATTATAATTTCCTTATGAGGTAAAGTAGTAAATTATGGCATATCTAACTGATATTTCATGGTAGGTTTGCAGATTCCTGTCACCATTTATGGTTTGATTACTACCTGATGATTAATTGCACTATAGTTTCCTTGTAAAAAACACCACCTTTCTGGAAGTGAAAGCAAAGTTAAATGTTACAAGTGAGAAATACTGTAGAAATATATACATTAAACTAGGATAAATTTTTTTCTGCAGCCACAGTTTCTCAGATTTGTTTTCATGCTGCACATCCTTCCACAGCATTTTGGATAAGTAATTTATTTTTTAATGTGATGGGCTAGCTTCATGTTCTCCTCAGAAATGTGTATTTCTCTGTTTTGGAAAAACATGTCTGTGCATCAGTGATTTGAGTAGCACATCCCTATTTCAAGTAGAGAGGTATATGCTGCAGCTGGCTATTGTGGCAGTAGCCATCTATCTGTTGTGCCTTGGGTAGACAAACCCATCCTCCACATAGGAAGCAATAACCACCTTTTGGTGACTAAGGCAAAATCTCTGTTTTCTGGAAGCTCAGATCTATAGTTCAGTTTTAGCATGGGCACATTCTACATAGTTACTTGCTGGCCTGCACTCAGGTACCCTAAGACCTTCTTTTACCTTTGCTTGTGAGATATAGAGGAAATCAAGGAAAAACAAAAGAAAGGAGAGTTTTGTTCTACCTCCATTATGCTATGGCAAATACCTTCTGTAGGCAGCTCTTCCCCATTATGCGTCTTGGGAAAACAGGTGATGCTGACTATAAATGGCCATCATGGAAGAGCAAAGAGGGAGACATTTTAGCATCTTGCCAAAGGATAACAGAGGAGGAGCCCAAAGGCTATTAACATCACCAAGCTAGTGATGTATCTAGTCAGACAGTCCTTTGCCAGCGGTGGTACTGCTACATTTCTTCAGACTAAAGGCATAGCTGCTAGATACCATTAGTGGCTCAGATTCATAGTGATGACCTTGTGTCATAAGGAACACATACTGTTATCTTGTCATTCTCTTAACTGTAAATTTTATTAACAATATTCACATAAATTTCTACTTTCAAAAATCTTGCATCTATCTATCTGTCTATCTATCTACCGATTGATCTATCTATCTGCCTATCTATCTATATATCTATCCATCCACCCCTCCCCTCTCTCCAGCAAGCTGTTTAAAATGAATTTTCCTCATCAACTCTTATAAATACCTAAAGGACAGGTATCGACAGAATGGATGGGGCCAGTCTTTTTTTTTTTTTTAGTGCCCAATGACAGCACAAGGGGTAACAGGCACAAACTGGAAGTTCCACTTGAATGTGAGGAGAAACTTCTTTCCTGTGAGGAAGCCCTGGCGCAGGCTGTCCAGGAAGGTTATGGAGTGCCCTTGGGAGGTTTCCAAACCTGCCTGGATATGTTACTGTGTGACTGATTGAGACGAACATGCTTTAGCAGCGGGTTGGACTGGATGATCTCTAGAGATCCCTTCCAATCCCCATCATTGTGATTCTGTGATTGGTCTTATGAGTTCTTAAGCCTATTTTTGTGTGTATTTAAGACTTTGTCTTTAATTCCAGTAAGTACACTATCAAGGACAATGAAAAGGGAAGAGCTCAGTGACTTTCTCTGTAGTGTATGCTATTCTGAATGCTTACTACCCATGCACACACTTGGCCTACCGGTGGGAGACAAGTATGTGGGAGCAGCAGGTTATGTAATGATCTGTGAGCATATTTGAAAGGCAAATATTTATCCTATTTCCCACAGAAAAGACTGTTACAACAGACTTTGTTCTGCTCTTTTTTTAATATCTCTAGTTCATTGCACATATTGGATTCTAGAGTTTGAACCAGGGTAATACAATAACTCTAGCACAGGTGAAGAAACCCTATGATGGTATTTTTAGTGCAGATTTAGTTCTGAACTACACTGAAATAATCAAATACAATAGACTAGTTGGGCTGCATACCTGTTTTGTGATGTCTGGAGGTTAAAGAAATCAATGACCACAAGGATTGTTAAGTTCTTTGGGTCTCTGTGTGGCTGCAGGATTTCTACTGATGCATTTCTTGGATCTTGTAACATATTGATAAAAATGTCTCTCATGCTGGGTTTTTTAATATTATGATGATTCTTAAAAAAAAAATATAGTTTTGAATGTTTAATGACCATGTATTTATTTGTACATTTTTTTTCTTTACTGTTTTATCAGAATCTAATATTTATTGAAATAGAAGCAAAGTCACAAAGCCAATATGTGTTGGTGGGTTTTTTTCTTTTTTTTTTTTTCTGGGGAGCCTCTTGCAGGTCTGTTTTTACCATTGAATGTCTTCACACAAATTTTGTGCCATCCAAATGATTCTGACTAAAATTTCTTAACTGTCAAGGTAATATTTTTTTCTCTTTTGGAAAATTCTAATATCCCAGACCAAAGAGTTTCTGGAGACAAGAGTTTCTGGAGACAAGAGTTCCTATCTCTGACAAAGCAGTCAGAGCTCCAGAATGAGAGTTGATATTGTTTTTTCTCCCTATGCCAATTTGAGAAGCAATAATCCTTTTCAGCTCTTAACTTTTGTTTTGGTGGTCGATGTTTCCTATCAGCTGAAAGAAAAATAGAAGCTCTAAAGCCACCTATTTAGTCTCTTATATTTGTAATCCTGTCAGGTCCTGAAAATCCACAGATGTTTAATTTGTTCCTCTGTAAAACCTCTGATTTGTCAGACCTCTGTTTAGCTTCAGTAATAGAGCTTTTTTTTTTTCCATATAGGTGAAAGCTATCTTTTATTTTTTTTTAAAAGGTTTTGGATACTTTGAAATATGGTGTGTTCTTGGGTTTTTTTCATTAATCTGGTTGGTTTGGCTTTGTTTTTGTCAGTTTCGTTCTTCCCAGAACTCAAAGGATACCTGTGGCATTTGTGGAGGCCTAAGCAAAAGCAAAGACAGAGGAAAGAGGAAAGAAGGAAAGAATCAGAAGCCTCTGTCTCTTTCTCAAGCACTACTTCCCTCTGGCAGAGCAAGGGGTGCAAGATGGTTTTGCCTCTCAAGGGAAGCCTGCAGGGATCAGACTCTTCATGCCTTCTCTGTGTTGCTTCATCTCAAGATTTCCTTGCCCAGAGCTGACAGGAGTTACAGAAGACACAGAAAGTAAGGGTCTTGCATGGCACAGGTTAAAAAACAACAGCTTTTATGGGAATACAGGAATTACCGGCACCTTGTCAGCAAATATGACCATTGAAATTCTTCCTGTTAAAAGTAACTTCTTCCATGGAAGATATGTCAATATGATATATGAATACATTTTTTGTGACAAAACACACACATTTTTCATAGTTGTCTGGGCTCAGCCCTGTCTCTCCTCCTTGCCTTTTTCTTACTGACAGTAAGCCTGACATGAGTTCATCTATGCTGATGCTGTGCTGAATATGTTGATGCCTGAAGTAAACAAGATTCCTTGTTTAGCTGAATGCCCATCCTCTGGGAATTTGTGCTGAGAGCTGCATGCTCACTGTTTCTGGGTAGAGGAAAATGATCCTGAGACAAATTCAGTTCAGAGAAGATGGAAAATTACTATCTGTCACTCATTCCTCACTTAGGTGAAGTCAATAGCATCCTCTTTGACACCGTGACCTCAGCATCAAGATTGAGTTTGTTTCAAGTTACCTTGTGGTTTTGAGCCCTGATGCTCTGCTGTGGTTTTTCTTTACTACTATAAAGGGCTAATAATCCTCTCTTATTAAACCTTAGAGGGTATTTAGAGGATTAATCAAATATTATCTGTGCGGGGATAGAGATCGCATACACAGAGGTGTGCAGACAGCTAGTAGCACTGGTCTATTGCGTAAACTAAGACCAGGAATAAAAGAAAGCATGCATTATCCAGATGAAAGCAAACACTTAAAAAATAAACAGGCCTCAGGAACGATAAGGAAGTATCACACAGACATCTGACAGCATGTGCCCATGCTGCCTGCTGTGGGCTGTAGGAGCCACTAAGGCAGCTTGAGGTGAAACTTTGCATAAAAAGTTGCAACATTGTTCTGGGTTATACAGGGACCCAGGGCAAGTCATCTTGCACTGAAGAATTAAAGGTGCAGTGGTAATCAGAGGCTATTTTCAGATTGTGGGACTGGAAAAGCTTCCAGCCTGGGAGAAGGGGCCATCCTTCTTTCCTGGGAAGAAAGGTCATGTTTTGGGGCAGACAGGGTTGCTGGAAGTAAGAGGGAATGTCCCTTTCCCTGTCTCCCAGACATCTAGGGGATATTTTGAAGCTTTACATGTGAACTACTATGGTCTGCTTTTGGCTGACTTCTTGACATTGAAAATTAGGCTGGATAAGCTAACTCCCTGAACCCTTATTATGGTTAGTCTTAGTATCTCCAAAGTATTTAGTATTCACATGTCAACAGTGAGGCTAGGGTCAAGCTCCCATTTTGCACACAGAAATCTTGTGTGTAGTGCCTCGAGCATCTAAGCATCTGTGTCTGGGGCCAAAACACGACCTATTTAACTGTTACATGTTATGCACATAGACTTGATGTCGCATGGGAGCAAATGGCAATTCATGAGGAAATCATTGTTAAGACAACCTTCCATCTTACTGATGGTCAGGAGGAAGCAAAGTTACCACTGGCACTGGGACAACAACTATGTCTCTGTGTCTTTGTCCTGCCCTCAACGCCCTTTTTGCTCAAGGCATGGCCACAGGTTCTGGGGCTGGCAGATGTTTTGCATTGGCTGTTCATCATGTCCATTACTTGCTGGCTTCCTGTGTAGAGCTTACATGGTACAGAGGACTTTGTACCAGTCTTGTACATTGAAAGGGAATTAAACTTCAAGGCAAACACAGGTTTCACAGGTCAACTCTTCAGTCTACTACAAACTGTGCAGTTTTATTTGCTACTGCTGTAGACAAGCTAGCCTTGTTAAATAGTTTAAATTTAGCTGGTAGAGCCCTCGAGAGATTATTTTTTGGACACATTGTGTTTTCTGGTCTCCACTAGTCATGCTATCTATTAATTTTTCCGTTTAAGAACACAAGCCTAGACCTTACATTGTGTTGTTAATTTTTCTCTGTTTTGTATATGAAGTAAAGACCCAAGGAAATTAAAAAAAATTACTCTGACCCTTTCTACCACTTCTCAGCTGTAATCTGGCTGACCTTTTTCTTTGCTCTGAGTTTACAAACATGAGGAGGAAGTTTGCTCACTGCAGATGTGAAGTATGCTGGATATAACTTGCAAATGTCAGCAGTCTGAGGTCCTCTCACTGTTGCTGCTCAGAACTACCGTTCTGTTGAGTGGAAGATGTAGTGCACAAACTGTGGCAACTGGGGGACTGTAACTCTCCCTGTGCTCTTCAACACTGCTGTAGCCCTCTTATCTGAAAAGTCTTGATGATGCAGCCCTGTGGGTTTTTTTATAAAGCTCTCTGAGCTAGCAGTGAAGCAAGGCAGCCTAAAGGTGGATTGCTCTCGAAGCAGGTGAGGACATCACACAGATTATACTAGGAGTACTTTTCTTTTGGGCACTGTTCTGCTCAGTGTTTAGGTGCTACAAACTATCACTGCAATGGAAAGAGTGCTGTTCTTCAGCCCTGCAGGTCTGGGAGATAGCACTGTGTGCCAGGGCAGTGCAACTGAGACATTTAAGAGTTTGGAGATTAGTTAATAGTGTGGATTTAGTTATGAACTAACAGTCTGTCATGGATCAGATATGCAAGTGCTATGGTCATACCCCCACTGCTCCATCTTGTGTGGTATGGCTTGTCCTAGTTGGTTCTTGGAAAAGTCACCAATGCAGTATTACATACTCATGCAGTATTTGGGAAATGTAATACTGTGTCCACTTAAGCTGCCTAGGTAAGTATGTTTGACTTCCCTGTTAAACTATGCAAGTCCTACTGAAACAATATTCTGGTTTACTGCAGAAAACAAAACACCTTTGAAAAGAGTAGTACTGAGGTAGAACAACCTCAAACTCTTGTGCAAAACCTTTATTCTGCTTTTGTCATTAACAACAAAATCACAAAAAAAGATTTGAGGGAGAAGGGAAGGACAGAATATATGAGGAGAAAATGTTCTCACATGGCTTTATGAATGTATAGAAATTATTTCTGTGGATATATTTTCCTGCCAGCTGTTAGCTGTTTGTTGAGTTGTGGAAACAGAAAAATCAAGATAGATGCCCTAGTACTTATGGAGATGTGCTATATTGGTAGGGTGCTAAGGGAGAAGGATCTCTGTGTATCCCACTTTCCTAAGACAGGCACTATTGGAAAGGTGTAAGGAAAGCTTCAGGCTACTTTCTACTTGCTCTGGGGAAGTTGTCTTGGTACAAGTAATACAAACGAGACCAATAAAAAGCCAGTCTAACTGCTAATTCTCTTATTGGATATGTTTTAATTGTACTGAGAAAGTTTCCCTTTTCTAAATAGTGGAGACTAAAGTCATTTTCTATTTGCTGTCACAAAACTCTCTTCTAAAAGTTAATTCCAAGAATGCTTCATGTAAAATTAAGAAGTGGCATTAAGCAAATGAATTTATACAAATTAGAAAAATTATAATCCACAGCTCCTTAACAGTTGGTGTATTTTAGTGGAAAATTTAAAACTTTATCTCTTTCTTTTCCAGTTTATTTTTTATGTACCATTCAACTCTGCCTGAGATTGTAACACTCTCAATACAGAATTTTCCATGAACATGATTGTAGAGCATTATGGTGACCAGTGAAGAACGTAACAGTGAATAGGTACTATTTTATCTTATTTTATTCATTTCCTATAGAAGACTTGGTCAACAAAATACAGGGATTCACTGGGCTTAACACTCAGTTTCCATCACGGAGAAGAATCAGCAGCAGTGCTTGCAGGGATTTTTTTTTTTTTTTTTTTTCCCAATAACATAATCAATGAACTGGATAAAGGAGTGAACAGTGAATGCTCCATATCTGCATGTGATATTAAACTTTAGAGGGTAATCAAATGTGCTGATGACATGGAACTTCAAATGAACCTTGCAAAACTGGATGAACATTAAAAAAAAACAAGATATGAGGTTCAAAGTAGATAAATATAAATCCATGCTCATAGGAAAAAACAATCTTAATCATGTCTACATGATGATGAATTTGGAAAGAGATCTTGGAGTCACTGTTGAGGACTCTCTGCAATTATCTTCCCCTACACAGCAACAGCAGCAGTCAAAAACCCCAATATTGTTGACCAACATGGGTCAACCTTAAAAGAGTGATAAGAATGAGAAAAAAGGGCATAATTTTACTTGTTGGATGCAGTGTTCAGTTCCAGTTTCCACACCACAAGAAGGACTCAGATGAGGGCAGCAATCAAGATCAGCATCTTTTAAGGAGATATTCAAATGCTGGATATTAAAAAGACTTTTCATCTTAGAGATGAAGAAGCTGAAGTACTATGCCTGGGCCTACAAAAGCAGAAAGGAAATGGACAAATCTAATGCAGAACTAAATCCCTCAGTTCTGGAATTTGATACATGGAACTTATTGGTGAAAGCACTCTCCTGTGTGGGTGATGAACTTCTGAATAATGCTAGAGCAGACTGTTGAAGCAGATGGCCTCAGTATATTCAAATACAGATAAGAACATTTCATGGGTAGTAGGTCTAGAAACAGATGGAGATCTAAGAGACAGAAAAAAAAGATGTGTCCTCTATCGACCCTAAAACAACATCTGAGGATCTTGGAGGAAGGTGTAGGAGAATGGAGCAAGGAGAGTAGCAGGGTCTGCAGACATGACTGGTGTCTTTTGTTGCACTGCTGTAGGCAGAGCATTGGGCTGGATGCACTCATGGTCTGACCTCTCAGTTTGGATACAAATCTTTGACTGGCCTGTGTCCAGTTCAAGACAACTACAGCCCCCACTCACAAAACAGTAATAAAGGATAGAAAATTAGGACTTCATGCAGTTGGCAAACACAAACCGACTACAAACCAAAGGCGACTGGTTGCCACTTAACACTGCTACTTCAAACTTGTCCTTGTGTGCAAGGAAGGTGAACTGAGTTTAAGTAGGTTCTAGGTTTACTAAATTAAGGTAAATGAAATTTAAAATGTCTCTTCTCTTAAAGAAAAAGAGTCACAAAGATTAGGCTACTATATATTGTACTTATATGACAGTTTTTGTTAGAAGTCGTCAGTAGTTTCCCTTTTTTTAAAAAAACAAAAAACTGATTTTTTTCAAATAATTGCTTCAGTTTTTGAGAATTTCACTTGATACTTTCATTTTTTTAATGGAAGTGTTTATGTTTTCAAGAAAATTTTGTTTTTCTTTTATGAGAGCCTGTGTTTTGTGTTGGAAATTTTAAGGAAGGTTTTTGGCAGAAATATTTGTTATTGACTTCCAAGGTCATGCTCTGGTTTGAAGTGGTTGTTTCCTTCTGACATGACAAAACTAAGGATGTCTGCCACCAGGACAGATCTGTTGTGTCATGTGGAAGCCTTGCAGGGACCTTTGCAGTGCTGAGCATTCACAGCACCTCTTCCCCTCCTTTCTGCCCGCTGGCTTGAGGCTGAGAGATGATATGCTGAAAGGACTCTGTCTGTATGTGTGCATCCTTTCTCCATCCTTAAGTACAGTACTTCATTAAAGTAGTCTTGAAGTGACAGTTTTCAACCAAATGTTGCTTTGCAAATGAAATGAAATGAGGAAAAATGTAAAACAAAATAAAACAAACTATCATAAAAATGTCTCAGAAAACTTGATGACAGCTCTTCTTTTTCTGTAGTTTACTGTGACTGCCTAAGTGGTCCAAGAGCTCATCACTGAAGGCAATGTGTTTGACTTGAATGTGCCACTTTTGGGGAATGGCTGATCAGGGAAAGTAAAGAGTTGTTCCAACTTTGGTCACAACATCCTCTGAAAAACTTTTCCTATCAAAAACTGGATTGAATGGACACATCTAGTTCAACTCTGAGGAAACATTTGTCAACAGAAGTTAGGGTTTGGGTTGCTTATTTTCATTAACCTTACTGGAACTTATTATGCTATCATCTCCATCTGCCATACCAGTCAAGGGCAGACTAGATCTAATTAAGACATATGGCAAAGGTTTACAAGTGATTGACTTTAGCTTCTAATTGAGGTAGCATTGTCTTTTGGCAATAACAGGAGTGTTAACTTTCCCTGTAATCACAAACTTTACCTACAATTTAAAAGACACAGACTCATAGGGCATTTCAGCAAAACCATTTGTGAAATAGTCTCTGATTCTTTGTGTATTGTTTTTGTTCTCTTCATAAGATTCATGCTCCAGACACTTAACCAGCTCCATTGACCTTTCAACATGCACCTCAATGTCCTTTTGTAGGAGGGGCCCAAAACTGAACATGATACTTGAGTTGTGGCCTCACCAGTGCTGAGTACAGGGAGATAATCACTGCCCTGATGCTGCTGGTCACACTATTTCTGATACAAGCCAGGAAGCCATTGGCCTTCTTGGACACCTAGGCACACTGCTGGCTCATGTTCAGCCAGCTGTTAATTAACACCCCCAGATCCTTTTCTGCTGGACAACTTTCCATTCATGCATCCCCAAGCCTGTAACATTGTATGGGGTTGTTGTGACCCACTGGTAACTGGCCACCAACTGGATTTAACTCCATTCCCCAACACTCTCTGGGCCAAGTCATTCAGACAAGAGTGGATCTGTCTAAGCCATCAGCAGACAGTTTCTCCAAGAGAGTGCTGTGGGAAATGACATTAAAGGCTTATTATGATGAAATACATTCCCTTACAGTTTCTACATTTGTATCTATTCTAGGAGTTTCTGCAGCACCAATCCTGCTGTAATGTCTCTCTTGCTGTAACAGCCCTTATCACATCAGCAGCTGCCTATCACTTAAACAAGTACCAGACCCTGCAACCTTAACAGGAGTGTGTTTGCAGGAGTAAAAATATATCAGTTTCTTTCAGCATTATCACCTTTTTTAATTTTTTTTTTTGTGTGTGTGTATGTGTGTGTTTAAACCTATTTAATCACAAATGCTTTTTGTGTCCTGATGATGCTGCAGAACAAGAGCTGGCTGGGTGTTACATCCTATGTCTATTTAATCATCCATCCATATATTCTTGCCTCCCACTGATTTGTTGTTTCTTGTCTTCTCCCCACACCCACCAGAAGCTTGAAGAAGTCCAATGTCTCTGTTGTTGTTACGACAGTGGCAAAGAGAAAGGCAGTAACAAAAGGAAAAGGCTGCAATGGAGCCAGTGGCATGTGTATAGCAATTTAATTACTAATTAAATGTGGCAGATACAACAGTGATTTTGTGGCTTTTGTCCTAGCATGCTCTGTTGGTGCCTCTAGTTTTTTATTTGTTTTGGACTTGTTTGTTTGTGTACCTCCTGACTGCAACTGCTATGGAAGTGAGCACAAGCTCCAGTGTCACAGACTCACCATCATACAGAAATGCTTTCAGGAACCAAAAACATACAGTTAACCATAATGTGATAAGATCCTGGTTTTTTTTTTTTTTCCACTCTAAATGTGTTAAGAAAAGAGATTTAACATATCTAGTGATCTTTTTATTCTAATTACGTTTAAATTGAAAAGGAGCTTGGCTTACTCCTTGTCAATCAAAGGTGCTCTGATTTATTCATCTTAATCATTATTCAATGAAATTAGCATAATTTACTTCATTAAAATACAGCCTACTAATGCTGCTATCACTAAGACTGTATGTGTGAGAGGTACAGTTCCATCAGCACTGGCACAGTTTCTGTTTCCCAGGTCTGAGGCCATGGAGTCATTGACCAATGTGACTGAATTCCTCGTAATGCAGAAGGACACTGCTGGTGTGCTGTTACCAATCTTCATGGAACACATGTCCTGTTATTCTGGTGGCAGCACAGACTTCTGGAGTGGTTGTGGTCACACTTTTCCCTGTCTGGAGCTTTACCAGATTCATGTGGTCAAGTGTTGATGTGCTAAGGCAAAGGTCTGCTCTCTTGAACGGAGGCCACTGGCAGTTGAGGTTCATTTTGGGCTCCTCTCCTGCCTTTGAAGGTGGGACTCTTCCTAGTATTTGGCACTGCTCACTCTTTGGTTTTGCTGGCTCCAATGGTGGGATATAGAAGACAGAACTGAAATAATCTTGGATAAAGAACAATAAGTATTGGCACAAGCATGGACCTTTTGCATTTTCCTGATTAATGGGCTGTTACTGTTGTGAAGACCTCAGATGTTGTATGTCTCCTAGCTAGCACTCTCCTTCTTTAAATGATCTTTTTGTGTGGATCACCTTTATGACTTTCTGAATAAATATTCATTGAGGTCATGCCTGGGTAGTTAAAATGTATAAATCTCATTCCTAAAAGCTTGTTTGCTTATTTTGACATAGTAGAGCAAAAAATGTGTGTCAAAAATGTTTATGGAGAGCAATTATTGAAATTTCAAAACTGTGTTTGAGGCACTGAATGCTAACATGATGATTTCTTTGGGCTGCTCTTTGTCCTGAAAACTGTTCTGTGTGCAGTATATCCATGAATTAGCCTGAACTGAATCTTACATCTTGGTTAAAAGCTTATCTTTGAGGAGGAGTGGCTATTTGAATCAATAGGTAAATAAAGAGCAGATACACAGAAATATGTTAATTTTGGAGGTTGTGTGGGTTCAGAGAAGAGCAGTATTGAGCCAGTTCTTCCTCAGAAGTGTTCAAGACCAAGCTGGATGGGACTTTAAGCAACATGGTCTAGTGGAAAGTCTCCTTGCCCATGGCAGGGGAGTTGGAACTAGGTCTCTTTAAGATTACTTCCAACCCAAACTATTCTATAGTTCTATGATTAATAGAAGATTTTTTTTCAACACTTAATTCTTGTCCACTGCAAGCTGATGGTAAAATATTTATCCATATAAGCTGGATAATACTTTTTATGGTTGATCATTTATGGTAACTACATCTTAGAAAAAAAAAAATCTCCGAAGTTGTATTTACTTAGGACTCTGACTTAGATCAAAATCTCTTTCTGTAAATTGCAGATAATTTTTTTTCTTGAGTTTTTAAAGGAATAAGACTAGTTGAATGAGATTATTTAAAAAGACTATTTTACATTTAGTTGGAAAGACTACTCTGTGAATCTAGAAATTGAGAAGAAAAATTACTTTCCTGGTAGACTTCTAATATATCTTTTTTCAAATTCTGAGAATATCTGTCATTGCCTTTTAAATTTAGTTCTTCTCCCTGCTAAACAAAAAATGTCCAAAAAGTTAGAAGGAAAATATTTAAAGAATATTTTAATCTGAACAGCAATGTAGAGAGAAGGAAGAGAAAGTGTACATGGAAAGTGAGAGGTAGGGGGTGAGAAAAGGAGAAAAAACTTTCTAGTTTCTCCTTCTTTTCCTATTTTTCCTCCTTTGCAGGGAAGGAAATGAAGGTACTTATCTGTATTTTTTTAAGCACCTCTCTTTTTTTTTTTTATTATTAACTTTTTTTTTTTTTTTTTTTAATGTGGAAAGAAATATAGCTCTAATCTAGCCACTGGAAGAGCTGCAGTGTTACTTAATCCATATTTTAAAATCTCACTCTAGATGGAGATGTTATACGTGACTATTAGACTATATGGTGTACAAAGGCTGGCGTTAGATGGAAAAAAATGACAGTGCTTGAGTCTCATGGGAACACTGTTGATGTCAGCACAGTGAGGAGAGGAATCAGATTGGACATCTGTTTTATAAATCGTGGACCTGCAGTAAGAAAGAAGATTGTGGTTTTACAGCAGCTGTACAAACTGCAGTGCTAGTAGTTTGTTTATATTAACCTGTGCATTTCTGAGCACCTGGAAGCCAGATGGGATCTGAAACAGGAGTAAACACACAACTACATTGCCATTGCATTGGTGAGTGTGCATGATGCAGTCTGTGACAGCTGTTTGCTGGCATGGGAATATAGTTAATATGTGACCTACCAAGGTGTTTCGGGGGCAAAATTACCTCTCCAGATGTTCTAGAACAAGTGCACATTGGAAAGAGTGAGTTTGCGCTAACTGAGGAACTCACACTCTGCAGCTGCACTGGTTTTTGAGACATGATTACGGATGTTGGTTTATATAGAGATTGGAGATGCCAATATTGAGCTCCCATGTGTTTGCAGTTGTAGCTGGAGCTATTGATATGGAAGTCCTCAGCTAGGTAAAAGGCCTCTGAGGAGGTACTAGTAGCAGAGAAGCTTCTTGGGTGCTATGTTTGTGCACTGGATACTGGAGGCTTACACAGTCTGTGCCTCTGGGGTTTCCTGGGTGAAAAAAGGCCTGTTCAGGTGTGTCTTGTTCACTGCAGACCTATGCAGGCAGGGCACAGGCTGCCCTGGGAAATCAGCCTTAACCTGCTTGCTAGTGAGGGGAACATTAAACACCAAACTGTTTTGCTTAGGGATTGGCAGAGATGTTTTGCTTAGGGATTGGCCTGTATGAAGTCTGGTCTCCTGAGGTAGTACAAGTAGGGTGAGTTTTAAAATCGATTTTCTCTTGTCTCATGAAGTAATGACATATATGTGGCTTCAGATCCCTGTCTGGCTTACCGGATCACCAGAAAATGGGTCTGGTGTTGTGCATTGTACCAGATATCTGTTTGTATAGGAATCATATCTTACAGAAATTAATTCATTCCAGGGCTCTTACTGATGATTTTGCAGAAACAGAGCAAGTTATGGTCTCAAGCAAGACTATGGTATCAGAGGGAGTAAGCCTCAGTCTGTTACCTGGATTACAACATGGATTAATGTAATTTTCTATAGTACTTTACTGTTTGTGTCATGCACCTCTTAACACATTTGGATGTCTTATGTCTACAGTTCTAGTAGCAGATTACATACTCGGATAGCTGTAGCAAAATCCATCTATCTGTGACTTAAATTTTGTTATAGTTTTGTCTGCTTTTGTGACCAGTAACACAATGAATATAAAATAAATCTAAAAATCGTTCTCAAAGAGACTCTCTTTCCTTGAAGAGTCTTGGTTTGCACCAATGTTGAATCCAATTGTAAATCCTAACTATGTCCCAACTTGCTAGAAGGTGTCAGTTTGTAACTTTAGTAAAGAAACCATTCCCACTTTCATGTGGGAAAGGTATTTTTCCAATGAAAGATGTCCTTAGTCCAGAGTTTGATTTCCACAAATATTTGTACAAATAAAACCCCTTACTTGATTAATTGTTTGTGCAAAATGATAATAATGAAAGCAATATGCATGACAAAGCTAAACTTAAGGTTAAATTTTTGTGAACTTGTTTGCATTCACTTTTTGTTCTCACAGTTCAATTAAGCTCAGTGGAGCTGCTTTGTATTTCAATAAAAAGGGAATCATAACTTGTTGATACAATGGTGTGGGGTTTTTTCTTTATCAGTTTGCTCAGTTTACAAGAGGCCATAGAGTCAATACCTGTGAAGAAAATATGATTTTTTTTTCATTTTCTCTTGTGTTTTGGGGTTTTGGTATTTTTGTTCTGTTTTGAAAGAATGAAGATGACATATTCAGGACATAAAGAGGTAGTAAACTGCTTTGCAATTTATTTGCAATGAGTTAAAATATCTGAAAGACATGTGTTAGAAAATTATTTATTTTTCTCCTGTTCTAAACAGACCCTTCTGGATAAATTGGGCCAAGAATCTTGAAAATCCTGGCTTGGCTGGCCTTTACTTAACCAATGTAAAATGTTTATAATTAAGAAGGAGTCATGCATCTCTTAGTAATTGTGGAGCTAATATATAGTGGGAGTCTAAAATTTGGAAAAGTCAAGTATAATATCCAACCTAACTTCAAAGTCCATTGCCTTTTCATTCCTTGCAGGGGAAGAAAAAAAAACAAGCATAGAAGTTCAATGACAAAGAGATTAAAAGATAGAGAACGCTATTTAATGTATTCCACCCTGATTTTGGACAAAATGAATTGTGTCAAGAAAACACAATTTCACTTGGTTTCACCGAAATGCATACATTGACAATACTTTTAGTGCATAATATTCTAGTTACTAGAGGAAGACAGTACAGACCATTTCAGTACAGCACTTGAGGCCAAGCTAGTTGCACCTGCTGAGAGAGATGGAATGCAGTGGCAGGGTATATTGCTTTGGGCTTGGTGTAATAATAACACAGGTACACTACCATTTTCAGGCTTGCAGTGGGGCCTGAGCTGGTCTGCACCTGCCACACTTTGTGTTCTAAACATTGCCAGCCCAAAACTGAGCACAGGTGCATGGACTTGGCTGTTTTATGATGAAAAATCAGCCACTGGAAACTGCTCAGAACATACTGTTTCCCTTGTCCTGTATCAGCATCTCCATGGGAACATGGTTTGAACCCACAATTTATGGATAAAGGATTTTATGACCAAATGACTGAGAGCTTTGGGCAACACTATATAACAGAATAAGCTCTAACAGATCTTAGAAGTATTCTGTAAAGTATTCTGTAACCAGAGATTGCTCAAGTCTACAGTCTAACTTGATGCATTGCTCACCTCTGTGTTGCTCTGTGTGACTTATATTCAGCAAGGATGAGCACTCACATTAAGGATTATCCTTTATAAAAAAAAAAAAAATCTGAAGTCCAATCCTGCCAAAAATGTTTGCTAAGTGGATTCTTGCATGCTTTCAGAAGCAGTATAAAATCTACAGACTTTTGACAAAAGTTCCAAAAGTGAAAGGAGAGATCATGTTTTATGTCAGGATTGACAACTGAAATTGCACAACAGAAGAACTCAGTTTGTATTTTTTTTCCCTCATTTCACAGACAGATAATTTTGTGGCAGAAAGGTCTGGAATATCACACTGAACCCTGTCAGCTGAGCTGCTATCTTAGTCTCTGATTGTTATGTATCTGAGAAGATAATAGCAGACACTCCAACAGGAAATTAGCTCTCTTGGTATATTGTCTAGCAGAAGAGTACAGAATTTAAGCAAAAGAGCTTAATATATTGTGAGGTACAAGGATTTCTGTGGTTCAGTTTATCATATCCTCATTTGATATCTGATTTCAGTGTATTCCCACTGGTACAAATAAAGTCAGGTCCAGGTCTTCAGTGCAGAATTTATTTGAAATGATGCAGGTTGCTTTTATATTCATGCTCTTTGACTGAGCTTTGTCTTTAGATGTGAACTCTGTTGCAAAAATGAGGCTGTGTCTGCACATGCTTTTTTATAAGTAGGATGTCTTTATAATACACAAAGTCTTAAAATAGATGAGCAATACGATATCCACACACATTCTTTTCTAAAGCTGATACATCTGTGATGAGATCACATGTTATTTGGATCTAATTTATCAGCAAAGTAGGAAATTTTTCTGTGAAAGTAGTCCCTGCCCCTTCCTCCCCCTAAAAACCTGAAAAGTGGGGGAAAAAAATCCCTGCATCTCTGAAAAATAGGGAAGTTCCATGGAAAAAAGCGTTAGTTCTGCAAAAACCCCACAACCTCACCTGATTTTATTTTCCCTATTAAAAACAATAAAATGGGAATTCCTAGCTCTATATTCCTGGGTAGATAATGATGAGGGAAGCCAGATCTCTCAGATCTAGGCACATGTCCATAGCTGGAACCTAGCCTATGCCACTCAAACTATGTTGCCAAATAGTGCAAGCTGTCACCCTTTGTTTCCATGCTAGGCTTTATCCTTGCTTGAAATATAATGTTTTGTTTTGAGTAGATTACATTTAAGGTTTTCTTTTCATAAACAGAGATTTTCTTTTGTCGTGCTGTTCTGGCTGCATGTGAAGCATAACTCAGTTTATGAACACATGTGGATGGTTTCAGACTGCAAGGATTTTAGTTACAACAAAGGAACATAACCAATGATTTATTCTTCTATAGTCATTGCATAATTAGTTGCTGCTAGAAATTAACAGTGGAAACAGAGGCAGCAAAGGACAAATGAGGTCTTTTGGTTACTAGTGGCACAGCTGCCTTTGACTGAGGCTGTATGGTGGTCTGTGTTTGCATGTAGTAAAAGTGCAGCTTTCTTTGAAGACATCATCTGGAAATACTTGTCCTCAGAATCTACTGTAAACGTGGTGCTTAGTTGTAGTTTGAATTCATAGTTTTTCAAACTTGTCAGAAAAATATGTTGACAGGTGTCTTAAAAAAGTGATGAGAGGAGTAATGAAAAATATTTCAAGTTTGATGGCAACATTTATTTAGCAGAGCTCATATAAATAATGAAGTTTGCCTTTCCTCTGTGGTTTTTGTTAAAGAACTAATGGCAGGCATCATGAGGGAAAAAGTATTTGCTTTCATCGTGACATTTCTGGAAGTCACTTTGGACACAGAACAGTACTGACATGTTAGAATAACCCTAGTTCTTGCACCAGAGACAAACTACGGGTTTGCAAAAAGGTTTTGAATGGCATGATACTATTATGCTCATATCCCTCTGTGAAGAATCATCTGTGTGTGCAATTTTGCTAGTTTTATAACAACTGGTTTTTTGTCACTCTTCAGATCCAGAAGCTGCCAGGAGTCCATAATATCAAGTAGAATATCAATGCCCTTCTTCCCTAATAATTACGTAATGTTGGCATCACATGTGAGGAATAAGATTTCCCTCCAGTTTGCTTTGACTTTTGCTGGACAAAGTTCTAAGCAGATATAAAATCTATTGTCCTGAAAGAACAACTTATCTGGTATGGAGCGTGCAGTCAATGTGCCAGCATGAACTGCAAGGGAGGCAAATATCAGGGATGCTATATATCAAAGCAAAGACATAAACCTGAAATGGAAATTTTATTCACTTCAAGGGATTAGGGCATTAGAAGACTGTCAAAGAAAATGTGTAGCAAAACATTGAGAGGCACTTTACTGCTAAGAGTCAGTGTAGGCTTTGGGAAATAGTACAGAGCACGTAGAAACTGAAAAGAACATTTTTTTTTTTAATCTGAAGATCTGATGGGCAGAGTTTCAGATGAGGTTTCCTTCTTTGAATTTTATGGGACATACCAACTGTACCAAAGGAATGGTGTTTTCTAGAAGTCTATTTGAAGGTGAACAGAAGAGTCTTCTGAGAACAAGCTGTGAGAGGGAGATTGTGGCAGGCTTTGCTTATCTTTGATGCAGCCAAAAGAAACACGCTTTACTGACTATTCCTGAACACTTTGCATGTAAAATAAAACATAAGCAGGAATATTAACAGGATTAGGATCTGGGCTATAGCATGCTTCCATGCTTAGGGGTTTTTTTTTTTTTTTGTGCCTCACCAGAAATAACAAAGAAATGCAAATGCCTTTTGTGCTCTCTACTTGCTGAAGTGCATGAGCTTGCCAGCTCACTTTTCCTTTGCAGAGCAACTAGGGACATGAAGTTGGGCTGTGTCTTTGGGGTGGCCCATTGTCACTATTTAGTTTTCTGAGAAACAATATTTGCGTACAATATCTCCTATAAAGAGTATTTGCTGGAAAATTGACAACATGTTACAACATTTTGCAAAGATCGAATTGTTATATTAAACACTAATAAAAACATGCTGTCTGTAATCTAGATATGTTTCTTGGATTTTTTTGCTTTGTATACAGTATATTCTTCTGTGAGTGAATTAAAGACACACTAATAAAACCCTAATGAAAATGTGATTTATTAACTAGTTTTCTTTCAGAATATGCAGGAAACAGTAGATGCAGGTTATATGAGTTGTAAGTTTGTGGAAAGTTCCTTAGGAGATGAAGCAGTTCATTTATGAGTTGAGCTGGGTGGTGCCTGGTGCCTAGCATCCCTTTAACTCTTTAAATAAAGACCACAGATCTTTCCAATCTTCCCCTTCTTTCTCCCACTTTCTCCAAAGGTACTCATTTCAGTTTAGTTTTCTTCTTGTGAAGGAGGAGGCTGCCTAATTCATCCCTTAGATGTAACACTTCTCTGCATATGCTAACATCCCAGAATCAAGCAAGACAGTGACAAGAGAGTCAGGGAGGATGCAAGCCCTACGGGAGGAATGGAGGACCTACTTCCAGCTCCAGCCTTTCCTCCTGACATGTGCTTGGCTTACATGCAGAGTTCATCCACCACCACAGCTGCTTGCCCCAACCTCAAATGGTGCCCCTGTGTGCCCTTTCATAATGGCCCGTGGTGATGGTGCTCACACCCTACACACACAAAGCAAAATCAGCCCTTGTGTTTTCATCACAATAAATGCTGCCTCAGAGAGATTTTCAAAGCACTTTGCCAGCTGATAAATGCAGACAACAGAGGTGTTTTGGCAGCCACTGGAGGCAGAGAGGCCATAGCTTGGTGGTTTTCCAGTGCTTGCAAGCCTTCTGGCCCTGGGAAGGCTGTGGGCTCTGGCTGCTGTCTCCATCACAGTGGATTGTTGCAAAGGTTTGAAATTGGTGTCATAACAAATGTTCAGGCTTGGGAAAAAAGTTTTGAGGTCAGACCTGAAAGGATGGATAACGCTCTTTTCCCAAGACTGTCTCTTTCCCACAGGTGTCTGTAGATAACTATGTGATGATAAGCTGATAAGATAATTAAGCTGCTAAAGACAGGTAGCATTTGAGAATAAATATGGCAGCTGCTCTGTGAAGTGGCTTTGGTTGAAAGCTGTGTCGTGGCGGGGTGATCTGTACAGATCACACTGCACAGCCAACAAAAAACACCTCTTTGGCACAGTGTCAGACTGATTCACAGGATCACAAACAGATTGCAGCCTGAGAATCACTTTATTAGGCAAAGCTGTCAAAATGTGGGCTTGTTTCTTAGGAAAATTGATTGCTAAGACTCAGATTATACAGTGCATATATATCACTCTCAGAGGGCAAGGATTTCAGCAGCCTCACAGGCAGATGGCTGGGGATCCTGGCGAGTTTGGTGGCAGCTGTCTGCCAAGGTTTCTAAGCAATCTCTACTCCTGTTCGAAACATCTGGACTTTCACATATAGGTGTTTTCCATTGGGAAAATGTTCTCTGAGAAGTTCCAAGTTATTTATGTGTTGTTATTTAACTAAAATAATTGTTTCTAATAAGAGACAGCCAAAACAGCAGAGCTGAGTCAGCAGTCCTTCAGGAGCAAGGAACTCAATGTTGTTTCCCACTGCTAACTGGTGCTTCACACCTGAAATACAGTCGGAATGAGAAAAAAACCCAAACATGTAACATTTCATTTTTCTGAGCAAATATTAACCTAAACTGGTAGAAGATGAAACTCTGGTTATTTTTAGACGTGATATATAAAATTCAATCCTGTCATAGAAGTCCAGATTTCACAGGGTTCTCTTTTATTGTTAAGATGTCTAGCAGCCAGATAGGAGCTGAATATGTTGAACTGGGACATGAGGGCCTAATATGACTGTTAACCAGCAGTGTAGCTCTGTCTCAAGGTTTATTGCTGGCTTTAGATTGATCATCAAAATTTACGATTTGATATATAAGCATACCTTAATCTCAGGCAACTGATATTCTGAAGACTGTTGTAGATTACTCCAGTGCACTGCCTTCCACCTACTTGTCTAGTAGACATCTTAGTTTATTAGTGATTAGCTCTGATTTTAAGGACAATGTCTAATTAAAATTAAACAGTTATTCTTATTTTCTTGAACTGGAAAAAAATAAAAAATATTGTTATGTTAGGATTTTTTTTAAACATTTTTTGAACTGAAAATATTTTTTAAACTAACTAATTTTATAAATAAAAAATATGATATCTTATTATTTCTCTCCTTGTCTTTGGGTTTTTTTGGCTGAAATACATTGATAAATCATGTGCCTGTCTGCAATAGTTATGGTTGTACCCAGAACTGCATTTTTGCCAAAAAAAGCCATTCAACTGGAAGAGAGCCTGTGTTGAATGAAGTAATTCTGTTTGTTTATGTCACGGTTTGACATGATAGTGTTTTCTGGTAAGGGGGAAGGGGCTGTAAAGATGACGCCTATAAGAAGTTGTTTGCAACTCTCCCCAGCTCTGAGCCAGACCCACGTCTGGGGCTGAGCCAATTAGACACCTCCACGATCACTTTTTAAGAAGAAGATGGAAGAGGAGATTTCTTCCTCCATCTTCTTCCTGTTTCTTCCTTCTTCTGTCTCTTCTTCTTCTTCTGGCTGGTGGTGATGCAAGGAGAACAGTGAGAGAAACAACCATGCAGACTCCAAGGTCAGTGATAAAAGAGAGGAGGAGGTGTACCAGAGCAGAGACTCCCCTGCATTCTGCAGAGAGAACTGGTGAAGCTGAGATTTACTTTCATGTCTTTAAAGACTCCACATCAGCGGCAGAGACTCCTTTTGATACAACTGGCCCCAGACCAGGGGCAGCAACTCACTTCACTACAGACCCCGAGCCAGGGGCAGTGATTTTCTTCTTTAAAACTATGGCCAGAGCAGGC
>WBNH01005022.1:56314-97631 GCA_013401255.1 Urocolius indicus
CATCCCCCATTCCCTGCCCCCCTGAGCCGTTGTGGGGGGAGGGGGTAGAGATATCGGGAGCAGTGAGCTGGGCCCGGGAAGAAAGAAGGGATGGGAGAAGGAGATCTTAAAGTGCTGTTTGTCATTTTCTCATCATCCTACTCCCTTTTGCTTTTATTCCATTCTGTTCCTTGTAGAATAAACTTTCCTACTTTCCTCTCTAAGTTGAGTAGTGGAGATTGTTTTGCCCAGAGCCGTAATTGGCAGGGAGCCCTCCCTGGCCTTGTCTTAATCTACAACAACCTTGTTTATCTTTTTACTCCCATTTCGCTGGAGCCTCTGCCATCCTAATGAGGGTGGAGGTGAATGGGGGGCATCGAGCGAGACTGTTGTGGTGCTGCTGTGCTGTCTGGGCCAAACCACGACACTTTAACTCTTTGAAAAAAATCAACACTCCAGTATAGACATAGAACAGACTGTGGGAAGTTATCCACGTACTATTGTAGAAGAAATTATTTTCCTCATAGTCAAAGATCATTTCTCAGAGCTGTATGTATCTGATAAAACTGAAATTATAGAACTATGACTTTTATTGGTTCAAAGTAAAATTAAATAGAAATGAGTGGGTGCATAAAGTGTATTGAAGCAATTGGGATTTCCAAACAAGAACACAAATGTCCAGAGATGTTGCCTAATAGATTTGTGTGGGATACGCGTGACTCAGAGAAGCAGGTTAGAAAATCCAGCTTCCATCAGAGAAGAGTAGCCTAACATACTGAGAGGGAAAAACGGTGCTATTGAATCTCAGCTGTACCAAGGAGCCTCCCAGGATAAGAGGGTAAAAATGAAGGTACATTTGAAAACTGGAAAGACGAGAGGCAAAACTTTTACTTACCCTTTTAGGAGAACAGGGAAAAAGCTGGCTCCTGGTCGCTTTGTGACAAAAAAGAGCGTTACCTCTCTGGTTACCTCTTCTAGTTACAGAAAACTGTGATCGTTAAGAGTAAATTTGTTTATTTTTGGAAATGGTAGGACTAAGCAGAATTAAGCAAGAAGAAGGGACATTTTTTAAGATTTCCATATTATTCATGTAGTTTCAAGAGGGTGGGACTATCTGAAGCAGCGAATTTGGATTAAATGAATTGTGTGGTAATCTTGCCCTGTTCCCTGTTTCAGGGCAGAAAATCTGGGCCTGGTGTTGTGGCAGCAGGTTAACGATAGCAGAGATGTTTTATTTCTGTGTTGGAGATGACGGGACTACTTCACAGAGCTGTTTTATGGGACAATCTCAAATCTCCATCATTTCACACATCTGATCTGTGGCCCTATAGGTGGCCATATACATGTGAGAGGCAGGAGTGGGCAACTTAACAAGAATGTGTGATCTGCTGATGGGAAAATGCAGGAGGAGCACTGGTCTGCAGTGCAGGAGAGTGGGAGCACAGGAGCCTCAGGAGAAGCCACTAGGTAGGGGAGTCAAGGGGAATACTGCAGGACATTGGTAGCCTGGGTGAGAAGCAGCAAGTTTGTTGCCAGTAGAAAACTTGGACTGCACTTTTCTACTTGTTTTCAGGCAGACAAGCCTGCGTTGACCTTTTGAGCTGAGAGACAGGAAGGAAGAACTCTCTCGTGCCAATAGCAGGAATCTATGCTGTGTGTTCCCCCGTGGATCAAAACAAGAAGTGCTTGGCAGTAGCATCCTCTTCTCTGCTCATATCATTGCTATTCCTTGCTCAATGCCGTGAAGGTATGTTCTTGCTCGACCTCCTCCTTTCAGGCTACCATGAGCTTAACACAAACTAATTATCCTTTAATTTTTGTGATCTCAAGAGGATTTACACACAGACTGAAGAACTGCAAAATACAGGGGAGGGAGTTAATGTAAAGAACAAACCTGCTTGGCTTTAATTTTTCTGTATTTGGCCCCTTGGTCACTTCTTTCTTTTCCAGTGGCCTGGTGTCCAGTCTGATAGGGTCCAGCCAGCCTGCTCTCAGTCACTGCTGGTTCCCATTGTTGTTCTCCCTGAACCTACTGAGCATTTGCTGCATCCCACTGCTCAGCTCATGGGGAAGGATGCTCAACAGCATTGGCCCCAGTAGCGTCCCCTCAGAAACATCACCCCTAACTGGTTGCCAGCTGGGCTGTGAATTGCTGACCACTGATCTTTAATCCTGACACTGAACGTCAAAAGCTTTGCAAATGTCAAGGTATACTTTACTCTTGCTGATCTTAATGTTTATTCTTTTGTACATTTTTTAAACACCTAGATATTAAAAATACAAAAAAACCCCACTTATTTGAAAAGAGAAAAACATACTCAAGAACTAAAGGCTATATACATCTCTGAAAGCTTTACTGCAAAATGTTTTTAAGTGCACTCATTTGTAATTCTCAGAAGCTTCCATTAACAGTTTGAAACAATAATGCCTCTCTGTGGTAGCTACTTTTATTTCTACAATACCTAGTGTTACTAAGCAAGCTTCTGCAGGGGGGTTGGACTAGATGATCTCTAAAGATCCCTTCCAACCCCTACTATTCCATGATTCTGTGATTCTGTGATTCTATGATTCTATGATTCTATGATTCTATGATTCTATGAAGGGATTAAATTATTATTGTCGCTATCAAAGTACCACCTTAGAGACAAATAGGGAGGGTTAGGCCCCAGAGGGAAATGCAGAATTACTGAGGCTTGCTGTTGGTTGTTCCTGGAGATGTTCAGCTGCAGAATGAAAGACACAACATAAAATGGTATTTTTAACCAAAAATAAAGTAGAGATAACCAAACCAAATTAAACAAAACTAAGAGAAAGGTCAGTATTAAGTATAGAGTGTTGTGAGTACGTTTTTGCTTAACAAACTACCAGATATTGTATAAGTATTACTTCAACTAAAAGGAAGGGCAAATTTTTCAAGAGTATTTGAGGTAGAGAGCCTGAAGATTATGATAAAAAAGACCTTCAGTCTCTTTGTACTTCTGTTCAATCTTCTGCTATGCCAGCTTTTATTGGGTCATTTCTAGCCACAGTTAGAGCCTTTAAAGGTACAGTAGCTAGGGCTTCAGCTCAGCAGCCTGACTTGAAGTCTGCATTTCTGATCTGCGAGGCATATGAGTGCTGGCTGGGAAAAGCCACAGCCTTACAGTTGTCTTTGTCATGTTATCAGCAGTGCAAGTCTTGGCCTCATGGAGAGGAAAATCCCATGTCTCTATTTTGATTGTGGTGAGAGGAAACTGTGAGCAAAGGAAACTTTCCCTGCAAGGGGCACAAGGAACAACTGGGAGAGTTACTCTGCTTCTTGCCCTCTGTCCCAACACCACCAGCAAACCTGCAGCTTCAGGGTCATGCTATTGGGCTATCAAAATTGAATGACTATTTGTTGTTTATCTGAGCAACATATTTTTTAAGCCTCAGCTGCAGTCAGCACTCCAGAGTGTCTGAGTTTTAATCTGCTTTGTTTGTGCTCTCACAGGCAAGTGACAGAGGCCCTCCCCAAGAAAAAAAACACAATTATTTCTTCAGTCTCTTCCACTGGGCAGTTACATTTTGGCTTGGATTCCTTTGTCTTGCTTTTGAATTGTTTATATGGTTCTTAATTCACATTGTACATTGGTCAGTGTACAGTGTACAGCAGTGTTAAGCATATCATTCTCACATGATTGCACAGGTTCTTCTGTTTCCTCATGCAACTGAATAAGTACATTCTAAGAACCTCAAATAAAAACAGAGGGCATTTTTTGATGGTTGAAAGAGGATTATACCAATTGTAACAAGTCAGTGTTGGTTTGCTTGAAAAGGGAAATGTTTGACCAGTGGTTAGGGCTATTCTTAGCACCAGCTCTTCACTGATGCTCATACTCAGTCAAGTAGAGCTGGGTTAGCACCAGGAGCAGATAACACAGAAGTTGTCAGTGTTTCCAGCTGCACTGATGTTTTCTTTACTTAATGGCAAAAGAAACAGGACTGAGTGGCAGCTTTCATTAAACTGTTTCCTGGCAATGTGTAGGATAAGCTTATTTGGAAACAAGCATATTTTTCTAATCCCTGGCAAGGAAAATTTGACATTTATCCCTGCACATGACGTGATTGCTCCAGCAGTCTTTCCTACACATATTGCAGCCAGACTTGTTACTGCACAAGTGTTGTAAATGCATTGTCCTAGTGGTGATCCATTTCTGTTTTTCTTTCCTTTCTAATTTCCTCCTTTTTCCTTCATTTTCTTCTTCTCTTTTCTCTTCTTTCCCTTTCTCTAATATATGTCTTGCCTTCCTTTAGAGAAGAATACTAAACATGTCTACAGAGAATTGAGTTTTTCTCTATATTTTTAACATCTTGTGGTTTATGCAGATCCTTGTTTTCTGAGTCCTAGAGAAATTCTCTGTGTGAAGACTGAATGAGGTTGTATTTTCTGGCACTGGCCAGGAAGCACCAGGCAATCTGAGAAAGAATTCTTCCTTCTGTCTTTCCATGACCAGAACTTTCATTTTCACAGTCATGACATCAGAAATTAGATGCTACAAATTTTACTTACCTTTTAAAGATATTATTATGTGGATGAAATAAAGATTCAGTTTTCCTTCCCCTTTGGGAGCTTGGTTATAATACCTAACCCAGTAAAAAGCTAGCCATAGCAGAAAAATTGCTTCTCTTTGCACTAGCCTCTTCTCACAGCTTCTAATGCATAAGCTTGTAAAAGAAGATTTTGTTTAGGATGCATATTGTGGCATTAGCGAGGTGTATGTCATTTTCTTAGCCTACTAAAGTAATTTTTTCTTTTCTCTGTATAAGCTTTCAGAACAGACTTTCCCACTCTGTCAGCATTTCTGATGGACTATTTTATCACCTTTTGTTGTTGCTTTGTGGATGATGGCTTGGTAAGAAATGCTTTTACTGTCTGACTACATTAGGGAGAAATTACAAGGTGGAAGTAAAGGTGGTCATTCATGAGCAGCATGAACAAAGGCAACCTGCACTAAGCTTCTACACAGGGCTGGTGGTGAAAGGGATGAGGCTGTGCTGGGCAGGGTGTATGCGACAAGCCATGCCTAAATAACAGATAAGAACAGAGTAGGTTTGGTGCTTGAGATCTGCACTGCAAAGACATGAATGAAATGAGAGGCAATGGCATGTCCAGAGGAGATGTCTGAGGCCTGCAGAGGAACTGTACTGCTTCATGCCTGACAGCTTTGGGCTGCGGACATGCATAGTGCTACAGGATGGAGGTTGTATTCATCTGAAAGTGCAAAAGTGCTACAGAAAGTGCTGCAGACATAGACCCTGGGCAGAGGAGGCTGCTGTCTTGAGGAGTGTACTGGGGTAGGAGGAACCTCCTAACCACAGTGATCTATGGGTACCATCACAAAAGCTGCATGATTTGCTGCATAGCTATTTTCCTAGCCTCACCTGCATCTTCTTACTCCAACCTAAAATAAACCCCTAAAGGCTGAGAGAAACCACTAACTGACTGACACCAGCCCAAATTTGCTGTGTGGATGTGAAATCATCCCATGTTAGTATTAACAGAGAAAAGTAAGGCAGAATGGTGTCAGGCAGGGAACAACACCCAGGGATGGTGGAAGGAGATGTGAAAATGGAGTGTTTGGTGTGGATAGGACCTGGGATTCCTAATGTGGAGTTATCATACACCTAACTCAGGAACCTGGAATGTGCTTCTGCAGGTCTCCTTGGAAAAGAAAAGCTGTCGGGGTTGCAGGGATGTCAGCCAAGGCATGTCTAGTAGTAATGCATTAGGACTGTTCCCTTTGTAGTTTATCACTGTAAAGTTTAAGCAAATTTGATCTTCTAATGTACTTCCCCTTGAAGTCACTAAGTCAGACAAGAAAATAAACTCAACAGTTACAACTGTGAATGTGTAAATGTTATTGCAAAGCCAGGAGGTGGTGGGGGGATAGTGCTGGTGGAGGACAGTCTGTGCCTGCTGACCTGGGCATAGCCACCAGCCTTGCTCAGCATTGTTCCTCCTGCACTTTCTGCTGGAGGAAGAGGAATTCCTACCCCCAGCTCCCACTGCCCACCCCTCCTTCCTCACCCACACGCACCACAAGGCTAGCTGCCTTCAGTCAGAAAATCTGCTGGGCTTTGCACAAACATCTTCTAATGTAAATATCAGAGGACTGTAGAGAGCCTCCCTCTTGGTGTTGGTTCTTCTGAGACATGCTTGCAAAATGCTGACTATGTTGGTTTTTATCTGTCAGTCTCAGCAATTAACTTTCTTTTGATCACTTGGGTGTGTGATTTTTTTTTTCTTTTTAAGTACATTTTAATAATAGATGAATGTAGTGACCAAATACACAATCATAAGACTTTTAATTTAAATGAAACGAGTTAATTTCTTTGTGAACTGACCAGATATTTTCGTACTTCTCCACAGAATAGTTTAAAATCACAGTTTTATAAAGGAGAATAGGAATGAGGAATATTATTTCAAAATAGGTGATTTACCTGTGTGTAGGAACATGTGAAAATTGGCATACAGGTTTTGTCTGCAATATGCCAAAGTCTGATGTAGTTTACTGTCTATTTTACATAAACAGCTGTATGAGTGATTGTTTTTTTTCCAATGTAGGGCACCTGAGTGCAGATGCCCCTGCATATGTAACTAATCAGGTATGGGCCAGTCCTGCACCTGGTTTTGAAGGACTTATGGTCCTGATAGCCCCACACAGCCATCAGTCTCTGCTACCCAATTCCAATGAACACAGAAGACTTCTGGAGTGTTAGTAGACAGATACTCGATGAGACTTAGTCCCTGAGCTTTTCTGTCCTGGACTTTATCTCTCATCATAACACTACATTTTGTGAAATGTTGCTGTGCCACCCCTGAAAGGTTCTGCTCCAGGAAGATAGGTTCTATAGGCAGACCTATCCTAAGTGAAATATAATGGAACTGGACCTGTAAACAAAATCTGAGCTTTTGTTTTAGTGCAAAGTTTAGTGCTTTTTATTAATGATTTGTGTTTTACGACCTCTAACAGGCTAGAGCATGTCCCATCACTCACAGTAGCTTGGAACGTGTGTGGTCTGTTTTGTTGAGCAACATTACATTTCTAGGGTTAGCCCTTATGAGTCACAAGATTTTTTTTAATTTTTTTTTTCTTTTATGCAATCATGAATATAAAAAAAATCCCTCTCATTTTAAGGAGTTCAATCACAACCTTCTTGCAACATACTTACAGGCTGCATTTTAATATAGCATGTTATGAAAGTGTTGCTGAAGATTTTGATAAAGATGTGAGCAGAATGCTCAGCTTTTCGTTCTGTCAGTGGTATTGCAAAGAAAGTGATGTATTTGCTGGTACCTACTCCAGATCTTGGATGTATTTGTTTGATATATTCATTGGTGTTTGCTATTTGATGAAGACCAGACACAGTTCAGAGTCATATAATTAAAAACTAAGGGTTATTTAAACACAGCATTGCCAGTGCTCTTGCTTGGAGAGCTTTTGGGTGAAGCTGGACAGGTATAATTATGACCGTTCCATAACTGCTGAGGTTCAACTCAGACATAGGGCTCCACTTAGTTGCTACTCACTGCAAAGAGAGCTTTCTATCATGCAAAACTGAGGATTTCCTTTGTGTATTAGTAAGTGCTTAAAGTAAGTAAGTGCTTAAAGAGGAGGGTGAAGAACAGGGAATGCAGCAAGTGGTTCTCCTCACCTCCCTTAATTGGTGGTTTAAGAACTTCCTGTGTTAAAACTTACATCCGAACTGATGTGTCTAGTAGCTACCAGTGGGTTTATCCTTCACAAATCCTCTCCCATTTTTTTTTTAATAATTCCTTGTATGTTGTGGTGCTCACAACTTCCTGTGGTAGTGAATTCTGTAGTTCAATTAAGAAGTTACATGGAAAAAAACATTTCCTTTTGTTAAAGCCTGATCATTTTTTCATGTGCCTCTTTATTTTTATGTTGTGAGAAGACATAAAAAATCATTCTCTACTAATCTTTTTCACGGCATTTATAATTTTGTAGTCTTGTACCACATTCTCTTCATGGTTTATTTTTACAGTCTTGAGCTTTGCCAAGTAGTCTTATTAAAGAAACTTGATTTAATCAGAATGACAAACTGAAAAAGTGAAACGAAAAAGGAATTAATTTAGTCTCCCCTTTTATAGAAACTCTTTTAAAACCTGCCATCATCCTGGACTCCTTCATCTGTTTTCTTTTTTTGGGTTCTACACAGTGTGGAGTGGGTTGTTATGAACTATCTGCAGCCCAGAATATACATCTGCGTCATTGCTTTGTACAAAAGTAATTACATTATCTGCTTTGTCCTATATTGCTTTCATTAAACTTTTTATTGCTTTTCATTAAACTTCTGTTTGATAATTACTGAGCTCTGATTTTTTGTGTGTGTGTGTGTGTACTACTTTTCCTGCATGTTTTTGGATAGCATAGTTTATTCTTATGCAGATCTACTTAGGTTATTTTTCTTAGGTTATTTTTTCACCCACATATACAATTTTGAGCTGACTAGAATTTAATCTGCTTCTTTCTTCAGCTCACTCTGCTGTTCTGTCATTTGATGTTCTTCAGCACATCTTCACAGGTGATTTGATTAAGGCTGGATAAGCCTGTTTCAAATCAGTTTGATTATTTTAAACTGTTAGATCAGAAAGGCTGTAAACTGAACCCTTTACTGGTCTGATGAGTGTATGTGGGTAGTGGTAACAAGTTCAACCCATCACCTCTTGCTGCTTTTTTGAGTCTATTTTTCTTAACACAACCTCTTTGTTTCTGCAGACAATGCATCCCAATAGGTGCTCTTACCTGCCATCATCTGACCAGAAGAGATCAAAGTCTGCTGTTATTTGAGAACCTCCAGTGAAAAAAAGTCCTTTTAATGTTTACCTAGGCCCCCTAATACTTTCAGTTTCTATTGTTGTAGCAATGTGAGCATATATTGTGCAAAGACATATCTTTTAAAAAGAAAATTATCTTACAATTTGTGTATTAGTCCCCCTGGCACAGACAGCACCCACTTCTGCTGTTCCTAAAATGGATTTTTTCAGTCAGCCTTTATGTGAAAAGAGTTGTTTCCCATAGATGGATTAGACTGTGCACCATGAGAAGTTGATGTTTATGCATCTGACCAGTCAAGTAGGAAGAGCTGCAATATAGCATTTTGATGCTGGCTTTTTTATTTGCTTATTTAGAGGCAGCTTTTACAACCCCTCATTATGTTTGTGGTTGGCTTTTGGCAATATGGATTTTAAATTACTTCCTTTTATACATGTGGATGAGAGGGTATGGCAGGCACGTCCTTTTCTGTAAAACATTATCATATCCTGGAATGGGGAGAAAATGTAGTTCTGTCAATGTTAATGCACCTACCTTTCCTCTCCAGAGGCTTACATGCCCAATATATTGTCAAATCCAGTAAGAGAAAAGCGCTGGCTGCTCTCATCTTGAGACCAGTGATTCTGAACTGTCTGTCATGCTGAGACAGCATGTGCTGTCAGAATTTACTGTATTTCAGCATTAAAAGCAATATAGAAATTACAGCAGGATGACTGAAGATGTATTTCAAGACCTTTTTCTCTTCTAGTTAATAACATTTATTTTGTTTTAATTTAGTAGATTTTTAGAGATCTTTATGTTTAAAGTAATTAACATCAGTTTAACTCCTGCACTAATATTCATTTCAGATTAAAAATAAGAAAAACTTTACATTTTTTTACCACGACAGATGATGAGTTCATTTATGTATAGAAATGGAGGATTAAAATTCTTCAGATCAATTTTCTATTCCCATACATTCATTAAAATAAGGAAAAGATAAAGATCTATAAGCTAAAGGAAACTATAACAGACAAGCAATGTACTGAACAATTCAGAGCACAGCTCTCTTTTTAAGAGAATGATGAATTTTTTTTTTTTGAGCGAGAGCATGACAGCAGTATTATGACTAATGTAGATTGGCTATATTGGTGGACATCACTGTGAAAGGAAATTTTTCAGAGGAGATTTTTTTGAAGTAGATTGTAATGAAGACAGAGTGGTAGGCATACCGTGATTTTCAGCTTGGCAAATTTTCTAGCTCGCCTGTCCAGTGTGTGCATAATTTACTTCCAATTACTACCTGTTAGAAAAACCTATTGTTCACTCCTAATATGATTTTAAGTGTATTAGGACTACTAGAAGTATCAGTTGCTAAGAATAATGAGAGAAAATAGACCCAAAAGGTATGAAGTGTTAAGTATCTGCAAAATTTTCCTGGTGCCAGTTTCATTCCTTTCTCTATGAGCTGGGATTTTTGGTTAAATTGATGGAAATTCTCCTTGCTTTTCTCATAAAATGTGGGTACTTTATCTGAACTCAAACTCCTTGGCAGTTGAAGAGTGTGGGTGGCAGAATGCTGAAATGCGTTTCAACTAATATCCACAGAGCTGTGTTTGTAGAACAACGCAATAGACCCAGTTTTGGAATTATACTTCTGACACATTTGTCATGTGGTCAATCTCTGGCTAGAAATATATTTATGGGAATGGCCTAGAGATAGTCCACTGGTGCTGCTATAGCCTGAGGTCTTCTTTTTGCTTAGCTGTGGATCTCCTGAAGAAAAAGATGACGTGTTCTCTTTGTAGCTTCTCTCAGACATGAACATTTCTACCTTCTAACAGTCTGTCTTTGAACAGTGTTATGAACTCTGCAGAGTCCCTGCTTGGGCTTTTTCCTGTGGTACATTCTGCCCAGTACAGGCCCTTAGTGGCAGTGGTCAGTACAGAGGCTTTGAGAGTATGAAAGAAACTAGCCTCAATGAAAGATTTAAGTTAACTTGTCTTCTCTCTACAAATAGCTAAACTAAAATGTGGAATCATAACCTTCTACATAACATATAAAAGTAATTGCATTTTAAAAAAAAATGTGGCTTCAGGTTTTTAGTGTTTAGGTTGCTAAGGAATGCCTTCAGATGTTAGAATATGGCAAGCTAGTGTTTGCCTGTGAACTTGTACTTCCATCACTCACTTGTAAGTACATGGTAAGTACAGGTATAAGATGTGTAACAGGTCAAGTAAAATTAATAGCATATGGAATTAAAACCTCAACACAAGGCCATGATCTCTAATGAGTGTGCTTGAAGCATCTCATATACGTGAGATTAGTAAAGTGACTTCAGGTTCTTGGAAGTCATTAACTTCTATATGAGGTTATTTAGGGTTTAGCTATCATTATTATTGCTTATATAAGGCCTCAGTTTCTGCTACTTACTTAAAAATGTTAGTATTTTAAAACACCTTTTAAGCCTTACTTACTTTCTGAGTTAGCTTGAACTTCAGGTACCAATAATAAACCCTTATCAGAAAGGCACACCTTGACAGACCCTGTTGACTGCCTCTGCCAGGTTGTGAGCTCTTTGCCAATGTTGACTGAGCTGAGGACAGTTGTTGCAACAGATCTCTTGTGTTTAAGTATCCAGATTCTGATAGTCTTGGTGATGTCTGTGTGTCCCACATGCATGCTCATCCTGACAATGTTAATATTAAAGGTGAAGTTCTTGTCTTTTGTGCATCAAACTCTTTCACTTACACCTTCCTGGGAATGAAATAATTGCTGTTATCTGATTCTCCCAGGAAAATGAATTTAAGGTGCAAGAGGGCAGCAGTCATATCCACTGACAAGCCTGACAAGAAAATGTAATGGAGGCTTAATTTGAAGAAAGAATGTGTGTGCTGAGAAAACAGCATTCAGAAACTAAGAATTAGGTTCTCTAAGCTATATCTGGTCATTCAGAGAGTATGAAAAGAGATTCTTTTTCTGGCGTGGGGTTTTTTGTTGGTTTTTTGTTGTTGTTGTTGGTTTGGTTTGTTTTTTATTTTTTTTTTTTGTCTGCAGCTGGATAATATTCTTTTCTGGCTTCTGTATCTCACTCTCCCAGAAAGCTGCTGGACATACAGCTTCAGGGTTGTTACTGCCCTCAATACCAAAGTTAATCTGTAGGCATAGAGCTGCCAAACAAGTGATGGTCTTGATTTTCCATGGAGGACGTCTCATTCTGTGTAGTCACAATGGATGATGGAAAGAAGAAGAAATGTATGTTGCATATGTACTGGGGTGTTAATACTAATGTACAACATTACTTTAAGACAATGCATGAGAATTTCCTATTTCAGCTAAGAAAGATCTAATTTTGCTCCACAAATTATCTCTCATTGAGATAGGTTTACTGGAGCAGGAAGAAATAGAATTTAAAAATCAGTGTTCCTGACATCCATATGGTCTTTAGAAATGTTTTTTGTTTAGTGTGCCTCCATCTCTCCTGCCCACAAGTTCAATACTCTGTTTTTAGTTATATCTGAAGTGAAGTGACTCAGGAGCAAAATTTACTGTGTTGATCAGCTGTGAACAAGCTGTGTTGATGTTGCAGATCAGTCATTGTTCATCCTTGAATGAAAGTCTTGCAGTCCCTCTTGAGAGTCAGCATTTCTGTATTGGGAGTGAGAGACAAAGGTCATGAAGTAAAGGAACTTGCCCATATACTTTTTCTTGTTTTCCTCAGTTACTTTTGTGTGCAAGTTTAATATTGTTTATTTTGCAGATGTGGCACACTGTAAGGTGAAAATTGGTTTAGTTACTTTGGAAGTTTGGTAGATTCTCTGAGGTCCCAAAAGCTCTTATTTTCAAGTTTTCTTCTTTAGTCTTGTTTAATATATATAAAGAAAACCTATTTGAGGATAAAATCTTAAGTGTTTTCTTGCTGCTCTACTGGAAACTGCTCATTTGGTTGCTTGTCAGCTGCTTTGATGCATTTAAAAAATCCTTCTGCCAATATGACCTATCAGCTATGAAATAGTTGGCATTGTCTTAATTAATGCTTTGGAGTTATTTTTCTAGTTTGCTCATTATTATTTTTCCATCAAAGATGACCTACTTGGGTGGTAGCTGTCATGTGTGAGAACTGTGGACAGTAACTTAGTGCAGAAGCTTGTGGCTTGCAGTACTGTATAGGCATGGTCTGAAAAAATCCTGGACTTAATTGCTCAGCAAGTTTTCACTTCAATGCTTTAACAAGTCCTCCTGAAAATGGTGGGCATATGAGGAATTTCCAAGGCCTGAGAAAACCTATCAGTAGAGATAACATTTGAGACTATTAGCTTCATGTGTGTACTTGTTGTCCATTTTGGTCTTACAACTTTATTTATAGCCCTCCAATTCAGTATATTTGAATTTCCAGTTTAGTACGTATTTTGCTGTCTGGCAGAAACTACGTTGGTTCTTTGTTGGTGCATTTGAGCAAAAGACAAGGGAGGTACAGGGAAATGAATCAATAATTTCATGTAGCAAACGTTTCTTTTGAAGTCAGTACTATAAATGAAAGTGATAGTCAAACCTCAAAAACAGGTTTGATAACAAACTACCTAAGCCTATCAATAAATCAGTTTCTGTTCTATGAAGATTTTTCCCCCTTTGAAATTATTTTACAAATAGTATAGTCTTATCTCATGATATAGAGAGGATGTTTATGCCAGAAACTTCACAAGGCCTCCTCCCTGTGTACAGATGAATAGATAAATGAGATTAAGTACCTTTAGAAAAATAGATTTTATGTGAAATGTGGGACATCTCACCCTCCCCCTCACCCCTTCATATTTAGAAACTAGAATCTTATTTTACAGAGTAAAAGATTTGTTGGCATTTTACTTTAACTTGATTACACTGACTTTTTTTGAATAATGATCAAGGATGTTTTTTCAAGACAGCTGTTGACATCTAATAAAAGGTCATGATCTTTTTCAGCCTTCAGGTACTGGGCCAAAGGATGCTTTTACACTTCTGTGACAGGGTAAATGTCTATAATGTGAACCATGCAGAAATTCAGCGTGGAAAAAGAGGAAAACTTGTTACAGACAAAAACCCCTAAAATCTGTGATGAGGTATGTTAACAGAGAACATCTGCTGAAACAAGGAACAAGTTACAGTTTTATCTGGAAAGATTTTCCCAGACACCTGACAAGGTTGTTAAGCTGCTTAATAACTCGGTCTGGCAACTCTTGTGTGTCTTTTACAAGGCACTCATGTCTGTACAACATAATTCTAAATTAAAGGAGTTTTTCAATGTAAAAACCATCAACCTTGAGCCTAACACATTTTGCATTTAAGAGCACACAAAAGGATATTTTCTCCGTTCACTGAGGAAGACCCAGAAAAGATGGGGCCTTGCATAAATCTATCTGCTCTGAGAATGGTACCAATAAGAACTGTCTCTATGTTTTCACTGTAGATGTTTCGCAGAGACTAATTTCTTCATTCCAAAGGTCTTTCCTCCAAAAGAAAAAGACACAACAAAAATCTAACCCCGGTCTTGGGCTCAAAGCTATGTGGCTGATTGAAATCATTGGCTCTTGGCACTTGGAGTCTGTAATATCTTGGAATCTGTAACCTAGATTTCTAGAGCAAAAAATGAGAGCACTGTAACTCATATTTGCAAAAGGTGCAGAGTGACTCCTTTCCCTCAGGGAATAAGTACATATGTGTTTGGGGAAAGGGAAGGAGGGCAGGGAGAAGATACTAAACTTCTAGAGCCGTATTGCTTCCTGACTTACCACTGAAGATGCCTCTTGACAGTATTGAGCTTTGTAGTAAAGTTTACAGCACGTGTTTGACTGACAGATAGTTTATCTTAATTTCTCCATCCCGATGACCATTTCAGACTTGCACTTGGAGTCTGTGACCCCATGACTGTTGATAGAATACTTGACACCTTACACTTTTATGAACAGCCATTGTTACCACTTCTTGCATAGGGCAGTACCCACTTAGTTCAATATTTCAAACGTGTGACTGAAGAGTGGTCACTTAGGTTTGTTTTGACAATGAAATTACTAACTTGGCAGATCCCAAGGGAGAAGGGGCACAAGTAGTTTTGGCACTGGTGAAGCTAGAGTACACTCAGGGCCCAGTACCTGAAAGATTTCCATTACTACATTGAAGCATCTGTCAACGTGCTGTGCACATGAGATTTAACAAGTCTTCTAACTCCATGTAAGAAACCACTTTTCTCTTTAGCAAAGAAACTACTCCTGTGAGAGAATAGAACCTGACATCAATTTGAACGGGATATGCACTCTTTTTGGGTTGTGTTTTATTTCTTTTTCATGTTGCTAGTTGTGTTAAATAGAACCATTATTTCAAAACAGGTTGAAGATGCTCTACTGCAGAATGAAGTAAGCAACGTTATTCTGAGATCAATGCATAATTGTACATCCTTTTGTTGTTGCAAAAGTAATTTGGTTCCAATGTTAGTGTTGAAGTAGAGGACTCTCACAGCTGGGAAGCTTTATGGTGAACTTGATGCTCTTTTGTGGTTAGAATGGTTGTAAAAGATATTTCATATAAACCTTCAGAATCAGGGAAGCTGCACAGCTACTCTTTGAATGTGGGGATGAAGAAAGCCAGAGATGAAAGAAAAGTAGATACTTAAATGTATAGAATCCTATGTTGTTTTGTTCCTTCCTATAAAGAATAGTTCCTACAGTGTTGAAATGCTTCATTTGTGAGATGCAAGCTGTGGAATATAAAGAGTAAGCTGAAATTTTTAAATGTTTTACATCTCAGTACAGTCTCAAGTTTAGTATGCTCCTTGTTAGAAAGATTTGGCAGATGATATGTGACCTGGATACAGATCCTATGCTTTGGAGAGGGTTATCTCCCAGACAAAAATAACTGCTGGATTTTTTTCCCCCTTAGTGAAAATCTGGAGAATAATTTAAACATTGACATTATATGCAAAAGGTTCTACATGCATTTGTTAGACATAAATGGAAGTCAGAGATATTAAATGATGTATTTATATTTGCTGAATATATTTGTCATATATCTTCCTTTAGATCATGTGATTTCAGTATTAAGAAAATCATATTCAGTGGTCACAAACATGTTTATTTTGTAGGCAACCAAGGAAGCTGTGCTGTAACATCCATAGTACTTGTGTACTTGCAAAGTAATATGCCAGATTACAACTTCGTTTACAATTTGCCTAGCACAATTGTAATGTTTCTAGTTGAAAGAAAGAGCTTGAAGCACACCCTTTTCCATGTACAGTCTTTCCTTTCGTACCTGGTTGCTGCATGGTGTTTTCGAAGAGATGCAGAAATGTTATTAATAATAGCCATAAGCCAGAAGTGTCATTGGAAAGACTGCATTTTGTAATGGTTTACATCTTATAGTGTCTAGTTTAAATAATAAGTAGACCAGAACTGTTTGTGATAATGGGTATCTTTATGATTCTAGGAAAAGATAGGTAATAAAAAAAATAGAAATAGAATAACTTATTTTCTTCGTGTAGGTAGGAGAGTGAGTTTCTTTGGTAACTACTGGAGAAATAGGAGAGAGTATTTGTGAGGCCAAGGTTTCACAGGTTTCCACTGTTTGTGTGATGCCTCATACTCATTCACATAAGGCCAGTACACACCATTTGAGGGTGAAATGACTCTAATGTGGAAGTGGCACATGCTCCCATTTTTAAGGACTTTGGGAAGAAATCCTACAGCCCCATAAGTCATTCTTGAAGTAAACAGACATGAAGGCTTGCAAACTGAGTCATAAAAAAAAAAAAAAAAAAAAAAAGCAGTAGCAATGGTCCAATGGGTTTGGTCTGTGCTCAAGACCGAATGTATGGGAAAATGAAATTATCCTCAGGGTGACTGAAGATGATCTGATGAAGAATAATGGGTAGGTAACTCGATGATTATTTACAAATCCTATATGTTCCCATGAATGAAGTGCTAGAATTCCATTACATGGGCTTATCCACCAATCCTCCTGTGACTTGTTGTCATAACTTAGCACTTTCTTGATGTGCTATTTTGTCCAGCTTTTGAAGAGTATATTCAGATTTCCAAATTCACAGACACAGTACTGTTATTGGAGACTGACACTATAAAATATTAAGAGGCAGAGAAAAGACGTGTGCTCTGCTTTGATCATTGCACAGGTTTTGTGGCTTCAGTTTTAGAACTCATTCTAACCCCCCCTGAGATGACTGGGTACCACTTATTTTCTTGTGTCATGACTACAAAGCAATAAAAACCCTCAGCTTACTGGATTGGAAATGTTAAAATATTACAGAAAACTTTAAAGAGCACTTTATTTTTGAGACTTGAAAGATGCATAAATGTCATTGGCTATCAAAATGGTCCCGATGAACCATTGGACTTCATGATTTCTAACTCAGCAAATAACAAACAAAAATAAAATGTTTTGAAACAAATGTTTGTTTGACTCTGATTAAGCGGATTTTTTTTTCCATTATGAGTAATATGTTCTAAATGTTTTATTTATGTTGAATTATTATATTCTCATCTAGCTTTATAGGCATACTACAAAGGCTTTCCTGTGCACTCCTTTCTAAGGTAAATGGGTCAGTTTTAAGATATTTTTAATGAGTTACAGAATCCATGTGTTATTTTACATACAAGTCATTACAAAATATTATTTTTAAAGTTTAAAAAGTTTCTTGAGCAGATATAGTCCAAATATATGACCACAATTGTGCATTTCGTGTCCTTCTGCTTTTTGGTTATTTACTAAATAACTGTAATGGCTGCTACTGAAGAGTAGGAAAAGTGTAGATAAAAAAAATCTATATTTCTCAAATCTATGAATAAGAAAATAATAGCATCCTTAATTTAATAGTTAGGAATGGGCAGCTATTGTGTGGTGCAGAGCAATTTACTTTGCACATTTTTGTATATTGTCTGTTTTAATCACCTCAGTCTGAGATGCCAACCAAAACAAACCCCGTTCTTTTCATTTTCAGGGATTTTTTTTACTGTGTTTAAGTTGAGGAATTCAGCATCTCTTTTAGACATAAGCCAAAAGCATTAAAGAACCCTAGAGAATACTGTATTATCTTTTGAACTCTCATTCGTTAAAACTATGTTATTGAAATTATAGCAGCCGGACATGGGACTGACAAAAGAAAGGGCTGATTTCTGTAGAAATTACATGCCAACATCCTAATTAAGTTTTTCCTTTCTGATATCCGATGGTATGTGGGGCAGCTTCCTTTCTCCCCTTTCCCTGACACAACTTGTTGAAGAGGAATGCAAAGGCTGGGTGTGATCTTCCCAACATCAGAATGAAAGGAAGTAACATACCAAACAGATGATGGCATAAGTGCTGCTGAATCTAATTCTACCTCCACCCAGAGGGGTGGAGGTAGAATACTCAGCAGTATTTCAAAAGACTAAAGTCAATAGTAATAACAAAAAGCCCATTCAAGATCTGTCAGTATTAGAAGTGGAGATAGAAGGAGAGCTAATTAAAAACTGAATTTATTGAGAGGCCACATGTTTTACTTTACTGGGTAAGCTGTGTTAAGGCACTTTGCAAGTTCAAAAGGTAAGGAGGCTTCTGCACCAAGAATGCACTTGTAGCTGCAACCCATCTTTACAGAGCTGGGTATACCTGTTAAGCATGAATAATAGTGCTCACTCTCCAGACAGGCTCAGTTCTGAGCTCAGTAGTGTAAGCATCCCCATTCCTGATGATATTTTCTTTGAGGGAGACAGGAAGAGGAGATGTTTACATCTTTTATTAACCTTCCTCCTGAAACTCTCTCACATTTCTTAGCTCTGATGCTGCATTCATTTAGGTATGAAAGACAACTGTCCAGTGGATATCACTTTTTGACACCACCTTTCCAGGTAGGGGAGACAGTCAAACAGCACTCCTTTTGCATTCACGGAGATAGGAATGTGGAGGGAGAGGTAATGTCAACTGCCTTTCTACTCAGGGTTACTTCTTGATAGTTTGATGCTTTCTAACTACACTCCATGATGGCATCTTCAGACTGCTTTCAAGTTCCCTTGGCATCAGAACTGGCAAGGGTATTAAATTGAGGTTTAAATGCATTAGGTGGTCATTGCCTAAATGAGCATCTGTGTACTTGTGGAAGATGGCATGCAAGACAGTCCACCTGCTTGACCCACTCTGTGTAGTGGTGATAGCTAGTGAGCCAAGGTGACTGTTTAAATAACTGTCCATTTGGCACAGTGTACCTTTACTGAAATTGCTGTGGCTGTCACAGACAGACTCCAAATTCGTTTTTGACAATGCAAATACACAGGCCAGAAAGAATGATGCTTGAAGCATCTCATGGTTTATCTCGTGCAATGACAGAGGAGGTGTAAGCTGTGATGATAATAAAAACATCAAGTTGTTAGATCTCCATTAACTACAACCTGAGAGTAGGAGGTCTGTCTAGATACAGGCCAATTGTTCTAAGTGATGAGCCAGTCACACTGTACAAACAACATGCAGCTAAGGGCTCCACGACTGCACACACATATTGACACTGTGTGCCAATTCACATCTGTCACCTTCTCTGTACACTTGGATACAGCCTATAATTTTATGGTATATGTTTCTCTGTTTCCAAATGCATATTTTAGGATCCTGTATCCCAAAGTCAGAATAAAAATTTAGTTTTCATTGTGTTACACAATAAAATCACAACAGCAGCCATGTGTTTTATGAATACTCAGTAGTTTTTTGAGGAAGAAAAATTAGTTGTGCACTCTTGCACATGACTATAATGATGATATACTGTGCATGGATGATGAAAGAAAACTATTTGGCAAGGAATTAAAAAAATGTAAACCCAAAAATTACATCAAAAGTTTTCTTTCTAATCTTCAGAAGATATATAAACCTAGCAATATTAAGATGATTGCTTTGTGTTACTATAATTTGAATATTGTTTAATGTCCATTTAAAATATCTGCATGTTTTGTCTGACAAGCTTTGATGGCAAAGTCGGTGATAATGAGAGTTTGATGCTTCACTAACATTTTTGCTCATAGCTCAGTGATGCTGCTGTGAGATATCTTGTCTGAGAAGGAATTACTCTATAACATTTAATCATTGCATCTTTGATGTGTGATGTGCTTAACATGCTTAACATACCTGATTCAAATAACTTAGCCTTGATACAGAACTATCTCATCCTTTAAGTCATATTGATTTTTGCCACACCAAAAAGAGCTTGCACTCTGTAATGCAAATATGTAGAACATGCTGATTTATACCTGTCCACAGATATGCTGAAGTTTTCTAGAGATTTGGAACAAATACCTATATCTAAACCAAGAAATCTGAATCACAGTAAGCATTGTGCAAACTTCCTGGAAGGAATATAAAGAGTAAGACAATATACCATGAAGGTACAACACACAGGACATGTCTGTCTGTAAGAAGTGAACTGCGTAATACTCATGGATTGAAATTCCACGTGTACATAACATGATTTTAGAATCTGTTTAACAGCACCATTCAACAGCTGAGATGATAATAGGAACCATAGAATGAAAAATGAGGTCACAGGAGCACACAAAACACAGTGACGCTGGAAAATCTCAAATATTGCTACAGAAGAGAAGAAGGAATACATAAAACCTACTTCAAAATTAAAGTAAGGTAATATTAGATTTTCTATTTTTTTATTAATTCAAGGAAGAACAAAATCTGTTTAGCCATAGGCAACCATAGTCAAAAGGAACATTCAGGAGAAGGAAAGTCACTACAGGAAAGCCATATTAATTATTTATTTTAAAAAGGTATTTACCATGGAGAAAGCTTCTTGCCATCCAGTCTGTCACTACAGGAAGAGAGAATCCAGAGTTTTAACTGTTAATTTAGAAGCAGATTTTAAAAAGAAAGTTTTAGAAGACATTGATAAAAAAAAAAAAAGATCTTTATCAAATGGCATCCTTGCAGGAATTACAAAAGGACTGATAAAAATATTTATGTCACTTAAACATAGTTCAATAAGTGTAGGAGGTGAATAGCATGGTGCTAGTCTTTAAAAGATAGATGTGGATAAATGTAATTGGAGACATAAACCAAAAAAAACCACATTAGCTTCTATATCCTCCAAATTTGTAACTGTAACTAAACAGTAGAACTGAACATTAATTATAATAAAATAGTGGAACCAGATATTTACCATAGATATGTATCACTTCCTTATGGAGTAGGAAAGGTGGTTGTTTTTGCAGGTTGTGCCTCACAAACTTACTAGAATTCTTTGAGGAAGTTGAATTTTTTTCCATATGTGCATCCAAAGCATGAATATGAAAAAGGCTTTGATAAGATTCTTTATTGAAGAATAATGACATGAGTTCTCGTAAGAAAAGGGAATTTGTTTTTCTGAAGGAAAGCAAACAATAGATTAGAAATAGATAGTAAAAAGTCATCTTTCACAGTGTAGATTTCCAGCAAGAGTAAAGGTCTCCCTCAAGCTTTTGTAGTGCTGATGTGTGCTGACCAGCTTGCTCTTAAATGATCCAGTATCGGAGTCAAGTGAGTTGTGAACTGTCAAAGTTTGCAGATTATACATAGTTATGGAGATAGTCCAATCAAAAGCAGATGGCACAGGGTTGCAGAAAGGTCTTAGAACATTGAACAACAGGATGATAAAAAGATTAAAATTAATGTTGGTAAGCATGAAGTAATGCATATGTAAAAGAAAGGTAGTTATTACAAATCCAAATCAGCCTATAAATTAGCACTCAAAAAAGAGACTTTTAGAAATATTGTTTCAGTGGGTTTTAAACTGCAAGAAATACTTTAGCAGTTAGTACTATCTTCTAGGTTTATGGTTTAAGAGTATAAGCAAGAGATGGTTTCCAGACTGACATATTAATTTTTCACTAAATTAACTGTAAGAATTTGGAAATATTAAGAAAGGAACAAAGAAAGGGAAAAAAAAAAAGAAATATTAAAGAAAAAAAAAAAAGGAATTGTAACTGTAACTGTGGAGGTATGGTTTGCCTGTGCCTTGAATATTGCATGAAAACCTGGCCACCCTATTTCAGAAAAGTAGCAATAAAACTAGAAGATAGGTTGAGATGATTGTCAAAACTGAACAGAGGTATAGAGTAGCTCTGTCTGAGGATAAATAAGGTGTGACTCTTCATCTCAGACAATAATGGGTAACACATGACTATGGAGAGGCTGATAGAAATGTCAAAATCATAAATGCCACAAAGAAAGTGAGTAAAGCATAATTTCTTGCAAGAGATTGAGGGGATCAGGAAAAAAGTTATCACCAAATGGAAAGGAAACTATCTTTCCAAGAGCTATGTAATAAAATTAAGCTGGCTGTTGTAATGGATCTATTAAAAGTATGAATGGATTAAAACAGAGCCTGGGCAATTTAATAGATTATAATCCCTTATTGATGCAACTTCCATCTTGACAAGTCCCTAAATGACTGAGAGAAATTAAGAAGATATATCAGCAGAAGGGTCACGCTCTCTTTAACTTATTTGTTATATTCCTAAGCACTTATTGCTGACCACTGTGATAGTCACTGTGGTAGAGCAGACAAACTGGTGTCTCAAGCCCAAGTAAGTGAATAATCCAGCCCTAGTAGCGAAAAAAACAATCAAAGAAGCTATGTCTAATTTTTTTTTCTAATGAAATATTCATGACAATTAATGATAACAAATATTTTCATTTCAGTAAGAAGGATAGACATTTTAATGTTGAATATGATCTCAATTCGTCCTGTGTTTGGAAGAGCTGACTCACCAGCTGATGCTAATATCCAATTTGTACTCAATATTTTCAAAATATAACTGTGTAAAATTACTCATATTGCCACTTCATTAATTTACCTATTAAATGTTTCTCATCCTACTTCTGTGAGTGAACAAACACAAAAAAGAAAAGAGTTGGCAAAACTTTTCTCCTCTGTTGCTCTACCTAAACTCATGCAGACATAGGCTCAAGAAGATATTTTTACAAGAGTTATATTAAAAGTATAGGTACTAAAGCAATAGCAAAAGTTTTTGTTGTTGGCAAATTTTAAATATCTGCATTTGAAAGCACCGAGTAGGTAATTCTGGAGTTAGGAAGGAAGTGCAGTGCTCCTCAAAGCAGTATTTGTTTACATTGGCCCGGTAAATCCAGTCCTTATAGATCTAGATGTCATGAAATCAAAAGATGTGATAATGCTATGTCATAATGCTGTGCTAGAAAAACATTTGTTTAGTCATTGTACTCCATAGATGCAGTGTGTTGTCTGTCTTCTGGGAAAATCACAAACCTAGAAAAGCCTGAATTTTTGTATCCTATCTCTAAATGAAAAGAACCTCCCTTGTATCTCCTTGCATACTCCCTCAGTAGTGTCTAGCACGACATTTTAGATCAAGACATCTGATGATTTATCTCTGTAGCATAAGGTATCAAGAAAAGCAGCAGACATGTCCAGAATTAGCCATGCTTTGTGGTAAATGAAGTGTGTCTCAGTAAAAGCGCAGCTTCACTGTATGTGCAATTGCTGTGTACTCTGCATTGTCATTTACAGCAGGACAGAGAGGACTGTGAGGCTTCTGATGTGGAGAGCTTCAAACTTTGTGCTGGCCTAAATCACTTTGCAAGGTTCAGAGACTATGCAGAATTGCATCCAAAGTGTATGGAGGAGGAATATTATATATGTACGTGTACACTTATGCACTGCCTCTGGACAGCAAAATCCACAGGCAGAAGCAGCTGTTGATATTATCAAGTGACTGCAGTGACAGGGCCTCAGCTGGTCTGAGATGTGGCCAGAGATTTGCTGTTGCTAGGTAGAATGGGGAATAGCTTTGCTCAGAAGAGAAAATTCTTAAAAACACATTCCTGAGAGCGGTGAGATGGTAATTCTCAAGATTAAGGCCCTGTGGTAGTGGCATGTCTGGCTCATGTCTACCTGCTTGAGCAGAGGTGAATTTGGTCCTTTCAGATTCATTATCTTTCCATGAATACAATTTTCAACCTATATTGGGTCATGGAGTGCAGAGTGGCAGCTAAGGACAGTTGTGCTCAAGAGAGCTGTGGATATTTCATCTCCTCTCCAGGTCTCCATCAGGCTAAAGAAGAAGAGAGAAACCATGACCTTGTGCTAGGTTTGTACCAGCTGCCAGCACACCTAGAGGAGTGAGAAGGGTAGAAGGGAAGCTCATGCACCCTCAAAATCATTATGAATTCTGGATGACTTTATGTTTTTAGAGTCCAGATTGGGTTGAGTAAGGGCTGTGATTTCCTAAGACTTCTAAGTAATTTTGAATAGTTGTCACCAATTACATTGAAAGCCACATACTTTCATGTATTATAGAAGCAGATAAAATTGTCATCTATTTGCTATAAGAACCTAGACCTTCAGTTCCAGAAAACTCCTAAGCTTTCAGTGTGACCTGAAGAAAGAAGCTTATGTCTTGATCTCTAAACCACAGGCCCTGGCTCTCATGAGATGGCTTTCATGTTAATTGTCTCCTCAAGGTAATTTCTAAGGCTCTTGGCAATTTGGTTGTCTTCTTGGGCTTCTTACTCAACACTGACATTGTCTTTTTGGTATTCCTGCTATTTATCTTCCTACAGCTTATCTTGATCTCTCTGCTCTGTTTCTCATCGTCCATCAACTGAGTTGGCATTGCTACCTTCCCAAGCTCTTCTCTTAGAAGCTCTGACAATTTTTTTCATCTCCCAAGGCATGTCTGTTAATTGGCTTAGCTACTTCCCTATATCTACCATGTTTCTCACCTGCTCATTTGCCTAGAGCTTCACAGTGTTACAGCACACCTCTTTGTTATTCCAGGACATTTCTTATCCAGCACCATGCCTCTGCTTTGTTTACTTTGTCATATGTTCTATCTGCCCATGGATTTAATCTCTCATGATCCACTTCCCTCTCTCAGTTGGCTTGTCCTTAGTGGAGCTGCTATGAGAAACCCTGCTTTGCTAATTCCATATCGTCAGAGTAACTAGCATTGCAATTGTGAATGGACTACACAGGTAATTATAGTGTCTGCCAGTCTTCAGGGATCACAAATAGACTGCTCCTAACTTGGCTTGTGAACATCAGCAGAAAGGGAAATAGGAAAAGTGTCTGGTTATAGCTGTGCACAGAGACATTTTAAAAAATGAATTAAAAATGTATGAAGGTACATGAAATTGTATTTGCAATAGCAACAAAAGAAATCTCTAGCAAAGTTTCTCTATCCTTGCTCTGCTTGCTGTATTGAATCTTCTAGGACAGTCTGTCCTAAAACACGAAGAAACAGAGCTATGTCTGTCCATGTTTAGGCTTTCATTTCCATTTGTGATTTTACTGGTGCCTTTTGAGAGCTACAGAGAGTGAGGTGACTGCTGAGCCCAGTTCCTCTGAGAGCTGCAGGTTCATGTGCCCTCTCCACCCTTTCCAGACTCGATGGTGGTGTTGTCCCTTCTGTCTCCAGAGCTGTTACCCTTTCACCAGCCACCTCAGCATTGTTAGCTACAGCCTCTTACTCTGCAGAGAACCAGCTTGTGGACTGTAAGTCTAAGTAGCTCAAGGGCCTTTCTAGGCTTGCATCACTGCAAATCACTGACATGAAAGCATGAAGAATCTGACTTGAATCTTTGCTTGTGGCCTCTGTGAACTTTGTGCTTTCTCTCACACTCACACTGTGTGTCCATGGTGTTCAAAAGAGGATATTTACAAATCTACTTCTGAATGCTACATTATGAGACCAAAAGTCTCATTATTTACATCTTTTTCCATTCTGCATTGCAATTCTGTGCTCAGAAATCATATCTTGTTGTTTAATACAGTCTGTATTGAAAATAAAATGTATATGACATGAAAAAAAAAAAGTTTTAGCTATCTTCTCTTCAGATAGTTAAAGATTTTTTCTATGAGATATTTTAACTGTAGCATACATTGAGTCCTACTCATCAGAGTTTACCATGTTGAGGTAACCTACTCTTACAATTTGCATGGGTTGTGACATAATTAGTTTATTAATGAAAAAGCAGCAATACATCAATAGCATTTGTGCAGATGAATCCCTCTGCCATGATGAAAGAAATTATCTTTAAAAAATTATCTGTAACCTGATCTAAGTGTATCTGCTTTGGCAGGGGGTTAGACTAGACATGTAGAGGTCCCCTCCTACCCTTACCATTCTGCAGTTCCATAATTCTGTGATCTTCATATTCAAAGAATGCAGCTATCCTGAGTCAAGTTCTGGTAATCAGAAGCTATAAACAACCCAGCTCTGATGAGTAATGCTAAGTGGGGGTAATGCAGGTAATCAAAAGAATGCAGCATTGCAAGTGAAACACCTGAAAGTATGTAAGTGGTTCTGTGCAGCAAACTGCTGGTCTGCATAAAAATAAATAAATATAAATGAGACTATTTTATTTCTATAATGTAGAGGTTGCAAAGCACAGAGACTCAGTGGTACGATTAACAAATGTCACTCTTGCAGACAAAAATAACATGCAATCCTCCTTCGGTAGGAAAAACCCTTGGAATTAACCTTTCCCCGGTAATCTCCTACATGTTGTCATTTCTTGCTTTGAGTCATAACAGAAATCTCTTACTAAATGAGCCTTTTCTGGAAGAACGAGCTTTCTATCTGGATAGGAGATCTCAACCTCTTAAATTAGAGGCAGAGTAATAAACTTCCACTTGGAGGCTTTGCCTCACCTTCTCTGATAGTAACAGACTAAACAAAGACATGACTGAGAAAAAAAGTAGAAACAAAATTGCATGGCAGGAGATATCTCCCATATATCAGGGTAAACTTAGTACTTCTTTTACAGATTAGTATTAGCTGCAACTTGATGCTGTGATATCTAGTTCTGTTTCTTTGGCAATGCTAATTGGACCAGCAAGGAAAGCATAATTTCAGAGAAAAACCTCTTGGTGTCCAATTCCAGAAGGTTTTGGAGGATTTTTCAAGGGTCTTCCAAAACAAATTAAAAAACTTGCTGTTTCACTGAATATCCAAATCATACAGGTACAGTAACGCACTGACTTCCTTTATACGGATTGTAGGGTTTTTTATTGTCCTTAAATATCATTTGTAGTTGGAATATGTTGAGACTGTGAAAAAAAGAAAAAATGAAATCAATTTTACAAATGTATTATTCAGAGTTATGAATAAAACAAAGTTATGAATAAAATAGCAAAAGGAAATAAATAATCTACCTTTTGGATTTAAAGTGTTTCTGCTTGCTACATATATACACCTTCTCAGGCAGATGTATGTGCAAGGGATGGGTTAAAATTTTAAGTAATAAATCATTGTCTTAGGCCATCATTCAACAACTCAGAAAAATTAAGCCTTTAGATGCCTAAGGGGATAATTTTCCTCACTCACAAACATGTATCAGTTGTCTTAACTGATAGTATTAAGTAGACAAAAAGGGCAACATACTTAAGTCAGGGTGACATGCAAAACAAATTCCCCAAATCTATCCATTTCACAGTCCTTGGCTCTGCAGAGGCAGTGGCCAAGCCAGCACCTAGCTCCTCCTCCTCCAACCACCCCTTGTCTCACAGTCCCTCCTGCCTCTATCTTCCCAGCAGCAACTTGTTTGTCCAGTTTGCATGAAGACCTGTCTGGATTCTGCTTATGGGAGGTGAGGAATTTTAGGCATCAATGCCCAGATCACATTCAGGAAAGTATTTTTGATGCTGAACAATACTGCCAAATTATCACAAAGCAGAGGTTTCACCAACACACCTCCTCTTCTAAAATCCCTGCTGTAATAGCAAATGGAGGTATTTCTTGCAACAGCCTCCTGGGTGTGCCTGAGCTCCAGAGAAAGGAACAGTCAGACATGGCACTGTACTCTGTCTCTCAAGCACACACACCCAAAACGTGCTTTAGCTCCCGGAAACAAACTCTTGTGTCATGCTTTGGGTTTCACATAAGAGTGTTTTTGAAGTGCTTCCAAGGAAGCAGGGTTGTTGATCGATTTATTTATTTAATTTTTTAAAAGCCTTCTGACTGGAATGTCTGCACCAGGTTTCTACACCTCCCAAACATCAAAAAATTACATTGACAAAATGCTGTACAAAAACAAGACTACCTTTCATCTGGAATGGAGTCTGGACTGCTGAACTTTTGGCTGCCACTTCTGAATCTTCACTTGCAGTGAACTCCATCATTTTGCTGGTGAGCATTGTACTTGGCAGCTGTACACAGGGGAAATTTGTATCCCTGAATCTATATTTCATCCAGGTGTCTTCCAACAGTTTACAGTGAGTCACTGCTTCTCAAAGTCTTGTCTAAGCTGCAGCAGTGCTTTGGGAAATAACAGGGAGTTTTGTGTAGGATTAAAGCAGGGAGCGTCCAACACTGCATCTGAAGTCTGATGGGGGTGCAGTAAGAGGTACAGAAGACTTATTTGTCTGTGCCTGTCACTTAAAGGTAATTGTTAGGGGTGTGATTGGGTAACACCAATACGATCTGCGTGCAGAAAAAAAACTAGCTTTATAGTTTAGACAACAGAAAGTATAATTTTACAAGAAAACTGCTTTTGTCTTCATGTACTCCTTGGCCCTATTTTGAAGTTAATAATATTACTCTAACCTTTTCTTAATGAGTATCATAGCATCTCCTGGCATCTTAGGTAGAGCCCTCCTAACACATTAAATATTTGGTGCACTTTCACGAGCAGTGTGCTTTTCACAGAATCACAGAACACTAGGGGTTGGAAGAGACTTCTAGAGATCTTCCAGTCTAAACCCCTGCTAAAGCAAATTCCCCCACTATCAGGTCACATAGAAATGTGCCAAGGTGGGTTTAGAAACCTCCAGAGAAGGAGACTCCAGAACCTCCCTGGGCAGCCTGTGCAAGGGCGCTCTCATCCTCACAGTAAATAAGTTTTCCGTATGTTTAATTGGTACTTTTTGTGCTCCACCTTTTGTCTGATTTTGCTTTTATTTGCCTGTGTTGAAGGGCTTGTGGATCTCAATTTGCTAAATTCTGCAATTCTTTGTTCAAGAAACAATGTTTTGAAAAATAATAACTCAGCAAAGTGAAGAGCAGAGCCGTCAGAATTACTTGGCTATTCCTGTTGTGTTATGCAGGCAGACTTACATGACCTGTAATTTAGCTGCCTTGAGCATGATCTGCAGATTGGCTTGCAGTGGTGTGGAACACATTTTGGGCTGAAAGACCTTCCTGGTGAAGAGGTGGTTGGTGCCCAATATTAAAGCTAGCCCTAATGTAATTTTGCTATATAGAGACATCAGTGTTAACACATAACCTGAGGAGGGAGAATGGGTTGGTAAATGCAGTTTGGCAATCAAAGTGTTTGTGTGTAGGTGGTAAGGAGTATGCTCAACTCTCAAAAATAACCATGTGGTGCTTGAAAAGACAATTGGAATTTGAACATATAAGTGAGAAAGTGCTTGAGCTGAGATGCTGGAGTTATGACAGCCACTTTGATATTCCCTTGATTGGTTACTCATGATCTTTCATTAAAATTTTTCAGGACTACACACAGCACAGCTGTTGAAGACATGGTTGAGCTGTGTGGTGGACAGGTCTTCAGTTGAGGACTCGTGCAGTTATTAGCCAGCGCTACTCCTCTCTGTATGCTTTCCACATCTGTTTTAACTGCCTAGACAACAGGTACATCAGACTTGCAAATGGATGAGTTCACAGCACACAGCAACATGAATCTGAGCAGGAGTAAAGCACACAGTTCTCCGAAACCATAGCCTGAGAAAAGGAAAGGGATAGCACATCTGCAGAAAAATCCCAAGGACTCCAGGGAAGCTTCATGAGCAATGTGCAAGGCTCCAAGCCTATGTAATTTTATTGTGTGTAACAGCAGTAGTCTCCTGGCCATTATTTATTTTTTGTTGCATATATGTGAGGAAGAGCTCAATACCTTTTGGATATTGTGGTTTACACTAGCATTATTCATGTCTTTTCCCAGGCCTTTACAAGCTGGGAAAGTCACCTTGTGTTCAACCAATACTGGGTGTATCCTGCTTCAGCTATTGTCAAGGAGCCAGCATTTCATCACTCGGCAGGCACATTGCAGTAACATAATGGAGGCAGGAACTCAGCTGAAATAAAGCAATGCTGAGAGCTTGTCAGAAATGTAAATGATATTGCACCTATTGTCAGCAATGTATCCTGCATTGTTCTCACAGTCGTTTCCCAGCCGAAAAAAAATGCTGGGGAGTCTGCATGATGAAACCAATGACTGCTTTTACTGTAATAAGCTCCATCAAGAACAGCTAACTGATCTCATGCTGCAAGTACCATACATCTGTGGTAAGGGAAATTGAGTACTGAAATCTGGTGTTCATAGTATTGCAAAGCTGCATCTGTCTGTGTCAGCATGGTAGGGAAGGTGGATAATGTACAGTTTCTCACGCTTTGGGGGCAAAGGTAGCTTCTACTGATCTGTGCTGGAAGTAGAGCTATAAGGGTCTCATCAATTTTGGCCCAGAAAAAGAAGGACTGCTTTTCTTGGGAAAGTGAAAAAATTTGAATGAGAGCTAGGCAAACAAAAACTCTAGCCTTAGTGAATTTACAAGGGTTATCTGGGTACACTTTGTTTAGCTCCCCTTAGAGAAGGGAAATCTGAAAAGATGGTGGTTCTTAGAAACCGAGAATAAATATGTATGTTAACAGATATGTCATTGAGAGAAAGGCAAGATGCTGTTTTCTGCTAGAGTGTTACTTTCATACATCTCGGTGTGAGTATTTTGCTCTGTTTTAATAGTGTGATACAAGCATTTCCCACGATGCATGTAACCCAGGCCTTCAGGGCTTGCTCATTAGGTCAGGGCTTTTGTTGTGTGTATAAATTTGGCTGAACTTGACCACAGAAGACAGTCTAACTCAGAATCTTCCTTATGTGAACTTTCAGATGTTGGATACACTTATGCTGAATGAAGAGGAAGGTGCTTTGATTAACTTAATGACTACATTTTTGCAGCAGTTCTTGAAGTGGTAGGTGTTTTAACATTTTTGTTTTGTTTTAAAACTATTTTTAAAAGCTCATATTTCAAATGGTGAACTGCTTTGTAAAGGAAGGTAAAAATTTCATCTTGGAAATGTGAGATCCATTGGTTTAATAAATGTAAAGCTCTTAATGAAGGTTTTATTTTAAAAATAGAAATAACTTTACATACCAGTCTCTTCTCCACAAGCAGATTCTGCTTTGCTGAATCCTTGCTGGCAACCAAAATATTTTATGAGAAGACATCCAATACCTTGTATTTGAAAACACTTCTGTTGTGCAGACGTAGCTCAGGCATACGGTCCATAGGTCACAGAGAAAATGAGCTAGTCAGTCATTGCCCCTTGGACAATTCTTTTTTGCCCAGTGGTTCCTAATACAAAAGAATTAAAGAAATTTGGCAGAGAGACAAGGGATGGTAAATACACAGTTTCTCTTCTTTCTTATATGCTCACAGAAAAGGACCACTTTTTCATATTTCTTTCCATACCACTTTTAAAAATGTCTTTCCCTAAAGTTCCCCTCTTCACTCCTTTCCATATTTCTTTTATGCCTTCTCTTTACTGATTGGTATTTCTGTATCTCTCAGATAACTTATTTCTAGATAATTCATTAGAACAACAGCAGAGCTGAAGTCAGATGCAAGTAATGATATTGCGTATATACATTGCAGAAGTGCTGCTCATCACTTCTCAGAGGAGTTTCTCATGAGGTAATGACATGAATCAGCATGGCTGTACAGCACAAACACAATGAAATGGGGGTAATTTGCACAGAGATAAGTGTGAATTGTTTTGTATCTGTTGTCTTTGACCAGTTCTCTGATAATACCAAGATATCTCTCTTTTTTTCAGCAGTGAAGCTTGCAATAGGAATAAAACTGTAGGGAAATGGTTCTGTGACTGCACATGGCTGGGAGGAACTGCAAGGGCTAAGGAACAGTTACTTGTAGGTACCTGCCAGCAAGCGAGTGCACGAGGCCAAATCTGGTCTGAGGAAAGATGATGGCAACTTTTAGCAGCTTTGGTGGAAGTAACTTGTTTGTTCCTGGTTTGATAGAAGCTGATCTGGAGATATGAAAATGCTTTGTTGTAAGAAGAATCTTTTTTTTTTTTAATTTGTTTTTTTTTTTAAACCCAGAAATACCTCCTCAAACTAAAAATACAATGCCTGCAAAAAAATACCCTGTGCATCTTTCAGGGTTTTTTCTGTTTCCATTTAACTCTCCTTTGCCTGACTAGATGTGAATGGAGCCACTGTTCTCAACAGTGCGTTCTCAACAGGTTGGTGTTCATCCTATTGGTCCCTCACATTTCCCCTTCCTACAGCACCATGATAAAATGTGGCAAAGTATTTATTTCATGGGTGATGTCTCATAGTACTCACTTTTAGTCTGAACAGCACAGACACAATATTGCCAAATACTTTCCTTATTTCTAAAAGCTCAATGCAGCTTGCTTTGTGATAACACAACATTAAGGTTTTTATTTAAAACACATTCTTCTACTTATTTCTAGAGCCCTGCCCTGTAAAGGCTCATTTGTCTGTAATTTGCATTTCAAATCTGTCATTAGAGAACTGCTTAGCAATACCTGTTGCGGGTATCTTTCTGCTTCTATCTCATCTGCCTTTAATCCACTGAGTAGGTGTTTGCCTTTGATTATATGAAAGTTCCCAGATGTATAACCTTTCTTTTCCAAATACCTGCAAGGCAACTTTACACATCCTGCCCAAACTTAAAGTGAGATCTAGAAAAAAATGTTCTGCAAAGGGATTGCTTTTTTTTTTTGTTTGTTTTTAATTTTTTTTTTTATTTGAGTGGATGAAATTGCCAGATTGGGAAACTCTAATCTCAAGATAATGGAAGAGTTTATTTCAATGTCTGAACTAAGAGACAAATACCCAGTCCCTCTGAAGAACTGACAATGAGGTCAATTTTCTTGAGGCTTTGCAAAATTCAACTTTCCCCTCATTTGGAAAAAAAGAAGAAATCACAATTTTACCGGTTAGGTGAACATGATTTAGGTTATTAGAACTTCTGGTGCATGGCCATCTTGAGAGTTGGGCAGGAGGAATCTCATGAGGTTAACAAGGGCAAGCGCAGACTCCTGCACCTCAGGAATAACAACCCCATGCACCAGTACAGGCTGGGGGTTGACCTGCTGGAGAGCAGCTCTGCAGAGAGATACCTGGGACTTCTGGTTGTTAATAAACTAATGATGAGCCAGCAATATGCCCTTGTGGCCAAGAAGGACAATGGCATCCTGGAATGCATCCAGAAGAGTGTGGCCAGCAGGTCAAGGGAAGTTCTTCCCCTCTACTCTGCCCTGATGAGGCCTCATCTGGAGTCCTGTGTCCAGTTCTGTGCTTCCAGAAGTTCAGGAGAGAGTCCAGCTCAGGGGCACCAAGATGATCAAGGGACTGGATCATCTTCCTTAATGAGAAAAGGACCTGGGACTGAAGAAGAGACTGAGAGGGCACCTTATTAATATTTACAAGTATTTGAAAGGTTTACGTCAAAAGGATGGGGCAACACTTTTTTGTTGTAGTGTCCAGTGACAGGACTAGGAGTAATGCACAAAAGGTGAAACTCAAGAATTTCCACTTAAACGTAAGGAAAAAACTTCTTTACTGTGAGGGTGATGGAACCCTGACACAGGCTGCCCAGGGAGGATGTGGAGTCTCCTTCTCTGGAGGTTTTCAAAACACATTTGAATACGTTCTTGAGTGACCTGATCTAGGTGGACCTGTTTTAGCAGGAGGGTTGGACTAGATGTTCTCTAGAGGTCTCTTCCAACCCCTACCATTTTATGATTCTGTGATCTATGATGGATGGAAGAAAGGAGAAAAACAGACACAGCAAACACAGAAACATGTGAGTATATAGTAACAGTAAACACTTTTGACTTATTGTAAATGAGTTTAGATTGACAGCCTTGGACAACCCCAACACATAGACCTCTTGATTCTGGTCAAAATGATCCTATTTATCTAAACTGAATGGAAATGAATGCTATTAACACAGATGGAGTTTTGTTATATGACCTAGAATAAAAAAGAAAAGACAAAAAAGACTATTCAGTTACTTTGAAAATGATATTAAATATTTTTATCATTCTTTACACAAACAACAAATGTTACTAGTGTGTCCTTTCACAAAATTTAGAAAAAAATCATGATTGTGGGTATCATGGAGTGGTAGGTTACATGGTGCTGAGATCTATTCAGCTCTCAGCTGACTTTTTGCAGTGTTAAAGAGTTTGTTTTGTACCAGAATCTGACCAAATGTGAGAGAAAATCTTCCTTATGCCAACTGAATCTGCCAATGGGTAGGTTCATGATTCAACTACTGAACATGTTTGTATTTAAAAACAAACAAACAGCTTACAAAGAGCAGCAGGGCAGAGTGCCTTAAAAATGTATTTACTGTGAACATGCCTTTCAGCCTCCCATTAAGGTGTGCATGTTGTGATTTGTTCATCTCCTGTTGCTGTGTGATGTTTTCTTCAGACAGGCAGACAAAGATTTTCTTTTCATGCCACTGGTCTTAGATCCCATGGAGGAACAGGATTATGTTTAAAATCTGGTCAGCAAAGCAAAACTTCATTTGAACCTGACAGAAGAAAATCACATGTGTTTGCTTGCAGCTCAAGGCACAGATTTTTCAGAGGTCTCTTTGAACCCTGGAAAAACATGAGATATATAAGAAATCGCACAGATTGATGATATTTTTACTTTTGTACATCCTCTATTGATACTGGAATAATTCACAAACTGGAATTAGGGTTAATCCTTCCCACTTTGGTGTGACCACCACTGTGCTTTGCATGACACCCACCTGTTGAGGAGTGCTTCCTCTCCTGGCACATGTGTCTCCTCTCTCTTATCCCAAGGGTTTGCATTTCCTTGCTGCTTTCTGGCCCTGGGCTGGGCCAGCATCCTCTCTCCTGCCCTGCCCCACAGACAACCCATCTCTTCTCTCTTTGCTGCAGATGTGGGACCTCTATTGCCATGTGTATTTAAAAGGAGTATGTGCTTGTGCCAATGTGGCAGAGGACACTGTTAAACTGTCTCGTCTTTACTGTTGGTGTTTCAGAGGAATGCCAGTGTGAGGGACAGCAGTCAGAGAACCCTATGTGTCCCGGAGAGGGGAGGGGAGAGCAGGATGCATGCAGCAGGTCTGAGAGTCAGCTCTGCTTAGCAGATTGGAGTGCTTCTTCCACAAAAACGTGCTGGTAGGTGAAAACAAATGTGTGAAAAATTATGCAAAGGCTTACAGCAGAGCTCTCTCAGATAAAACTGCATGCAAGTAGTGATCTGCACTGGTCCTGAATTGCAACATAGGTCTGCCTCACATTTTCCCCTGAAAGTAATCAACCTTATGAGTCTGCAGTGACACTTACTATGAAAATGATAGAGCAAAGCCCAAAAGAACATTATCCCCTGTTCCACTGTTTCTATACCTGTGGTACAAAGAATATCAAAAGGTGGGCCACAGAGCACTTATTGAAGTATGAATAAAACACCTCAGTCAGGCTTTGGATTTTAATTTATTGCACTTATTTTTATTTGTTTAATCTTTTTTATTTGTTGATTTATTTGGGAGACAGAGTAAAAAAATAGGTGTGTTATTACAATATATCTATACACTCTTCTCTCTCCTTACACATAAATCATGAAGTAAATTAAAATGGAACCAAATAAAGTTAATAAAATTAAGATGTAACCCTAATTTCTACTAGCAATAACATACGTAGCCCATGCAGTTTTTCCTCAGAAAACAGACTGTCTTAGGTAAAGCTGATTAACACTTTTAAAAACATCTTTACCAACCAAGGGGTGGATAAAGAGATTTCCTCTGAGATAACAGCAGAAACAATTTAAAAGTTCAAGGGAAGAAGCTTCCACAGCTTTCCTGGTGAGAGTCCTGCAGCTCATTAGTGGTCATTGAGCCTTTCCTGCTTTTTAGGCCCACCCTTCCTTTATTTTCTTATAGTGAGATATTAATTTGTGATAGTAAAGTATAACAGGAACCAGTCTTGTTTGCAGCAAGGCAAGACTCTATGTAATTTTGCATACTGCTACTAATGTTCTCTGCTATAACATTCAATAATTATTGTTGACTAAATAATATTTTTGTGTTGCTCCATATTGCAGTGCTGTCTTAGGGAAATGTAGCTGCTTTACTTGGCTTGAAATATGAATAAAACCCGAAACCTTTCCCTGAACCTTTCTTCTCTCTCTAAGCTTACTTGCATGTATAGTAATTCTGTATAAAGGTCATTTCCAATTTTCTTTGCCCTGAAGGCTTCCCAGTAAAACCTCAGAAGATGTCCTGACAAGCTCTACCTGACATCTTTGCCTCGAGTTTCAAAGAGATGATGACATCACTGTGTTTGCCTCCCTGGGAACCTGGCAAAAGCATGGGTGCACAAAGAGTCTTCACTCATTAAAACATACAGACACATCATACAAAGGAGACTTTTCCACTTATCTCCAGATAAGATTTTAAAAAGCAGACAGAGAGGAAGAGAGAAGAAGGCCTTTAATGCATTGTCTTTTATATCAATGATTTGCATGGGACTTTCATCATAGCAGATCTCAAATTTCTAAAGATCTCATGGACCATTTCATCACACATGCACATGTACCATCACTGGTTAACAGCATGGAAGCTGGAGACCCAACTAACATGGGAATACAAACTTTGTAAGCTGCAATGCCACGAGTTGCAGCTCAACGGTAACCTGGATGACACAGGTCATGAAACGTTGACTTTGCTGTCAGGGAGTGAAAGTCATCTGACTTCAGTGGAAATGGGCTGACCTGTTTCCCAAGCCAGTTTGGCCTGGAGCGGAGTTTCTCTGCAGACTGCACAAACTAGTTCACGCTGTGTGAGCTGTCCCACGAGAGCAGATAGGTCTTTACCACGCAGTGCCCCCAGACCGCTGCACCTGTGTTGCTGCCACCGCTCTTGCTCCACACTGATTTCAGCAGACTGAAATATACATCACCATTTAAAAATTTTCTTTATATTTTTATTTTCCCATAAAGCACCAAGTGACATCAAAATAAGGAAAGGAAAAAATTTGTCAGTTGGCTGGATTTTAGTATATACTCAATGCAGTCTTGAATAGTTCCCATAATATTAATGTATGGTGTCTTTGTCCTCAGGGTATTTGCTATTGCCAGATGTTTCTCCCTTCTCCTGCTGCATGAAGCACAAAATTGCAACATATGCTGCAAAACACATTCCTTTGTTTCTTAACTTGTGCACCCACATTTTCACCTGATGTTAATCAGTATAGCTAAAAATCAGTCTAGTACTGATAGAGATATTCAGCTCTTCTGGAGATACTCTGCCACACACCTGGGTCTCCCTGGTTGGTTGTACCTAAAGCCCTTGCAACAGGATAGATCCCTCTGGAACCTTTTGTTCTCCCTCTCAACGAGTATGCAAAGTAGCTCTTGTCTCTTCAGAGTCAGGGATTTAGCAGATGGGGCAAAATCTGCTTAATGACAAAGACAAATAGCAGATAATGTAATGCAGGTGAGAGTAAAGAGAATGTATATATACTACTGTTGTGAAATGACAAAATTAAAGCTGTATAGTTCTATATTCAGTTTGTGAGCAGATCTACTAGGTCTGTTTCCCTCATATGACCTCCCCTGCCAGCAAAGACTGGTGGCAACTGGAGGTAGCAACCTGAGCCTGGGTGCTGGTGAGCCCTTGGAGGCAGGCACACTCCCATCAGTGTGCCAGAAGCTAGCAGCACGACTGATGGCCCTTAAAATCTTCTTATCTGCCTTTTCTTCAAAAGCAGTGTTCTGCAAAGATTACAGAACTGAGAAAGCAGTTAGTGGGGGTCTGTGGTGGTTAGACTAATAGGTTACTTCGTGTCCTATGGCTGAAGTTTGACATGTTTCAGTACTTTTACTTTTAAAAAACTCAGATGAACATTGAATTTTCAGATTTTCTCACATTTTTGTCTTTGAAGAACTGAATCTATTAAAGATATGCTTTCTCCCACTCTGCAAATGGTCACTAGCTATTTCAGTCCAGGAGAAAAAAATAACTCCTTTGAGAAACATAGTGATAACTCCTTCTCAATCCTTACAAGTGAAGGTCTAAATGTAAGTCCTAACTCTCATCTGCTTACTATCTGAAAAAAAAACACCAAAAAAGCCCAACTTTTACTTTTTAAAGCCAGGTTCTTGGTAATAGCAAACAATAGTTTTTTCTATTTATTTTTCCCTTTTGAAGGATATTGACAATTTTCTGTTATTAAATAAAAAGATGGGGTTTTTTTACTGATGTTCAGTAGACTGACAAATGAGTATTGTATCTATCTATATTCATAATCAAAATGGACACTGCAAAGCAGATCTTAGCAGCTCTCATTTTGCAAAAGAGTGTTTCAATTGGTACAATAACACTTGAGCAAAGCCTGTAGGGTGCTGTGAGGACAGATAAAGTAACATTTGGTCTCCACAAAGAGAGTATCCAAGGCCCACAGAACATCTTGCAATTGAAGTTTCTCAAGACTCAAGAAAATTTTAGCCAAGTATCTTTCCTGAATATAATATTGAAATAAAGTACTAATTTGTTAGTTTTATTTTAAATAAATAGATCACTGAAGATTCCCTAAATTATTTTGTGGAATTTTGATTTTTTTACAATGACCTTTTATTTGAAATAATGTGAATATTGGAAAAACACTACTACAAAGTCTAGTCAGAATTTTAATGACAGTCTGAGCTGTGCTCAAATCTTTCATATTCATTTATAAGGAGTGTCAGGACCCTGATCACATAGTTTAAGTCTTCACTGAAGCAGTAGAAAGTAATATCCTTGCAAGTCCAGGAAGGCTGGAGTCTAGCTCTTGGCTGGTTGTAAGGTGTTGCTGCTGGGTCTGGTGCTGCTAAGCATCCTCCTCCCTGTGAAGATGCAGATGGATGGGAAGTGATGGCAGTCAGTACATCCTCAGCACATTTGGAGATGACATCCAGCTGGGAGGGCTGTGGAACCTTGAAGAGTGGGTCTTCTCAGGGGTGCCTGGGTAGGAAGAGGAAGGGGGACAACAACGTATTCATTGTTTTTATTAAATTTATTAAATAAAGAAATACAGTCCTGCACTTTGAACTTTTGTGTTCACCTCTCTGACTGGAAAACAAACCCCAAACCCATAATGTAAGAGACCAAACACCACGTAGCAACAGTACAGCTCTTGAGTTCCAGTTACTTCTTGAAAGCTGACGTAATATGAGGAGAAATATTTTAGTCCCATATTGGAATAACGATGAGGAAAGTATGTCCTCTTGGAAGATATTTAGGGAGGGAGAAATTGCTCATTGTGAACTATTTGTTTGATTCAGTTTAATATCTTATACTATGTGAAATCTGGGATCACGGAGAGCATTGAAACTGACACTTTCGTCCAAGACCAATTTCTGTTAGTGGAAAGAACCTCTATGACTGAAAGAATCTTGGCATAAGGAAGGCAATTGTAAAAACATATTGATAGCAGAGTGATGGAGCCTCTCTTGTGCACCCTTGTTGCACTCTGCAGCCCATTAATTCTGGTGACATCGCATGAGTTAAACATACAGTACCGGATAACTTTGACTTGCATAAGAACCATACCATGCACTAGGGAACGGAGAGGTCAAGAAAAGGAATATTCCACTCTTCAGAGTCTATTTTCCCCTGAATAATTTGCTATAGGAGTAATAGGGAATTATTTATTATCTTCTTCAGGCTATTATAAGGAAACTCTTTATTGTATTAGTATAACTGTGTCCATGTGTACTCTTTTTTGTAATGCTGTGTCCTTTTTTTTCATCCATAATTAAATCAACATTAACTGTTTCTGTTCTAAAACATTAATAATGGCCCAGAGTTAATATTTAGTGATCTAAAATTTGTTTTGATTTTCATTTTGAAGGTGTGTGAAATCTGGTGCAGGACCAGGCAGTGCAAGGAACATGCAGTGATCCCCATGGTAAATGACACGTTCTTCTGTGCATCCCCAGAGCTGGTGGGTTGCACTGATTCTGGCTGTGGCATTCTCTAGACCTACCTGATGCTCTGAATCCCACTTCTCTTAGTACAGTTTAAATTTTGGTCCTTGTTGATATGAAGCATGCGTGCTAATTAAATTATCTTCAGTGAGCAGCTATTTTCCAAGTGAATTTGTATGACTGATAGTTGTAAATCCGAGTGTGATGGTTTCCTATTAAACAGTAAGTTCTAGTAAATAACTGGACCTGTCAAAAAGAAAATCAGATTCTGAGCCATGTATTGTTTGGGATTTGCTTCCTTTCCTCCTGCTGTTGCCCTGTTTAGCATGCAGCAATATTGGGCTGGTGGTCTGTGTTGCTGTGATGTCTACCTGGACCTGCAGTGGGACATTCATCTGCAAATGCTGCCAGAGTGATTCCCAAATGGGATTGATAGGTTTAGGCACAGCCTTTGGTGAGTTTGTCTACACTGTGTATGCTTTTGTTTGTATGTTGTTTGCTAGCAATTTATCCATTAGGAAAATTGCTAGCAAGCTCATGATAATTTACATAGTTGCATCATATTTCTCAGGTGCATAGTGTCATTCATTGATTTAAAAAATAATTTCGCCTATTCCAGCTAGGGAAATGGCTTTATATCAACTGAGATAAGCAACATAGAGCCATTGATCACAAGTTATTGCATTTTACACATTCTTGTCTTTGTTTTGAATAAATCTTTAACTATTTCTTGTTAGATTTAAACCCAACTATGCTTCAGCTCCAGGGTCTACAAAGAACAGGAATTTGATTCTCCAACACTTCCTTTTTTATTTACAGAGCAAAAGTCTGACCTTATTTGCTAGGTGAGGGAGAAGTGCTTTTCCCCCCCCCGCCATCTTTCTCTCAGACAGATCTTATCTTGAAGATCAGAGATGACTTGTGTTTCTGCTGATTTTCCACTAGAGACCTCCATCAGCCCAAGTAACTAGTTGTTTGGTAGTTATGATTACTGGGCGTTACTCAAACAGCTGAGGAGGATATGGCCTTGCCAGTTGGCCTCCGGGAAAAGGCGGAGTCCCAGGTCAAAGGAAAATGTTTCTGTGAACTTTTTTTTTTTCCCTCTCAGAGAGATTGAGGTTAATCCAAGCAGGTGTGTTGTGAGAACCTGAAGAGGAAGGAATTTTTATCCCTTGAGGCAATGGCATACAGATGGTAATGATAAAATCTAAAGTATGTCTACTCTTTTCATAATGCTCTCATGGAGAACTTGAAAAAAGTCTTCCTTTTTCTGAAAAGAGTAGCCTGTGTGCATCCAGCCATCTTGCATTGAAGAGCACAAGTGCAAACATTCAATTCCTGTAAGTTGGAGGACCTGGAAACTGTAGCAGTAACAAGGGGAGGGTGGATTCCATTGGCTGATGTCAGAGCAGAAGCCTGGACTTCTTGGATTGTTTCACTGGACTTTTTTGAGGGCTAAAGCACTATTTTCTCCGATGAAACAAAACAGCTAAACCTATAGGAGCTGTCAGTAAGAATTCTGGTTTGGGTTTTTGCAAGTGATCTATCAC